>JAHLJT010002406.1:170789495-171158818 GCA_031308135.1 Acheta domesticus | reverse complement strand
GTCTCTGCAAAAAGAATATGGAAATCGCCATAATTTTAACAAAGACAATAGCCAATATGAAAAGTCTTATGAGACACCAGCCGTAACATGACCACATTAGCGCACTGAAAACAGTTTTCTGCTCTATAATGTATGCTGAAGGCCCAACGTGTGACATTATTCGCCAAGCGCACGGTTTTGCGGACAAAACTGTGAAACATTTAGTGACGCGCAGCCATGCCAAGCGAGTCACCTTCGCAATTTTACTGCAAGGCCTCTGATCGTCGTAAGGTTTGAGTCCCGACGGTGGCAGTATTTTCGACACTAGCTATAAAGGTACGTCGAATTCAGCAGCTGTCTGAATTATAGGGGTCCGACCGCTCTATCGGTAGTTTTCCGTGGTTTCTCCAATCTACTCCAGGCGAATGCCGGAACATTAAACAAACCGACTACGGACCTTGCACAATATTTCCTTCCTCTCCTTTGCCCTGTCCTCACCCTTTACTTACTTGCCTTACTCTTCACACACAAGCGCTATACTACCTCCTCCAGATAGTGGGTGAATTTAACTGAGCTATGTAGCTAGTGTTGAAAATCCTGCCACTGTCGGGGGCTCAAACCATATACTAAGACCTCCTCCCGGTCAGAAACACTGTAGTGATATCAACTGATGTTGAGCCACCGCCAGCCAGCAATTTTGAGGTGCACTGTGAATGTATCTTCACCACCACCATCATTTCTGAATGCGTAGTAGCAGATCTGTTCCGTAGCAGATCTGTTCCGACGATGCGCATGTTAGCCTTTAACTTATGGATGCTTGTTTCGTATTATACCGGATTTTGAATGACAAAATGCCACCATAAACATGTTTTCACACACTGGCGGAAACTTCCTGTGAAGATTTTCTGAAAATTCGTCAATTGTGGCAAAAATGTCACAATATTCACGGAGAAAATATCCCAAGGTATCTTTGATTATGCTCGACGTAAAATATATTAACCCATTTGAGTCCGAATTAAATTTGTGTGCGTAGCGCTCGCCCATTGTCGTCGCGTTCGTGTGCGCACGGGAGCGCTTGAAGCCCTCTGGCAGCATGTTTTTGCAACTTTGCTTACCCATTATCATGTTGTTAAATTATACCACTAGAGTGCTCCAAAGCGCCAAAAGCTTATGAGCATTTGTTTTAAAATTTGCGAAAGATTATTTGGGATAAGAAATAAAACCCTTTGAAATTGACTGTTCCGTTTTTGGAACAACGGTTTCTGTGAAAAGTTAAATATTTTGGAATAACGGTTTCTAATCCGTTTTTAAAATAACGGTCTCTATTGGGTTAAAGTTAAATATTTGAAAATACATGTAGAATTGAAAGGTCATTTAAAAAAATTACTTCTGGTTAGTAAGGTAGTATTTGTTTTTCAATATGAAGCATTTTCTAACAATTGCACGATACGAATAATTTCTAGTTATTTTGAAGATGTTTTTGATCATTCATTCTGATGGTACGATCATTTTCAATATTTTAATACATCCATTAATAGATATAAAATAAAATTGGTAGTAGTAAAATTGTCATTTGCATTAAAATATCCGAATGCAATTTAAATGTTAATATTTCATAATAATACATTTATTTCAAATCTCCCTCACTATCGCCCTAAGGGCCTTCAAATTTCTCCCTCGCAGATAGCTTGCAAACTCTGTCAAAGTTTTGAGTCATAATTAACTACTCATAACAATGGTATTAATTCTAGCGCTATTGACTCCCACGTTCAAGCAAAAAGCTTGTACGACTAACAGGAATACGGAATATGGCAGCGGAAGTAGAGGCATAACTTTCTCGATACTGTGTATCTTTTTTTATTTATTTACGTCAAAAACAGTTAAAAACTGTGTGTGACGAGCTATGAGGAGAAGTGAATTTTGTGCACGTTTTCGTAATTCTGTGATCTCTATCTTAAACCATATTCTAGTCGAATTTTGAATACAGAAAAGAGAGGTTTTTTTTCGAATTTTGTTGACAAAATATTCGCTCCTATATAATAAAATATATTTTCAAAGGTAAATTAGCTCTAAATCCCTGCCCTGATCCCTCATGTTCTTCATGAAAGAATAATACTTTTTGCCGCGATAATATGGAAAACGATAATTTGAATAACTATATTTCCCACTGAAATTCAGAAGACGTGCACAAATAATGAAGTTACCTTTATGTCCAGAATCAAAACAAGGGACCATCTCAGCATTTGCTCAAGGATCAGGGAAACTGGACGAAAAACCTGATCGAGAGGGGGGGACATCAACCCAGTAACTGTGGTACAATACTTGAAACAGGTTCTTTAGAATTATACAGTCCAAATGATAAATAATTACATTAACTATCATTGTTAAAATGAATGCTACTTTCCTTTTTGATGCTCGGTATAGTCTCGAATTGTATAGAAACAGTTATGCAGCAGAAAAGATTTTACTTGGGACTTAAACTTTTCTATTGAATTTAATCGTTTAATGTCTTCTGGCAAAGTGTTGTAGAGTAATGTACATGAATTGTATGTGAATTTTTTGCAGTGAGCTGTTGATACTGCCATCTGGTGAATATGATTACTACGTCGTGTGCTATACTTATAGATATCGGCGTTTGCTGAAAAGATATTCCCGCCCTTAAGTCATTTTTGACAAAAACTACTGATTCGTAAATCAGGAGACAAGTAATGGTAAAATTCCTAGATTAATAAAGAGATACTTACAAGAAACACGTGGGTTGGATTTGCTTATTATTCGTACAGTTCTTTTTTGTAATCTGAAAGTCTGGGAGCTATAAGATGTGTTTCCCCAGAATATTATGCCATATCTCATGCGGGAATGAACATTGGCAAAATATACACAACGAGCTGTATGAAGGCTGACGGAATTTGAAAGAATTCTGAACGCGTAGCATAATGAACTTAATTTTGTGTTCAATTCATTTAAGTGGGCATTCCATTTGAGGTTTGACTGAATTGATAGACCTAAAAATTTTGTTACATTAACATCAGTCAATGGCACACCGTTCATTTTCAATGGAGTACAGAATTTTTTATTTGAAATGGAAAACTGCATTGAAACAGTTTTCTTTTCATTTACTATTAATTTGTTATTACGGAACTAATTTGAAACGTCTGATATTGTACTATTTACGGTTTCTTTGTTGCAAAGAATATTTGTATCATCCGCAAAGAGAACTGTTCTTCCGTTTCGAGTCGCTAAGGGCATGTCATTTACGTATAATAGGAAGAGAATATGGCCTAAATTCGATCCTTGCGGGACTCCACGTGCAATTGGCAAAGAATCGGAAAGGTGTGTACATAAGTTCCATCATTCCAGTAAGATATTTCTACTCCCTGAGATCGTTGTTTAAGGTACGAACATAGCCAATCTAGAGCAATACCACGGATTCCATATGAAGATAATTTTGAAAGTAAAATGTTATGATCAATGACGTCAAAAGCTTTTGAAAGATCTAAAAATATTCCAATAGTTGCTTCGTTTTGATCCAATGATGAGGCAACATCCTTAAGAAAAGAAAAAATGGCTGTTTCCATAGATTTTTATTTCCGGAATCCATGTTGGCAATTTGAAAACGCGTCGTGTTTATTGAGAAAGGTTTCCATTCGCACATATAAAAGTCTCTCTAATATTTTTGAAAAAACTGACAAGAGAAATAGGCCGATAATTTTAAATTTCATTTTTGTTGCCTTTTTAGAAGAGCGGCTTAATCTTAGCTGTTTTAAAAATATCTGGAAAAATTCCGGTGCATAAGGATGCATTAATTATGTGAGTTAACGGGTGTATAATGGCTGGCGCGCACGTCTTTAACAAATAATCCGGAAATTCATCTAAACCGGTGGAATATTTATTTTTTAATTTACCGATAATTTTGAGAATTTTATAGGAAGAGGTTTCGGAAACATTGTGTCTAAGATTTTTAGGGAAACGTCAGATGTTGAATTTTGTGGCTGAAAAACCTTAGTGAGATCGACAGCAATTCTCGAAAAGTATTAGACTAGCCACTGTTGCTGGATCGTTCACATCTCTATCGTTATCTTTTAAAACAACATTCTCTACAAGGTTTCTAGTTGGTTTGGTCGCATTTTTTACTATATCCCACATTGATTTTGTTTTGTTATTGAGTTTAAAATATCCTGATCGTGTTTCATGATTTTAGTTCATGATTTTTCATGTTTCATGATTTCATGATTCATGATATCGCCGCTGACGATAATCAACCTCCTAGATGAAAAAAATGTACAGGAGGTAGGAAAAGCACTGTTGTTAATAATGTACAATTGGCTAAGTTTAGGCATACTACACTTTCTATATAATAGTATTAAATACTTTTTATTGTAATATTTTTCTGAAAGTACCTTTCATGTAGCTCTTACCACATATGAGATTTTATATTATTAGTGAATTGTAAAGGTCACATAACAGGTTTTTTATTTTCTATTTTAAGACCACAATTTCTAGTTTTCTTAGGAAGTTTTCGGTATCTATGGAGGTTCCTTGAGTACGCTGCATAACTTATTAATCGCGCAACTTTTCTTGAACGATGACCTTGCTTCCCCCTCTCTGGCACAATGGGGCAGGCAAGTTGAATTCTTTCCGACAACACTGCGCTCTAGCGGCAGCAATCCGCAATAATCCGGTGATCGAAGTAGAAGTGAGTATTGCCGCGTGTACAGTGAAAATAGATATATCGCACAGGATTCTCGAATTATGCATATTATGAATATATATTATATTAGACATAATGCTAATAACTATTACTTGCAGTTTTTAACCTGTTGATGACGGAATATTCCAACAGAAAAGTTTAATTAAAGGGCAGAAACAAGTAGAAAGTTTTCATGAATACAGTGTAAAGGAAGTCCATGACGGGAATAAGACGAGTCTTATAATTTCTTTTAAGCAGCCATAGTTAGCCTGCAGTCCTGATGGGATAATTAAGAATGGTCAAGGATTCGAATTGTTGGAAACCAAGTGCCCTTACCAGTGGCGTATCTAGGGGGCAAGGAGGGCGGTGCGCCACGGGTGACACCATTTTAGGGATGACACCAATTAAAATTTTTTATAGTTGGAATTATAAAATTTAAATCTTTTACTTAAAATTTTATATATTAATCAAGACTATCTGATTTGGCTCTATTGTCAATAGAAAATGACATTGCAATAAGTATAGATTTTAATGAAATTATAAATATGTTTGCTGCCCTAAAATCTCGTAAACAGATTTTATAAATAACTTACATTTGTTGATAAGTTATGTTTAATTTTAAACTATTTATTTAAAAATTATATTGCAATTAATCTTAATTTCATAGAATTTTTTAATACACTATAATTAACTATTATGTGCAAATATGTTTGTATTTTTAATAAAATAATGTACAATCTATGCGGCAATAGATATTTTTATATTTAATTTATGGGGAGGGGTGACACCATTAGCTTTGCCCCAGATGTCACCAGCTGAAGCTACGTCGCTGGCCCTTACTCATGGTGCTGTAGTGGACACGGAAGAAAACAAAATTGTATCTTTTCCATATTTGGAATTTAATGAAAACGGTGATTTAAAGATAAAAATTTCTCATGGTCATTATACTCGGCTTCAAGTATCTATGCACATACTTGCAATACACATTTGTCATTTTTTTTGTCTATTCATCAGTCGATCAGGTTCATATTCTTGTTCATTGGGATGAAGAATTTTAATCATCTATTATTCCCAAAATTGAAAATTTGTATTTTACTTATTTTATACCACCTCTTGGAGCTAAACCCCCATCTCGATCAGGTTTTTGTCCAGTTTCCCTGATCCATTGAGCAAATGCTGAGAAGGCCCCTTGTTTTGCTTCTGGACGTAAATGTAGCTTCACTGTGCGCACGTTTTGTTGAGCACTCCTTTTGCTTGTAGTTCATTTACAGTTGAAATTGATTTTCTATAACTCGGGAAAAAAACATTTTTCAAATATCTTTATTTTTCTAAAATAATTATTTTCTAAATTCATTTTTTCGTTTTTTTTTAAATAAAATTCTGGCCCTCAAGAAAATGTGCGCAGATAAATTTCTTTCCCCACACGTCATATACAGTTTTTACTGTTTTTTTGACAAATAAATAAAAAAAATAAAATTACGAATCTCAAAAATCGTTGTACGTGCCTAATTTAAGGACCATTTTGTTTGAACGAAGTTTACATGATAATCTATATAAGAGTGTTTTCTTTAGATTACACACTTCTTTACACTTTTCACATAAACCTGATAAAATTTCATTAAATTACTCATGACTCAGAAGCGGTTCTTTGTTATTTGCTAGAACACAGGTCATGTACATTATTTTGTCCACATGTCATTAATGCTCTCTTTCCCACTCGCGATTTGGGAAACAATAAAATTCCAAATTGAGGTTTTTTAATTTTGCTCAGTGAGGAACACAACAATTTATTCCGCCTTTCCTCTTCTTTTTATTCGCGGATTTACTCATAGTTTTTCTTTCTATGCATCAATTTACTCGAATACTTGCACTCCAACATATACAACTTACGGTGGAATACAACTGCGGTCACCGGACAACTTACAACTTTCGCCACCAGATGTCACTTCGGGCGTTCCTTGTCTGCCCCATAAACAGTTGAAGGCAAAAGCTCGTAGCGAGCACTGATGACAACATTCTAACACGTCTTCACTGGCCCGAAATAGAAATTATTTTCTGTTGAAGACGAGAACTTTTGGCCGTGATTTGTCCAAAAAATCTAAAGAAATTACTGAAGCAGTTGAAGATCCATCATAGGAGATACCTCGAACTCCTGAGAAAGTTGGAACGGAAATGATTGAGAAAGTTGCGAAGGCATTGCTGACTCTCCAGAGATTGCTTCATAAAATCTAGTGGCCGATTTCGTAACTAATACCTCCAATCTGTCCGTATTTCTTCAATCCATCATTCAAGAAAAGTTGCGCGAGTGATACATGGATCGAGAGGATCGTGGTTACGAGGGAAATGAGCGAAAAGAGTAACCCAGGGGGTATGGCTCTCTTCTCCTATGGATCCGCTACTTTCTGTAATCTTATTTGCCTTCCCTGAACATTGACGAGCCGTCACTGCCTGCAACTGCCGTCACTGCGGGCTACCAACACTAAAACAGCCCCAAGTACGGCCGTTATTCCAAGTACGGATACTTGAATACAATTTGGAAGATGTATTCTTCCAGTAATTATTTCTCAAAATGTTATGATTTCCACTTACTATTACTTTTATACAATACATAAGATAATGAAAACAGGACTGACAAGAAAGTTCGGATGATATATACTTCGGTTTTTCTTTCCTGGCGTGTGGGGATGTGTAATCAAAATGGAATATCTCACGGTATTTCGCGTCGTTCTCGGTTGTGTTGCTAGGAGTCGCATGATCGCCAGCACTGCTCGAAACAGTCGCCATCATGCGATTCATAGCGGCACAACCGAGAACGACGCGAAATACCATGAGATATTCCATTTTGATGACCACGCGCCAAGAAAGAAAAACCGAAGTATAGAAACGTAAGGGCAGACAGTAGCCCCAAGATGGCAACCGTCTCTTTGAAAATCGTGCATTTTCTTGGGGCAATTCACAATAAAGAAAATCTATTTTCAAAGTTATTTTTTTAATTTTATTGTTAGCTTGAGTATCACATGCGAATCCTTGAACATTCTTCAATTGTTCTCAACTTCAATGCTTCATTGCTTCTCATAATCCTTCTTAATGCGTCCAAGGATATAAACTGGATAAGTCCACATGCCTAAAATAAGTACTGCACCCATCATACACATTTGCTGAAAGAAAAAAAAAGAATTGATATATCATCTCATTTCTTAAAATATAATAGTCATTTACGAAATAAGTGTCGTAAGATAACGTATTAAAATAGGAGATTGGAGAATTATTTACTTTTGTCTGTCATTTTCTTATTTTCACATTTATTATTGGCCTTACACTTTTTCGACAGACTGATTACGTACATACTGTTTTGAGTCCTTCCCATTGATTTTATTTGACTTTTTTGTTTTTTGTGACTTTTTAATAATATGTGGGTTTTCCTTTCTTTGCCTCCGACCACCTGATGCAGCCACATTATCGTAAAACTTTGTAGTTTTAGTAAATATGGGCCAATAAAAATAATTGTTTTAAAAAAATCTTGAGGTTTGATTGTCTTCAAATATTCCAGGATATAACTGTCATAAAACAAATTTTGGTTTTTAACCCGGGAGAGGTGGCGCGGGGTCTTTTGTGACCCCACGTATCTTTGTTTAGCTGTAGTTGCCTAATTTTGTGAATCAGAACCTTTACATTTCACATACCTTTCACCACATTCTTTACCTTTTGTCTGAAATTTTTTCAAAATTTTATATGTAATAATTTATCTATAAATATTTGCGAAACCAATACAAACGCCTTAAATTTCGTACTTTTTCTAAGTTGTATTGATTGGCTTTGAATCATTTTCAAGAAATTGTTTGTTCTTATGTGAGACAATGTTAGAAAATGAAACTTACTGAATTTTCTGATACCTTCGTCGTTGAAATATTCAGAAAAATCTAATTGGAGTAACTATATAAAATGGAAGATAAATTATAATTTTGCCCTTTTATTTGTTTTAATTCCTCATTTGCATGTTTGTTTATAATAGTGCATTATGTTTATACGACCTTGAAAATGATTGATTATTATTAAAATAACTAATTTCGCACTTATTTCTAGCTAAGTATAATTTTATAAAGAAATAGTTTAAAGGGGTCAGAAATGACCCCGAGCCATCTCTAACGTAACTCTAGCAACCGCCACCTCTCCAGAGTTGAATTTCCGAATGTTGTATTGAGTAACTTGGTAGAAGATATAGGAACAAAATTATTTATTGTAATAGAAAATAATTGTTTATCCTGAAGATGTAGAAAGAGAAGAGAATAGTTGTTTAGCTTCAAGAAAATGTGCAGAGATTATCTCTTCCACCATACGTCATATACAGTTATAACTGTTTTTTGACCAAATAAATAAAGATTGGATAAAATCTGTATATCGAAATGTAGCAGTTTTGTAATTATGAGGGCAATAAGTGACTAAATAAACATCATGTTTTAGGATTTTAAAGATTTAAATGTTTGAATTATATTTGTAAACCCGTCGAAAAAGTGAAGGCCAATAATAAGTGTTAAAATAGAAATTATTAAGAGGCCGTTTGACCTCGTTTGATACCCAGTTGTGAATTGTAATTAGTCATTAAAAATATAGACACAATAATAAATCGTTGTACTCTTTTATTGTAACAAGATATTACGATATCAATATCGTTGTATGTTAGCCGCACTTTGTGAAAATTCCCGTGTTTTATAATATTTAAATTTGTCTATTAGTCTTGCAAAAGGTCATATACTATTGCTGATAGTACTTAATAGGAAATGGATTAGTTCTGATATTACCTCATTCCGAAAATAATTATTGTTGTAAACAGTGAGACATGAATTATAAGACATTTGTTTAATACAAAACTGATCTCAGTTGGTAAAAGTTTGTCTTTAGTTAACCAAAGTGGATAAATCACTCATTTCATTAACTCACTTTTGTTGTAATGCAGTTCTTAGGTGGCCCAGAAATGACGCCATCTCCACGCCTGAAGGATCTGTTTGGAACGATGACCTGACGAATTGCAGGAGCAGATTTCACAATAGATCGCAAGGGAATCATGACAATTTGCGTTGAAACAATAAACCGAATACTGATTAATTTCGTGCAGTTCCCAGTTTTATCACAAGACAATGCTTCACCTTCTGAATACCGATCTTCACTACTCCTTCGGATCTGCTTATTCAATAAAACAATTGAATATCTGAAAGTTTTCTTCTGTCTTGGTATTTTTATATCAAGTCTAATTCATGTGACGACAAGGACTGACTTTTCAATGTGGCGTCTGATCTTGCTTCCGATCAGAACAACCAACTTTTGAAACTATGAATCTGATCCCCCCCCCCTCCGATTGATAGAACTCATACAGTTGATTGTTGTCCTCGTCTACCAAGGTCAGGCTCTCTGCCGTGAAAGTCTTTTTTATGTATAGTCTTATCTTTCGTTAGAGTGGAAACCTCATCCGTAAACGAGTGTGAACTCAGTATACAACTAATAGAAATAAGGCAGCAATATTTTCGGATAATGGAATGAACGAGTGTTTTGTGTGAATAAAAATATAACCTTAAAAGTGATCTCTTGACAAACTTCTGTGTTAATTCCACATTTAAAATGGAAGTCCTAACAATGTATTAGTATATCTCATGTTAATAACGTTTGAAAGTATCAAAACATAATGGAAGGATTTTAATAAAATTAGTAATTGTAGCAACGTGATTACGTATTTAATTCTTACCTGACAGGTACTTCCTCTGGTGGTCTTATTTCTTCTATATGTTATAACATAAATGTATTGAGGTGTTATATGTAAATTTAATTTCTGTGGATAATCTGATCTTAAACTCTTGCAGATTTTGATTGCAGTAGCATGGATTATGAAAAGTTCTCTTTTAAACAGTTTAAAAATGCAGAACTGGTAACACAAATGGAATTCGCTTACCTCCAATAATTTTGCCATCCTTGATGTAACAAATACGAGGGTGACACGAGTGCCTTCATCCATTAATTCTTTCCATAAACAGGACTGTTTCCATTGAAGTTAATTTTGAATTCATGTGATTTTTACCCAAGAACAGGTCTTTATATCCAGGTTTGAACCATTTCTAATTTTAAAACTAGTGTTTCTACAACAGCACATACTTTCCCGCGTTATTGGAAAGAGCTTCGTAGTATTGAAATATTGCACTTTCTGCGCTACTGCGCTATTATTTGAAAACGTCCAATTCAACCAAGAAGCGAACAACTCATTGTTTCCATCGCAGTGTTGTCAGAACTATGTGAATTCTACAACTGCGTAAAAGTATAATACAAAAGTTTTGTAAACTTATATTTGAAAAAGAAGCCTGATATAAAAAAGAAAAAATATATCTTCATAATTGTAGTTGTAGGAAGACGCCGAAAAAATTTTGAATTTTTTCAGTTTTCGAAAAATCAGAGTTTTTAACCAACATGAGATCTGCGCCATTCTCTTAAACGACTTTCAGACTATCCAACAACAAAATTTAGTCAAAATTGTTGGCGGCATTTTTTTTAAACCTTGAAAATGTCCCTGGGGCTTAATGTAAAATATTCGCCAAAATTAAAATTTCGGTTTCAAATTCAAGGGACCATAACATCAGTCAGACCGATTGGAGAATATCAAGTTTGGAGAAAATCGGCTGAACGGTTTAGTCACTAGCGTTGTTCACGGACGGACGTACAGACTTTTGCCTACAATAAATTTTTCGGTATCCAGGAGCCATTAAACGTGGATTCTGGTTGCACCACGTGTTAGAGGATATGTTTTTCTAAATTTAGCAACTGGATTTATCCACTTTCTTGTTACCAGGGCCCTGTAATAAGTTTTTCAGCCCGAAAATCCGCCGTTTTTTTCGCCAGCATAACATTATTTTTCCTATACTATTAGTCTAGTCAAATGGTAGAATACAGGAGAAAGTTTTGGTGTAGTTTTGATTTTTGGGTCCTTTATGTTTTTGGGGTCGCTGAACACGAATATCAATCATGTTGGTTAAAAAAAATTTTGCCCGGAAAAAAACACGTTTTTTTTTGCAAAAAACATGTTAAAAATCCGACATTATTCAGTTTTTTCAACATAACTCGAAAACCATCCACTTTTTATAAATAAAGGTCATACATGAAATTGAAGAAGATAAAATTGCCCCCATTTTGTCTTAATGATTTTTTTCTCCAACGTACCATTTAGCCGCTAGAGCAATGTGAATTTTGGTATTTTTATGAAGAAAATTGTGAAAATAGGATTCGTCCCATTTTATCACAATGTAGCTCTGAAACTACGCATTTTTCGTAAATATTGACCTTATATGAAATGAAAGATTGTACAATTGTGTACACTTTAGGACTTAGAGGTTCTTTGTCTGATAAACAGTTGCGCCGCTACCGCGCGTCGAACCCAAAGGCAAAAAATACTTGGATGTTACTGTGAGAATGGCAACTCACTTACCCTTGCAAGCAATATAGTTGCATGTTACTAAATATGGAGGCTATTGAATCACTCCAACTGAAAAAAGCGAAAGTTGGTAATAAACAAGGTAAAACGAAAATTAAATATTTTCTAACCCTTCATCAATCACCTTCATCAACGCATCATTTTGTTTGACGGCCCTGGCTTTTCATCGTCATATGTTACATAGAAATAGAGAAATGGAAATTTTATATGGGACGAATCCCATTTTCACAATTTTCTTCATAAAAACACCACAATTCACATTGCTCTAGCAGCTAAATAGTACGTTGGAGAAAAAGGTCCTTAAGGACATAAAATGTGGGCAATTTTATCTTATTTAATTTCATGTATGACCTTCATTTACGAAAAGTGGATGGTTTTCGAGTTATGTTGAAAAAACTGAAAAATGTCGGATTTTTAACATGTTTTTTGCAAAAAAACGTATTTCCGTGCAAAAGTTTTGTTGACAAACATGATATTCGTGTTCAGAGACCCCAAAAACATATAGGACCCAAAAATCAAAACTACACCTAAACTTTTCGCTATTTGCCATTTTTGAATCCCGTTTGACTGGACTATGTGTATACATACTAGGTATAGACGGGTAAAGTAAAAATTCACATATACGTACATGTATACTCTATGTAGTATTAATAATAATCCTATTAGACTTGGCGACTTCCATATACTGCAAGTTTGAAGAAAATTACGTTTTTTTACGTAAGTTATTGGCGAAATTCTGGAAAATGAAACATCGCTTATGAAAATGAAATGTTTATCGAAAATGAAATGCGCTTTATCACCAGTGTATTCGCAATTAAATTTTAGGCTATGGCCCTGGTGTTGAGAAGAATCGGGTATTTTTTGACCGATGACCTTGCTTCCCCCTCCCTTGAGCAATAAACAGTTGAAGGCAAAAACTCGCAGCGAGCACTGATGACAACATTCCAAACACATCTTCTTTGGCATGTAATAAAATCTATTTACTGTTGAAACCGAGAACTTCTGGTCGTATTTTTCTAAACAAAATCTAAAGAAATGGCCAAAGTAGATACAGATCCATCACAGGAGATACCTCGAACTCCTGAGAAAGTTAGAACTCAAATTATTGAGAAAGTTGCGAAGGCATGACTGATATTCCAGAGATTGGCAATGCTTCATAAAATCTAATGGCTGATGTCGTAACTAATACCCCACTCTACCCGCTTTTCTACAAGCCATCGGTCAAGAAAAGTTGCGCGATTAATACAAGTCAAAAACAGCAATATTCAACAGGTGGGGTGGGGAGCGTTGAATTTTCGCTATTTTAGTTACCTAAAAGAATTGGCAGAAAATGCTCATATTTCCAAAACTGTAGACAATATTTTGATACAGAGGGGAAATTATTTTTCAAAATTTAATATAGATTCAGAAAATGCCATCATTTGCCGCATTTGGACGATAAATGTGCTCTCTAGGGGAATTTTTTTCCGAATATCATGTTTTACAAAGAATTCCAAAATATTTTCAACTTTGACACGCTCTAGCTCCTAAACTAATGTATCTACAGCAACTAGCTTTACACTGGATTTTGTATGTACATGACTGTTTATCTTGCAGGTATGACAGGAATTTTAATTAATGAGAACAGTTTAAAACATGGCGACTCCCTAGAGTACAATTTTGAGGAAAGTTACGTTTATTATGTAAGTTATTCCCGATGGAAATATGCTTATTACCAGTGTATTCGCCATTTATATCAGGCTATGACCCTGGTTTCGAGAATAATCGGGCTCATGTCGGAAATCGAAAAATTCAACATGAGAGGGGTCATTGATTTTCGTTATTTTAGTTCTCCAAAAGGATTGGCAGAAAATAGCCCATATCTCCAGAACTATGGAAAATATTTCGATATAGGAAGAAAAATTCTCATTCAAAAATTGAATTTAGATTCAGAAAATGCCATTATTTGCCTCCAAGCTCATGCAGAGAGAATGAGCCGAGTAGCATAGAGTATATCTCCGAGGAATACATGGTATGAACATTGAGGAATACTCTCCGTGGTGTGAGTATGAGCTCATGTGTTAAGGTCAAGCAGAGAGTGTAGGTATCAAATCTGATACTGTTTTTTGCATGGCATATGGTAAAAAAAATTGATCTTCTGCACACAGTGAGCATGCGCCGAGTTCAGTCAACACCTGCACTGAACCACTATGCGCACGTTTTGTTGAGCACTCCTTTTGCTTTTAGTGGTAGGCGCAGAACTGAGGGTGAGTTACTATTTTGTTAGGAATGCAGAAAAATGAAATCAGCCGTTCATTTACCATTCAAATTGGTTTTCTATAACTCGGGAACAAAATATCTAGTTTTTCAAATGTTGCTAATCATGCGCTTTTAAAAATTTTATTACTATTATTATTATTATTATTATTATTATTATTTCTTTTTTATATTTTATTCATCTTTCAACTATCGTATTTATAGTTGACATGTTGGGAAGGGATTGTAGAAGTTAAGAAAACGTGCGCAATTAATCTTCTCCCCCATGCATCATGCACAGTTTTCACTGTTTTTTGACCAAAGAAATCAAAAACCAACCCCGAGGGCGTTTGTTCAGTGTGCACAGCGAGCGCTCGCAGCCCATGAATTGCTGCTGAGCGCAAGCGAGAGTATGCGTTCTACAGAAGTGTTCAAATCGACAATTGCTAAAAGGATACGTATAGTGCGATTTTTATAACTTTGCCCCTCAGTCCCTTATGGCCACGATGGAATATCACATAGAATTTCGCGTTTTTCTCGCACGTGCCGGTAGATGTCGTGTGATCGCTAACTCTGCTTGATACGATCGCAATCATGCGATATCTAGCGGCAAGAAAGACGCGATAAACCGTGACATATTCCATCGTGAAGACGGACCTTGAGGGGCCAAGTTACAAATATCGCACTATAGGGGTACTGCTCGTAAATTATTTTGAGTTCTAACTTAAAGAGCCTAAACCGTCCAGACGATTTTCTCCAATCGATTCGAACAAACTCAAGTCCCTGCTAGTTTGATTCGAATATTTTGAATCTTGAAATATTCGAATATTTTTGGAAGTACACTGCGATTTTTCTAACTTTGCCTGTCAAGGCCTGTCTTCACGATGGAATACGTCATGGTGTTTCGTATCTTTCTCAGTCGTGTCGCTAGATATTGCATGATCGCGACCGTGTGAAGTATATACAGGGTTCTCTGTGTGCTTGCGACCATTCGACTTCTAGCACCACGACCGAGAAAGACGCGAAATGCCATGTGATTTTTTATTGTGACAGTGGCGTAGCTAGGGGGGTGGGGCGGCGCGCCCCGTGTGACACCAATTAAATTCTTGTATGGCAGGAATTCTATGATTTAAATCAGGGCCGTCAAACGGAGCACGTACGTGCTCGGAGCGCGCTTGCGCTCCGCTAGGGCACGCAGGGCCCGCGGCCGAGGAAAGCTCGCACTCCGATTTCTCAGGGATGCACAGAAGGCAGTCGTGACGGGGCGCAAGAAGACGTATAAAAAGTTTGTCCGAGTGGGCTCATATAGTGCAAAATGTACATCAACTTGTGCTCTCCGAATGATTTTTAAAACGTTTGTATTATTTTAAAATGTTTTTAGAAAAGTTTTCATCAATGCAATTTTGTATTAGGTAAAAGTGTTTAAAACTTAGTGTATTTTAATATTACATTATGTATCCGATTTTACATACTTATTATATATTTTTACTGTTTTCATTACATATTTATGAAAGTTTTTTGACATTTCATTCTACATATTTTTCCGGGCTCTATTCATCATTATTCTATAATTTTTAAGTGCTTTTATTGCGTTCATTTTCACACGAAAGATATGTACATCGTATTTCTTTAAATGTTTATTTTCAATAATAGTGTCAGTGCTTTTTTGAAATTATGATATACAATATTTATCTTGATTTAATATATATTTTGGTTTCTATTTATTTTCTCACAAATATTCATTAGAATTAATAATTCTTTTATATTGCATTCTTTAACACTAAGTAGAATCGTGCGTTAATACTTCCGTGGTGTAATGACCAATGCTTGTATAACTGCAGTTTTTGTTTACATGTCAATTTCCACTTAATGTTCGTAAAATTCATAAATGTCTCTTTATGATATACCAACCGGTGTGTTTCACCCAACTCGCCACATTCGCACGATGTTTTCTTACCCCTGCTTCCCGCCTGTAACTCGAGTGACTTCGCTAAGCTGATATCGCCGCGTGCCCCAAACCTTTGCGAAGGCCATTCGCGTGCTCGTTCGTCTGACGGCCCTGATTTAAATCATTTACTTAAAATTCTTT
This sequence comes from Acheta domesticus, assembly GCA_031308135.1. Classification (NCBI taxonomy): domain Eukaryota; kingdom Metazoa; phylum Arthropoda; class Insecta; order Orthoptera; family Gryllidae; genus Acheta; species Acheta domesticus. Next base: position 171,142,357 of record JAHLJT010002406.1, on the reverse strand, counting down.
TTATATCAATAGTTTTCTTTGTTTTAGTAGTTTGAAAATTGTATTGTTGGAATTATATAATTTTTATGATTTAGTTGAAAATGATTTATATTAATTTAATCAGTATACATTTAAATCATAAGTATATATTATGATTTAATTGCAGTTATTCTTAATTACATATAATTTTTTAATACATTGTAAATAACTATCATGTACAAATGTGTTTGTATTTTTAATAAAATAATGTACAATCAATGCAGCAATAGATATTTTTATACTTCATTTATGGGGGGTGACACCATTAGCTTCGCCCCAGGTGACACCAACTGAAGCTACACCACTGCATTGTGGTCATAGGGGCTTGAGAGGCAAAGTTAGTAAAATCACACTATAGGTACTTAACACGAAAACTCAACATTTTCAAAATTTTCTCAAAGAGGCTCCTATATTTTTTATTAAACTTTGTCCTCTGATAGTAGAGAAAACACTTAAAAGAATATCGCAAGTTTCATTTTCGCTAAAACCCTGGATTTTTTAAAAATTGCAAAAGTTCAATATTTTTGGCATCTTCTTACACTACAATATTGAAGACAGATTTTTCTTTAAGGTAGCAATTCAAAGGGACCACTTCTGAAATACCATGTGGTAGTACATCAGAAAGTTGTGAAACATTCTGAGTTGTGAAACTGAACGAGTTCAAATGTGTCTGGATAAAAAGAAAATGTTCTTTCACCTTTTTGTAAAAAAGTACAATACAACAAATGCAGTGCAAAGAATTAAAATTTCAATTTTCAAAAAATTAGGGATTTTTTAAAATCTCTCACATTTTTGTTTGGTTAGTTGTTTCTCAAAGCACATCGGGAGTGGTCTGGGATAGAAGATGCCAGTGATAACAGATTGTGTAGCTATTACGGATGGTGTAATAGTGAATAACCATTACCAATGAAATGAAAAATGTATGTAGGTTGTAGCATCACTTGTTAATTTTAAATTTATCCTTGATATTGGTATGAAGAACCTTATTTGGGAGATGTTTCTTCCAGTTTCAGTTCCCATACTCACCATAGCACTCAATAATGTTGGTTTGGCAATTGTATTATATAGTCTACTTTTTGTTTCAGAGTTTCTTTTGAAATTATTGTTTTATAAATCCATTGATTATGATCTTATTTGCTAGCTTTGTTTCAGTCCTCTTATAATGAGATTTTCTCACCTATGGATGTGAAAGTTGACCCTTTGTACTACTTTCTTGTCGATTATAATTTTTGCCTTTGTATTCGTTCATTTACACAACCGAATTAGAACATGTTCACTTGTGATGGTCTGCTCAATCTTCAGAAACTGGGGGAGAAAATTGTCTCAATGAACTTTTACAAAAACTGTCATGAAATGCTTTATTAAATCTTTATTTTGCACAAACATGAAACTACGTATTGATGGCTTAATAATTTTCCTTCTAAGGCAATTTATGAAGTGCACGGCATCATCATATTTTTTTTATTAACATGTATCAGAAAAGAATCAGTTCTGGTATTCTGATTCAACCTAGCAGAGAAAATATAACTATTTTTGCCTGAATTTGCAAAATCATCACACTTCAAACTACAGTAAAGTTTAACATGTGTACTCAGACACACGAAGACACAAGTTATATTTCTCTCATGCATTTGCTACAAGACTGGTGCAGCATTCACATATTACAATTAATGAATTTACAGGTACACATATCCAATGTACTAAGCCTCCTAGCAAATCATAATTCACAATTCTAAAACACATTATTGATGATTCTGATCGACTATTCTTTAACTCGATCATTTTATGATTCTGATTTGACTATTCCTGTATTTGTGCAGCCATTTTAACAATGTTAGGAGCTCACTTCACAGAAGTAAAAAATCTCACTGTTAAAAGGGAACTACAATGTTATCAATAACAAATGGCAATTCTCATAAAATATGAATTATTGGCAGTTATTAAAAACTGAATATAGGCAATCCTTACATAAAATTAGATACATCATGCTATTAAACATAATGTACAAATGTAAAAAATTAGCTTTGCAAATGAATTTTCACAGTGCATCCATTGCATTCTTCTTCTCACACTTTCTCTTTGCTTCTTCAGATCCTTGCTAAATAAGTGACTGCAATACTCCAGGCAACTGCCTTTGTCAGTTGCAGTGACATTTTATCAGTTTTTTCAATATGTTATATAGGAGTGTTATAACTATCAGAATGGAGATGTGAAGCAACATAAAGCATAATACTGATAATGGATCATAGAGAAACTCTTTAACAAAAAAACGTGGTAACTATCTAGTTATTACATTTACTATATTTGTAATACTTTTAATACAATACTTCAGCTCTTGATTTTACCCTAAAATGCCAATTAATTTGTCAGAATTTTTGGAATTCAATTTGTAGTATGCTTTGAAGGTGAAAATTCAATTGATGCACATTAATTAGAGAAAGTATTGGACAATACTGTGAGAACTGCTGGAAGGCAATTCTTTTTTCTTCACGCACATTGCATATACTCCTGTACATGATTTTTTTTATTACTTTCACAAATAACTGAGATACCCTGCACAACTAGGAATCATCTTTGACAAAACTAGCCAGTCTCAGGGTAATTGAATTTTCATTACATAACAATAAACAAACTCTCCATACACCTGATACTCTAGGTCTACAAGTTGGAAAACAAAGTATACCGCAATGATGAAGTTGTGCAATATTTAAAAAGTTATAAAAAGATCTGAACAGTCTTCAACAATACTTGTAAAGGAAAATAAAGTATTCTTTCAGTATTGAAAATACACTGACCATGTTTGACAATTGATTTCTTTTTTTTCCATTTTCTTATTTGATCTGCAAAATTATCACAACAGCGCAAAACTAATTAAACAGTACTTCATGGCACTTATCTAGTGCTACCCCATACAATTGACTTTTACTTTTTACTGTCCAGTAAATGTCTATCAAAGAGAAAATGATGATTATCATTTTCTCATTACATGACTCTCTTACAATTATATACATCAGATCTGAGTACTAAATCGAGGTCTTGGAAGGTCACCAAAAACATTGGCATCACCATGCACACTTTTGGCAAGAGCTTTGATGGAAGCTGCAATATCCATCGGATCTTGAGGAAGCTGCTGCAACAATAATTTATTACAAGTACATAAAACAAAAAGACCAACAAACATCAACAAAAAAGAAATAAAATTTTAAAATCTGGTTCCACACCTGATCATCATCCATGTCTTCAATGTTCTTCTTTTCCTGCGGCATGAATGATGGCACATTGACAGGAAGAGACTTGGCCAAATTGTGCATGCCCCTGCCTCGGGGAATATGGATTCCCTCATCATGGCTACCAGAATCTGAAAGACAAACACATGCAAACACTCATCAGAGCTTGACTCAAAACAATATGGTCTGTAAGAATAGCAAACCAGATTTCTGGATAAATAGAAAAATCGAAGTGCAGAAAATAGGCATCGAAAACACATGAAATTGGCATGATTCTTTAAACAATATGCATTTGATGTAAGACTGTATTCAGATAGAAGGAAATAATGAAATGTGTTGAGGTCATGTAGGTTGTGCACAGTAGCTAGAGATAGTGGTAATCCTTTTAAACTGCTGTGTGTAGTTACCTAAAAAATGTGTCTCAGTAATGGGATTATGGTCAAGGGATAAAACTATTATGCAGTTCTATGGAATCCAAGTAAATTAAAGGAATAACCAGAGAATACAATTCTTCAAAAAGATGAAAACAACAATAATACATTAAAATCCAAGTCATTGATAACAATAAGATCAAAGAAGAAAAAAAAGGTGGAAAAGCTAATAAAGTAAACAAAAATTACTACAAGAAATCTTTGGAACTGAAGTTCCCAAACTCACTTAACCTTCATAAAAAGAAGCCTACCTACCCTCCAAAGAAATTAAGAACTATAAACAAAATTACAGTGACAAATTTCATTCCTAAATCTATTAAATTAAATTTCAGTTGAACATTCCATAATCAGTAAAAAGAAGCAGTAAACAATACATCTGCCAACCATGAGCATCCATTCTAAAAAGTTATTATCCAAATTTTCTCTCCCTTTTCACTTCCCTCCCCATCTATTTTCAGTTGGAAAATAAAATCATTGGGGAGTGAATTGTCAGGAGTTGTAATCATTCTTCCTAGACAGTTCAAAGTCCCCTGCTGGAGAAGTATTGATTTCTCCTTGCTGTGGATATGGTTAATACATGTTGGGATTATATTTATGATTTCCACATTTGGAAGTATTCAAAGAACTGTAAATGACAGAAATGGACAAGAAAACATTCTTGGAAGCATTATTTTGGTTCATGTATATTATGTTAAGCAGAACAGTATTCATTTCACTATCTATTCTTCGATCCTCTCCTGCTAAATTTTGAATGTGCCCCTCTGGAAAAAAAAAATAGCCAATATGCATCCTGGAAATCATAAATGTCACACATTTTGCACCACTATTTTTCCTAGAAATAAACTTCCAACAAATTTTCCATTTTGGGAAAACAAAATAATTTCTGCAAATATATATATATATATATATTTGAACAGTTTCATATCATTCAAAGTCCTTCTTTGAGAAACCCCTTTTCACAACCATTGTCAACTTATTTCTAGAAACAAGAAAAATCTTAAAAGCAAAAATTGTATCCACAAATCTGATATCGTGAATTTTTCCAGGCTTTTCTAGGACTAATGCAAAAAACTTGCTATAAAAGAAGATCAAAAATTTTCATGTTCAATATTCACAGCAAAATTTTTTAATCAAATGTATTTAACTTGATAAAAATCATGCATTAACAACTTCTGCCTTAAGCTTGTTTGGATAAAATATTTAAATTAATATGTTTTTGCTCTCCCAGAAGTAAACCTTATTATGGATTTACGAGCTCTGTGACCACCACTCACAACTCTTCATAAAATTTCATGTCAAAAATTCACACCATTTGCTTTGCACAACTCAAAAAGCAACTATGTGCTTAGTCATTCATTACAAAGTATCACACCAGCAAAACCTCTCATTCAATCATCACATTCTACTTATATATTTATACAGGGGAGAATCTCTTTTCCATCTAAGTATAATGTGTCATTTTAAAGGAACTTAAATGAACTGTGAATTTGACTGGCATTGTATTACATATCACCTGCAATTAGTAATTAATAGTTAAAATTAAAATGCGCTTTGTCTGAGACATATACTACCAACTTATGAGATGTAGGTAAGTGTTCAGTGCTTCACTGCACAAAATATTTGCACATTTATTAACAAGAGATCTCTGAATTATGGGAACTTTCTTTTAACAATTTCATTCTTGAAGAAGTCAAAAACTGTATTTTATGACAGTTTGTGCTTTTCTGATTATTTTATGACAATTTTTTTTTAAAAGTATAAGAATGCTGCATTGCATTCGATATTTATGTGCACAATGTTATCAGTTACTCAATAAAATTCAAAGGGATTCATTTTTGTGAAGAAAGAGTTCATAAATAGTTGTTCTTTTTTAGCATAACACTGTTAATTCTCAATTTTATACAGGTTTGATGAGTAAAAAAAAAAAAAAAGAAAACGCACACACACACACACACCACCACTCACACAACACACGTCAAATTAGGCAATATCGTACTTTAAAATTGTTGTTGAGTAATTTGTGCAAAATTTCCAATAATTTTAATTTATTTTCTACTGTAAACGCACAATATAATTTTCCCCTTGATGGTAACCAATTTCCTGATTTGCCACAGATATTGAATTCCTTGACTTTCAAAGTTTTTTTCTTTATCTCCTGACACACTTTTATTATCTCGCTTCATACCATCAGTGTCCGAGTCCTCTTCAGATGGACCAGCCTCTGGAGGGTTATCCTCCATCCCCTCCAGGTCGAACAGCCCTTCGGTGTCGAACGAATGCCTGTTCCTCTGCGCTTTGCCTTGGCCAAATAGGTTGGCAGGAACGATCCTCCCAGTTCGGCTGTTGCTCCCAACACTCTGCAAAGCAGTTTCATATCGTAACGATTGCAAAATTCCTTTTAATGGGCAGGAAAATAAAATTCAATATTTCATTGAATATTAAAAATGAATTATGAAAAATAATAAAAATATTCTAAAGGCCCAATTTACAGGCCAAAACTGTTAGTTTTGAATTCTAGTATCTCTTTTGGAAAACATGCAGCATGGCTGATTGATTGGTCTCACACATGCCCTCCCAATATGAAAACTTGAGGAGCAACACACAAAAAGGATGCATGAACTATTGGTTTCAACATCCCCCCCATCCGTGCTGTCACTTATCAGCACCTACGAGGCCTACCAGGGCCTCCTGCAATAACCGCTACTGCTCTGGGAACATATCCCAGTGAAGAGCTCCTTGTGATCCCTGATGGTATGCTGAGGAAGCCCTTTGGCTCATCTCAGTTGTATACCATTTCATGTAAGCCCTTTACAGCACATGGGCTTACCTTGGTTCTTGTAATACTGTTCTGGTTGTAGAGAACCAGTGCCTCAATGATGCACACTGACACATTACATACAGATGTCGCACAGTTAATAGCCACAGAAAGGGAATATGGAAGGATGAGAGTAGAGATAATACAGGAGGAAATGAAAATTCCCCCATGCCACAAACAACTGAAAACATTCATGCTTTACATGGGTTTCAAACCCACAACCGTGTCAATGCACCCAAGCTGCCCCAAGCCTCCGACTTGACTGTAAATGTGTTGCAGTAATGTGAAATAGTAATAATAATTAATAATGTAAGTATATTTTGGGATAAGTCTGATGCACTGACCTTCAATGTACTTTGCAACATTGAATCTAACAATCTCAATGACATTTGACACCATTTGTTGCCACACCAACAATGTGAACATGTTACTTTAATTTTTAATATTATTCCCCTTGCACTTATTAATGAACAAATTTCATTTTTGAAATATTTATATTAAGTAAACTTTTATCAAAAACAAGAACATTTTTTCAATTTTTTGGTCTCTAATTGTTTAATTGAAACGAGACTAACGACTATCACAGAAAAACATAACCTCTTTTCATGTAAAATTTTGTGTAAATTTCATGTAAAATTTTCAAGGAAAATTTTCGAGCCCTTTTTGTGTAAAAGCCCTTTCAGCAATTCGAAAAAAGCGCATTTTTGAGATAATTTACATAAACTTTGAAGATGTCAAGAAACTTTGTAAGAGATTGAAACATTTGTGCTCCCAAATATGTAAAATTCTAAGACACACTGTAAATGTTAATGACAAGCAAGATATAATAACTTGTAAAATGCTAAAGGTACATACAACATAGGATATTCCCAGAAATTTACATAAAGTACTCACCGACAAAGGGGAGCTGGGCTGTTTGTTCGGCCTGAAATCAGCACCAACAGTGCTGGGGCCATCTCCTTTGTTCTGAGAGTAAACTGGAGAGGCTGCACCGGCAGGACTTGCAAGAGGTGCTGATGACCGCAGCACTGAACGCACAGACGATGCCAGTGGTGTGGGCACAGTTGTGGTTGTCAGGAGTTGATGGTGGCGTTTCCAAGTTTTCTAATGGTGCAGGTTGAACAATTTCTGAATTGCCAAACTTTTCTTGTGCTTCACAAAGTAACCTGCAAGTTGGTAATTGTTTCATGGGAATGTTTTGTAGATGTGGTTTCAGCAGGAAGAAACAAAAATTATATCCAAGAGATAATACATGTCTCTTCTAGAATAGAATAATTTTCTGTGCGATTGCTTCAAATATAAGAGAAGAAGAGTCAAATGGAAGAAGCTGCAAAGAAAAGTAAAGAAACTGGAAGGATGTGACATTTTGTCAATGTTATCCAGTCAAAATGCTGCAATGTGCACGAGATCTGGATTTCAAGGGAAAGTTTTCTTTTCAGCAAAAATTTAAAGACCTAAATCAAGAGTCCAAACATTTGAAGCATTTCAGAACATATCTGTATTTCTTGCAAGATTACAGATCCAAGTATACATAGAGCAAAGACCTGCAAAGGTTCACGCATCAAGTATGCACATCTTCTAAAAACATCAACCAATCCATAATCTTCCCATCCCTGTTTGCAACCATTCTAAACCTCTACAATTTCTCAACCACTGCTTGTTTTTGTCATTCATACATTATTTCATTGTGGTCCCTATAAGCACTCTTGTCTTTTTCTTATTTCTTCCTAATACAAACAACTGTTTCACATGAAAATCTCTTATCTCAAAATATTAGTGATAAATAATACATTTTCCCCTATCTGAATGAAAACACTTCATCTCTCTGGCTTGTAATTTGAAATTAGGTGGAAAATAATATTTCTGCCCTGTATTTATTATGTGATAAACTGTTTCACGCTGGCAACAATTTAGACATAACTGATAATATACAATTAAATTCAGCATTGTCTTTGTGCTATATACCTGGTCTGGTGGTACATTATGAAAATTTTACAACATCCCACCTATACTTTTAATAAAACTTTAAATGTTTTGGGTCTCCTGTAAAATTAGGTAAGTGAAATAGACCTAAAGACACAAGGTTTTCATGTCAAAATAAATAAATATCGATAATATAAATGAAACAACAACATTACAAGAACTCTAGAAGAAATGATGCAGCCACACATATGGACAGGAAATTGTTACTCACAGGGACATATTATGCTTGTCACATCCACCACAAGCAAGTTGACTTGAACTCTGAACCACATTGGAACACAAGCACTGCAATACATATTGAAAGCGTATGAAAAGCAATCGGCACTGAACAGTTGCTTGCTACTGATGGACCTCAGCATAGTTTTTCATCTATTTCTCATTCTTTAGATAAAGAGTTACCGTTTCATCTACAGTGGGACTTCAATTATCCACAAGCCAATCATCCAAAACGTCCAATATCCCAATTTTTAGTAATTAGTGCCTAATTATTATTCCGTATTCAATTACGTTTACATAATACGTATTACAATAATACATAATAATTATTATTATGTATTCAATTTCTTTTGTAATACTGAATATTAAAAAATCATCCCTGATATGATTGACAGTGATCAAATATTAACGAGATCCTATACTATAGTCAATCATCTGACATCAATGAACTTTGATAAATCCTACAATAAATGTTTAAGAACTCTGAATGTTTATTATTAGCAGAAAAACACTTTTCACCATCTTTAAGTGCAAGAGAACTAACAGTATATTGTCAACCAACCGATCGTAAATGCTTAACAGCTGTCACTCGCTTAGAATGTTCATTGTTGGCAGAAAACTTTACCGCCTTTTGTGCAATGATACATAGACATTATGTTTGGTTATCCGAATTATCAATTATGCGAACTATATGAAGTCCCAATTAGTTCAGATAATCGACGTTCCACTGTATTAGGACTTTCAGTTATCGGAACTTTTATTAATTAAAAGCTAATTTTGTCCCACAACATTTTTCAGTAAATTTACAAAACAATTCAAAACAAACCCCTTGCAGAAACCCTTTGAGGAAACTTCAGCATTTCATTGTGGCCAGGTCTGCTCATAAACATTTTGGTTTCATATTTTAATATCTTTTGATGAAGGGAACAGTTGTGGCAATCGACCCACACAATGAATGTTGAACTAGTTCTTCGAAAGAAGAATGTGACCATTTGTATCCATACGGAAAGGACCACAAGAGAAAATGTTCTGACTATTTAAGCACTTGTCATTGCTTAAAAACTGAAAAATTTTTTATGAACTTCCTGGAATTGATCATGAAGTCCTTGGAGCATTAGTTCTTAATTATATAAAGCCTTCCTTCAAGTATATTGCATATCACTTTGGGATCTGTAGTTCACTTCCCCAACTGATGTTTTCTGGATAACGGAATGGCACTGGTATGTAACTGTTAAACATTAATTACCTTGCAAGTAAACGATGATCATTATGAGCACGTTCACGAAATTCTTCCAAAGCAGCATACTGCTGTTCTGAATACTGCCGGACTCTTTCTTCAGTTCGAGTTGTTTCATATTGAATAATTTCTGCTAACTGCTGTTGAAGAGCTGTTATTGCAGTTTGTACTGGTGCAGGCAACTGAGACACTACAAAAGAAACAAGTAATTGATAATAATGAACTTAACATCATACATGGGTCCCTCTAATATTGAAATATTATAATTTTAATAAAATTTTTGTTTTTTAAGTGACTGCTTTAGTTTCAGAATTAGAGTATATGCATTAATCCCCTGATTATTATAATTATTATTTTAATTATCTTGAAGTAGAAATATTAAGACAAAATTATTTTTTGATAAAGGAATATTTTTGTTCCAAATCATCAAATGTTAATCTTACTTTTTTTTCCCCTTCCAAAAAAACCTTTATGCAAAGACAATAATAAGCTAGAATATTTTGACTCTAGTTTGACGTAAGGACATAGTAATAAAAAAATCAGAAGAAAAGGAAAATGCACCAGACCTGCAGTTTCAAACATGATATCTTAAATTACTTGTGTTAGTAAACATAAGGACAGTGGACTGGTTTCTGCCACATCATACTCTGATGTGCAATAATTTTTTCAAATATTGCATATGATATCATGTAACAGGTTTTTAAATTCATATTTTCTATCACCATTCCTTATTTCGAGATTGTTTTGCAATAGGGTTTGACGATAATCGACATTACCAGATTCTTTATAGTCTCTAAAAATATCCTTTAACATAAAATGTGAAGGTTGAAGGAGCATTACTATTAATAACACTGGACAACAAAAAAAGGGGTTTCAAAAACTTTTTAAATCCTGTGAGCTGATTTTTATAGTTTTTTGGGTTCTGAATCTGCATCTGAACTCCTATTTCTTTCGATCAGCCACATTTTAGTATGAATTTGATCTATTAAGATATGGGAAAATATGCTGTACATGCAATTAAAATGAAAAATAAACGTCTTCTAAAATACAAACAGAACTTAATTAAATATAGGAGATGGCTTTATATTCTGAACATTACATTCTACAAAGGCTTTACATTTCCATTGACGTATATTTTCTTTCTCTTTTCTTTAAAGCCCCTCATACAGCTTGTTCTCCTCTGCGCCGTTTGCTGACTTGCAGTGAAGTTACCAACAGTTATCTCCCATCATGTTGGTGTTCCCACTTTCAGATCTTAATGAAAATGCTCACTTTGTTCTTCACTTACATCATTTAAATTGTCTGGAAGAACTGAAAATGTCTGTTTGAAAAGTAAACCTTGAGGCTCATTCAACATCCCAATTTATTTAAAGCATCCAGCAAATTGGCAACAATTGTTTGATACTCTGGGTATTTTTTTGTTGCCTGGGAACTTATTGACATGTTTAAAAGCACTCTACACTTCATTTTCATTTACTCTCATACATAGTTCAAATTGAGGATCAAATATCACTATTCTAATACCAGGCTAAATGAAGATACCCTCTTTGCTTCAGACTATTGTGTAAACCTTTCACAAACGTATTTGAAACACTGCCTATCTTTAGGTAAGGCCTTCACAAATTGTTTCACGAGACCTAATTTTATGTGCAATGGAGGCAGCAGAATCTTGTGTTGATCTACCAGATGCTCCTGTAGAATAATCTTTTCCCTTGGTTTACAGATTTTCTTACCGGACAATTCTTTCTAGACTAATGCTGATCATGTACATATTATAATGACACATCACAACACCTTTTCTCAAGCAACAAGCTCATCCTCAACTAAAAACACACTTAACAATTTAACATAATCTTACTGAGTTTAATACAAGTTTTGTTTTTATTTTTAAATGTTGAAGTCATTTTCTTTTCCCAACAGTACTGAAAAATAATGACGGCAACAGTGACACAACATATTTCTATCTTTATTTATTACACAAGGATGGTACTGAAAATTTTCTGCAATATAACTATTATTTTTGTAACAAATGCCATAAATGCTTTTGAATGCCACTTTTTCTACAGAGAAACATTTTCATCTAGGATAGAAAATCACTCACCATGTTTTTTTTCTTTTACCATTGGGAAAAGTTTCGAGTTAAGCATGAATGTACACTGAATGAGACTAGAAATTCGATATTATTTTTTACTGATATATTGCTTGTTATTGGCTTCGATATGGCACTTGACACACACTGGCATAACTTACTTGGATCATGGTTAAGAGGTTAATATAAAAACAGTTAAACGATATTACATGTTCTCTTATGGAGGTAATTATGAGAGCGAAATTTAAAAATACAAACCAAGTCAAGTTAACATCTAGTTAATTAGTAAATAAGTAAATCTAAATCATTAAAATTAGGTTAAAAAATAAAATATATGTACCACAGGTGATAACTGGTTCTAATGATCTCAGGTGACAAAAAGTCCTCAGGCTTTTGTCACCGCTCTATCATTAGAACACTTCAAACACCCTTTGTGAATAAATAACTATTTTCTACCTTCAAATAAACAATTGTTTCTTCATTGCACTTTCTGATTTTAAAGTTGGCTAATGGAATGTAAGCAATTTTATACCATTTAGATAGTTTTACTATCTTTTATAGCAACAGTTGCAAGACGACCCAATTTTGCAAGAAACTAGGCAACCCTTCACTTGGCAAGATTTCATAATTACACAAGTGTGTTTGGTAATTTTGAAAATATCCAAACTGCAGATTCATTATTCATTTCCAGTTTGTACTGAAGAATGAAGTCATTAAAAATTTGATGGTATACATGGGTAGGAAAATCATATTAAATTTTATCAAGATCTTTAAATCATTTGACAAAAACTTAGTTTGGAAAAAAAAAGAATTAAGATTTAGCCATCTTGATCATAGCATCATATTTGATGATCAGGTAATAATGACAAGCAAATGGATGTCGTGATTAATTTATGCTGAATATCAACGTTTTCCTGGGTGTGTGTGTGTATATATATATACCATATCTATCTATCTTTATCTTTATCTTTGGAGTCCCAAATCGTTAACCTAATAATGCTGAATTCCATTTCTTGCATCATTTCCATGGCTATTGTTACATTCAAGAAGAATAAAATTATATTATTATTCACAGTTCTTATTCCAAATTTATTTCCTAATACCAAATGTATATTTTCGGTGTTCCCTTCCTATTTCATTGATCTACAATCCCAAATTTGAAGAATCCCTATAATTTAAAAAATGTTAGAAACTGATGTAATCACTGAATGACAATGATAAAACAGAAGCATGAGTATCTATTTAACCTAAAAGTGAATAATTTACATAGAATTCAGTTGCAGTGAATGTCAACAGTTTCAGTTTATTATTACTTTTACCAATGTATCATTTATTATTTGGAAATGAAATTTTAATGTCAATGGATACCAAACTCTTATTGGCAATTTCCGATTAACCATGCTTTTAACTACATTCAATTCACAACTATTGAATAAATGAGATACTAAAAAATTCACAATTCAAACCAAACAATTAAGAGTTCCTATGTGTGGAGCACCTTATTAGTCAAACTACATGAAAGAAACACATTCGAGTAAAATTCAAATTACACAAATCACGTGGGCCTACCAGCAAATTTTGTAGGAGCTTGCAAAGCTGCTTCTTCTAACTCAGAATGATTGATGACAATACGAAACACTGGTGAATATTTCTCATTTTTCTTCAAAGCAGAAATTTCCTCTGGATTCACCTGCACAAAATTGTTTTAATGACAACACAATATTTGGAGACAATGATAATCATTAACTAAATTTGAGTACTCTCAAGAACAACAAAATTAAGTGAATTACATGACCAAATATGATTCTTATAACATGATTCTTAAGCAACTAGCCAACTGTAATATGAGTTTTGCCAAATGTAATAATGAAACTATTAACATAAAAAATAAATTTACCAATAATGCTTTATTAAAAAGAACAAAAGCTGCGCCTTTTTCGCGATGAATAGCATGGGTATTCAAGGAGCAATTCATACATGAATGAATTATCCATAGGCCCACATTACGGACTTGCACAAGACTAGATTGTACTTTGGAAATTCTGCCATGTTCCACTAGGACAAGTGCCTGAAAACAAAAAGTATAACTACATTTTGCAATTCTTATTCGGGCATTACCCGATAATCAGTTACAATTCATGAAACTTAAAAATTCTTTCAAGGAAATTACCGGGAACAAATGGTTTGTTTACCTCTTTGAAGAATGCGTCGCTTTTTTCGGTAACAGTTAAGTTGAGCGTAGACACATCAATTTCTTGAGTTCTTGAACCCTGGGTCTCGATACTGACATTCAAACATTTACACGTTATTTGCATTTCAAAACTTAGATCGTAACTTTTAGACACCCAGAAATGAAGAGGCCAAACGTCACGTAGGCACCTTCCAATGTACGAGCAACGTAAATACCACACGTTCCGCTATCTTTATTACAAACTTCTTGATACAGACTTAAGATGTCATTTCAAAATCAATTATTAGAAAATAAGATTGGAATATATAGTTTTAAGATTTAAATGTCTTCCTTCGTCTTTTCCTGCAAACTCCTTCGAACTTGCTTTAAATTCACCATAGACTCGGAACACTTTACATCTCCGAAGCCAGCAGCTGATTTGTTATTACAGGATGCTAAATCCAAATAGCACTCACTAGTCTACACAATTGCTAAATTCATAAATATAATTACGTAAATAAACTCTAAATATAAAAAAATACTATGTAATGGTAATGAAGAGACTATTTATGTATTTGAAAAGAGATATCTAAAATTATTTTTACAAACTGCATGATTCTTCGTCCTGTTTGTATGAAGAACATGGGAATCAAGGTGTCTCACATAGTTTTCCGCCCGCGATTGGAGGAAGCATTTCAATTCTCTTCTCCTGTGAGACTTCGCTTCTTCGGATAGGACAACCGACGACCGTGAACGCTGGAGGGCGAATATATTATGTAGTTTCATTTCTTTATTTTGCTCTTATTTTAAAGAAATTTGTTTAGAATAAATTCCTTTCCTTTGTAAGATCGTATGAACAATACATGACATGACATTACGCATATTACTTTGGAGCGTACGGCTGGGACCGAGATCTTAATATTAAGAACTGATCAGAACAATGTCGGCTGGCGTAACCTTTGGATTCTTGATTGGACGAGATTGGGTTCTAGGTTTTGAAATCATTGTCGAGTTTAAAAATAGAACTCTGCTCGAGACGCGAATTCAAGCGCACGTGGACAGAAATAATTGTTTCTTAATGAATTAGTAACATCTTTATGTAAGTTTATTTCTATTCTGTTAATTCATTCGCGCTATGTTTATTTAATTCCTATGCTTTTATAGTAATTAACTAAACGAGTGGATAAAGAGGGGTATATGCGTGAGGGTATAATTGCATGAGTGGAATGTTCAAGAAAACGAGCGACGATAAAAGCGCGTTTTTTCTTATGTACCACGAGTGCAATTACATCCTTTTATCCACATGCTACGTTCAATGTTTTTTCGTTTCCATTTAAGAATAATTTAAATTTTAAGAATTTCAAGCACACCTTTACCATTTCAGGCATACTTTTGGTGACGTCGTAATGTTTCTGGGAAAGGCCGATTTTAATGGCCCATGCATTGCGTACATTTCATCACTATAATGGCTTCCAGTTTAAAGAAATGTGTTAAATGGAAGACTACTTATTCCATCTGAAATATTAAAAGAATCTGCTAAAGCCATGAAAATATTTCTTTATAGGAATAGTTAAGACAGGTACGAGAGAGAATAAAATGTATAAATATTGGAAGGGTAAAAAAACGAATCTCTTCTGGTAGTTTTGCTGGCGTACTTTTTGAAAGGATAGGCCTAAACATAACTTGCTTATATTTTCTACATTTGTAGTGTTAAGAACCCAATGGTTTCCATGTAAAGCCTTTAATTTCATTTTTAATATTGCTCCATTAGTCATCTAGCTTAACCTTTAAATATAACCCTGGGATCTATTGGACCCCAACCAATTTTTTTTATATAAGTTGAATTGGAAAATAAATATTTGGGATATTTTACTTCCACGTAAATTCAGTTAGTACGTTTGGGAAGGGTTTGCACAGTTGCCGACTTCTAATAGTCTGCTACTAACCTCGCAGTAGAGTGCGGAAGTGTCTTTGGGGTTTGCTGGACTTCAGTGTTATATTTATGTGTGTCTTTTTCAAAGTTGCAATTTTGTTTTTTGTTTGTTTTTAAGACTTTTTCTAGACAAAATAACATTAAACATTATTCACACCTAATACGAGATTTACTAGATGAGAGTGATAAAGAATTATCGGAGCGCTTGTTTGGCGATCACTCAGATTTGGATCCTGATTTTTTTTAGAACACGATTTTCAATAGTTTTAATTTATTTTTTACACAAATGTTATTTTTAAGTGTGTAAATTAAAACTAATAGTTAAAATTTGATTATTTTTCATTTTTCAATTTTACTGTCTATCAAATCTGTAATGAAGTATTATTTTGTTATTTTTTTTATCTAAATAACGCCTCATTTGCTAAGGTATTATAAGAAAAACTGTTTACATTTTTAAGATTATGATAATACTGGGTTACAATACTTTACAAACATAAAGTTTAACAGTGATACTTTGTTTTAAAAACAAAAATAAATTATTCATCCAAATCTACACACATTTGTCAAAAAATGTGTAATTTTTTATGAATGGTGCTAATATCTTAATAAAATAACTTTAATTTCCCTCAAAACAGTGTTAGCTCTACTAAAAGGGCTTAAAAGTATAATTAAAATATATTTACAAACTTTCGAAAACCTTCAGGTAAAAATATACATACTTTAAAATTGGGATCTGACAGACCCCACCGTTATATTTACGTATAATTAAATAAGTGTTATATTTAAGGTTTAACGTCTACTTGACGAATTTAGTTATATTCACGTTCACTTTCCTGTATACATAAGGGTCATTCCATGCAAAATTTCAAGTTTTCTGACAGTGAGTCTCAGATTTTTTTCATATTTTATTATGTTAATCTACTAATAATGAACAGTTAAAAGACAATGTATGGAATTAATATCTTTGGTAGTTTAGCAACAATTGCGGGTTAAACATGGACGATGACACAATGTACTCTATAATGAAAATAATTATGACGTTCAAAAAATGAATAAAACTTCAAAACGGGCACACTATTTTGAAGATAAATGATCATATTTTAAGCAGTTGATAATATATTAAGGATTGAGACATTTGTTTATAATAAAAAATGCTAATAAATTAAACAAATACATTTTTCTTCAAAAACAACATTTTCTTTTCTTTCATATTTTACACACTGCAAGAAGAACCAATAAATAACCATTCTGCAAAGTGTCGCGATGGAATCTTAAAAAATACGTAAGTTATTAAATAAAAAGTATACGCGCATTTTGCTCTTAAGGTTGAAAGTCGCGTGCCCTTGCCGAGCGAGGGGTGAGGCTAGGTCGTAGGCAGGCACCGCCAAGTTCATTCCCTAGGGATATCCATCGATGCTTTCGAAGGGATCCTGACACCACTTTACAGGCTTAGTTTTCGAGTGTTACTGTTCAGTGATACATCGTGATAGAAAATGCCGAAGATTGTGAATACGTTTAACACGCTTTGGTGCTGCAATCCATTCGGACTTGAGAAGCACAAAAGTCGGGTGGGTAAGAGAAAGATAACAGAGGCGATGCGGAAGAAAATATCGAGTTTAGTGGTAGGTGAAGCAATATGCGATCTGTGTCGTCTCAAAATATCTAAAATACCCAATACAGATCTTAGTGACTCAACTGAAACAGACAGTGAAGTGAAAAAATCAAGTGAAGAGGAGTACGTAGCCCAGGAGTTGCAGAGGAAGCACGATCAGTAATGTAAACAACATTTTGATTCCTCTGGGTCAATCACCATTGTCATTGCGAAAGCAAACCCGAGAGAAATCGTACGCAAGGAGAAAGGTGAGTGCCGTAAATAAAGCAGTTTCTGAATTATTTCATGTGAGTACAGAAAGCAATGATGGAGAAGAAATGTTTAACACAATTCAAAGAAAAATTTTCAAATGTGAAAACAGCTAATGAGAAATATATGATTTTAACGTGTTTGCCAAAAAGTTGGAGTGAACAAAAAATAATGGTCGAATTTAGCGTATCTCTTCATGTAGCTCGTACGGCAAAATTAACACAAAATCAGAAGGGTGTCATGACTTACCCTGACAGAAAATATCAGCGCAATCTTCCTTGTGATGTAAAAGATCTTGTAGAAGGTTTTTATCAAGAGGATGATATAAGTAGGATTATGGCTGGCATGAAGGATACAAAATCTGTCAAAGAAAAGGGTAAGAAAGTAAAAAAGCAAAAACGGCTACTTTTAGGGAATTTAAAAGAGCTGTACAGAGAATTTAAAAAAAGACACCCAAATTATAAAATCGGGTTCTCGAGTTTTGCTGGTATGCGGCCAAAGCAATGTGTCTTAGCTGGATCACCAGGCACTCACAATGTTTGCGTGTGCACAATATGCGAAAACACGAAATTGATGTGTATGAGCTTGGAACATATTCATCAAGATGATGCACAAAGGAACACAATTGATTGTTTCATTAAAAAGCTGGTTTGTGAAAGCCCTTCTCCTAATTGCTTTCTCAATAAATGCAGTGAGTGCCCAGAATCAGAAACTCTTTCTGAGTTATTAAATTTCAGCCTTAAAAACAACCTTGTTGAAGAAATGATTTACAAAAGTGGACAACAACTGACAGAGCCGAAATTATTACTGTTAAGCAAATGCTGAAAATTTCGTCAGTAATTTTATCACCTACCTTAAAAAATTCAAAGCTCATAACTTTATAGCGAGAGCTCAATCATCATATTTAAAACAATTGAAAAACTCCGTTCAACCAGGAGAATTAATTGTCATTGGTGATTACTCCGAAAATTATAGTTTCGTTATTCAGGATGCGATTCAAGGTTGCCACTGGAACAAATCTCAAGCAACAATACATCCATTTATTATTTATTACAGAAATTTTGAAGATAATTCATTGCAACATCTGTGTGTGTCAATAATTTCTGATTATTTAGTACAAGATTCTGCTGCAGTGCACTTATTTCAGAAGAAACTACTCTACTGTCTTTTCCAGAAATTTTCTGAAATTAGTAAAATTTATTACTTTAGTGACGGCGCGGCTGGTCAATATAAAAACAGAAAGAACTTCTGCAATGTCACGTATCACAAGGAGGATTTCCAAGTCCCAGCCGAATGGCACTTTTTTGCCACGAGTCACGGAAAAGGTCCCTGTGACGGTATAGGAGGAACCATCAAGAGACTTGCAGCTTATGCAAGCCTTCAAGGAACTTGTATTACTACCCCTAGGGAACTTTTTGATTGGGCGAACAGTAATGTGGAAGGAATTTATTTTATTTTTACCAGCAAAGAGGAACATGAAGTAGAGGCCGAATTTTTAAATACTGGGAGATTCGTAGGTCTGAAAATAGTGCCGGGAACACGGAGTATCCACGCTGTGATTCCAGTTTCAGAAAACAAAATTGCTGTGAGGACGTACTCTAATTCACCAGAAGATCCTAGAGAAGTAGTTTTGCGAAATCCACCATCGCGCCGTGGAGGAAAAAAGTAACGCCGAGTGCTGACGAAGAGGGCTGGGCGCGGCGGCTGTAGCAGCTGAGACGAGTTAGTTTACGGAGCGCCGGTAAGATATTTTTATTCATAACTTTAAAACCATTCAAGATTCCATGATGAAATTTACAGAGTAGCTTGAAAGTAGTTTCAGCAGTTTTTCTTCCAAAATTCAAGAATTTAAAAATATTGTTTTTCCATTTATTGCATTTTTTAGAATTTGTTTACTTCCTAATTGTTAAAGACTCAAGATAAAAAAAAAAATTTAGTGTCAAATTATCCTTTATATTCTTCTACAAATTGTGTCACTTTAATATTTTTTGCTTGTTTGCGTATCATCGGAAAAAAATCATAAAGGAATGTCTACAGACTGCTAATCTAATATTTCAAGTGCCCATTGTTGCTAAACAATGGCTGATGAGACAAAAATATCGTACCTGGTTCATGCAGGTATCATGATAAGTAAGGTGGCAAAATATTTTTAAATTCTGAGATGTAGTGTCAGATTTCCTACTTTTTTGCATGGAATGACCCATAATGTATATACCGAGGAATACACGTAGTAAAGGGAAAGTTATGTAATGCTGCGGAAAATCGATATTGAGATTTTAACGGAAATACAGGTTTTGGGGACCCCTGATACCGAAAAAAGTGTTGTTTTTTTTGGACACGTCCGTCCATCCGTCCGTCAGTGTGTGAACAACACTAGCGCCTAAACCATACGTACGATTTCTTCCAAAATGGATATTCCCCGGTCGATCTGCGTCCACTCAAGGTGCCGCGATTTCGACAAACTTTCTTCAAAATTTTGGAACTTTACATGAAGCCCCCCGGAGATTTTCGAAATTTTCTCAAAAACGGCTCCAAATTTTTTCTTTAAATTTCTTGTAAGAATAAAGTAAAATGTCTCATTTTCACGTTTAACTCTGAATTTTCGAAAATTTCAAAAGTTTGAATTTTTTCAGTGTCTTCCTACAAGTAAAAAATCGCAGATAGAGATTTTTCTTCCAAATAAAATTTGTTCTCCAAAGTGAGTTCTATCATGTACATTTGTCATGAAACAAAGGTCATGTACATTTGTTTTGAAAATTATAGTATTTTTCACGCAATATTGCGTTCAATATTTACAATTTTAAAAAATTACAAAAACAAGATTTTCTCATAAACAGCTCCAAATTTGTTCTTGAAACTTTTGGTAGGGATAATACTAAATGTACTCTATTATATAACATAACACCACATTGCTCTATTCTTTTGTTTTTTCAAAAATTACAACAATGTAATTTGTTTGACTTGTCTCTCACGTCGGTAGTATTTACATTAGTGGCGATTTGTTCACATTATTATATTTACGAGTACATGTACTTTAAATAATGTCAAGTAAAGTTTGTCAAGAATTCAACAGTTTTCTGTGAAACTAGCTCAAAATTTCGCCTTTTCAGAAACGCTCAAACGCCATTTTCTCGTAAATGGCTCCAAATGTTTTCTTCAAACTTTTCGAACGGACAGTGCTAATTGCATTCTTTAATAGGACGTCAAATTCAATTTGGGGTATTTTTTTGTTTTTGCGAAAATTACATAAATGTAATATTTTTGAAATATATCTTTTTTTCTTCAAAACGTCCGTGTCTATCCGTCTTGTCTGTCTGTCCGTCTGTGCATACGAATACCGCCTAAACCATACGTACGATTTTTTTTCCAAAATGGATATTGCCCAGTTGAGCTGGCTCAACTCGAGTCGCTGCTAGTTTGAAAAACTTTCTTCAAAATTTTAGGGGTACTGTACATGAAGGCCCCCCAGATATTTTCAAAATTTTCTCCAAATTTTTTCTTTAAATTTCTTGTAAGAATAGAGTGAAATACTCTTATAAAGGTTGTATATGTCTGATTTTCACCGGTAACCCTGAATTTGCAAAAATTGAAAAATTTTTGGCTCAAAAACGGCTTGAAATTTTGTCTTTAAACTCTTGGTAGGGATAGTGATAAATGTATTCTATAAAACGACATGACTACCATATTGCTATGTCCTTTTTTATCAAAAATTACAATACTGTAATTTTTTGACTTGTCTCCCACGTTCTTAATGTTTACATTAGCGGAATTTTGTTCACATTATTATATTTAATAAGTGTTACTCGTTCACTTTACATTTGCAGATGGCAGAATTAGGAACTAAGGTTGTTGAAAGCGAAGCTCCGAACACGCAACTGAGAATACACGAATGGTCCCGATGTCAATCAGCATCTGACCAATCAGCTGTCTCCGAAGACAGAACAAGTGCCACGGACACAGCTGACGAATTATGCCTTTCTGACAGCAAGCTGGAGTCGCGCCCTTAAATAATTAAGGTAATATACAATAAAACAGATCACACCACTCGCTATTCTAAACATTCACGTACAATATTTTTATTTCTTCTTTGCACGTATTTACTGCTTAATGGTTATGTTCTTGCCCCGCCGGGATTCTGTGTGCTTTGTTGTGCCCAAATTGAATGTGTTGAATGTGTTGTTGTGCCCGAATTGAATATTGTAGATAATAAACCAACTTTCAAATATCAATGTTTAAAAACATCAATGGTTTTGGGCCGTTGTTTTATTAGGGACTTTAAGCACGACGTAACTAACAGTTGTGAGACAGACGTTTGGAACAGGCGAGTCAAAGTTCGTGGACACTTAACTCCTGAGTTGGAATACTACAAAGAAGGTGAATGTTTTCCGTTGTGTTTGAGGTTTGGAGGGCATTCCGAAATTCTCATGAATCACTACACCCTACTGCTTTCATTATCTCTTGGTTTGACAGGCAACTGTGTGTGAAATCTGTGTAATTGAGGTACTAGATCACTGCACTGGATACAACTACTCACTTCAACCACTGAGATGGGGTCAAGGGTTATCACAGGTTTATGTAAAGGTACAGACCTTCGATGTTCGGGGAACTTGGCAGAGCTCGCCATTGTGAATGTCCCCAGAGAGGTGGTAGGCACCCTGGAGAAGCGTCGTGGCGCGCTAAAACACGGAGACAAGCACGTGGCCGAGGGCGGGCATAGCCGGATGTTTAAAAAAGGCTGTTTCTAAACGGCGATGACGCACCGGGATTTTCCGTTCAGTGTGGACGTGACGGTAGGCGGAGGCAATGGGGGCGGCGGGTAGCGCCAAAGGGCCTATATAAGGCCACGAGAACAATGCCTCGATCTTCTTGGTTCCTGGAAGCTATCTTCTTGGTTGTGCATGAGTTTGTGCTAGTGGTGCACGAGGTCAAGGGGCCGGCAATTCATTGTCGTAACTAGGAGACATGTAGTAGGTCTCAGGGTAGAGCGGTGCTCCGCCCAGGGAATATTGGTCGTATGTTGCGGTGTGGTAGTTGTTCAGTAAAATATCTCTCCTAGCAGTGGGTTCTATTTATTTAGTTAATTGTAAGCAGTGCAATTAGTTATTTGTGACTACGACCTTGTTTATGAATACACTTTCTGTTCTTACAACCCACTCTCGTCTGTGTTCTGATTACACCCGTATGACTCCAAACTGGTGTCTTTTAGGCGCCTGTAGGTCCTAAGGGAAAAGCTGAAAAACCTGCAGGGTGGGAAAAGCCGCAAAGCGAGCCGAGACTGAAGAAAATGGGAAACTGAATAGTTCGAGAAAGTCAGTGCCAATCTACAGTTTCACTAGTTTGGAACAAATCGCACGTCGTTGATCCGAACATTTCAGGTGAATTTTATACTGTAATCCATTTGTAGATTCATATGTTTCGTACGATCTTTGGTGAAGTTTCTCAAAATCTCAGACTGTCTGACTGTTGCTCAGAACCAGCGTTACCCCTGTTTCTGCAGCGACTGTGACTAAGAATTCCTAGTGTTCCAGTGCTGGCGGTGGGGGATTTCGTCTCTAGCTGGATAGCTGGGTCCAGTTCAACCGCTGAGGCAGGAGAATGCCAGCGGCCGGTTGATGCGATCAGTGGTTTCTCTGATCTTTACCTGGCGGATGCGGAAGCAGCACCCTAACACACCAGCCTCAAACCTCACGCGGTCTTTTCTTCCCATTCCTCGTCCTATCCTCTCACTTACACTTTTATATACGATTGCACTTTTACTTGCACTACACTACCACACATGCTTGAAGACCAGTCGAGAGCTTAGAGCTTGTCCCGGCTGGACGGTGCCTTGCCGGAGGAGATACATGATGCCTAATGGGGGGATCCCCCTGAAGCCGATCTCATCATTAGACCTCGGACAAATGCCTATTTGGTTCCTTTAGGAGGTTGTGGACAATAATTGCATATGTTTACGAATCACGAACAAATAGATCTACTGACATCATTTAATAGTGCCTAATTATTTTTTTTGCCTAAAACTACCTAAAATATGTAATTTTGAAGAATTCTTATATTGTAATAACTCATTTTATGAGTTTGTTATACTCTTCAAAATGTCTCGAATTGCGAATATTCCGTGATGAAATCTACTACGCAATGAAAATTCTCACCCAACACACCGAAAATAAAGAGCTCTGATAATCAATATAAAGAGGATGTTTCACTCTCGTTTCCGATAAGCACGCACCTCTTGAACAATTGCACAATTCCCGGTGCAGCTGCGCTGTTGACAGCTTGGGGCTTCTCGTTGCGGCGCGGCGCTTATGCAATCCAAGTGCCTAATTTAATTCTTTTGTGAAGAGTTTTAGATGCCAGAAACAACTTTTCATGTCTAATTTTTTTAAAAGCCTGGATTAATCATTTTGTTAGCTATTTTTACTGCCTACAAGTGTCTTATTTCATAATTTTGTTACCTATTTTAGGTGCCTAAATCATCACTTTTTTGTGCCTAAAATTCCGAGTTCCATTCATCATCCAGTGAGAAAGAAATTATCGCATTCATTCACTAATGGGGCTAATAACTGCAGTTGACGTGTCAGGTAAAATCCATCCATGAATCAATCAACAAAACTCTCAGAATTTTTGATTGTAAATGCGAATTAAATGGTAATTAAAAACATTAAACATATTTATTCAACTCTTTTCAAACAATTTTGCATCGACAATGTCAGAATAAAACTATTGGTGCTACAATAGCACATACTTTCTCTCATATAGTAATATTAGGTAATATCATGTTACCGCAATTTCTGTCCATATTAACCCATCTCAGTCATCACTTGTAAAACTCATTACAAATCGTAGAACATTAGGTGCAAAAAATAATCGTGTATCGACACTAATTCGACAGTTAAAACCGCGTTTCCTATAGCTATTGTATCTCCCAACAATGAGGAAGCGAGAAATTTGAATTTGCAGTTTTGAAGATTAAAAAATTACGTGAAATTACTCATATTGTTTAAAAATAATTTTTAAAGAACTGTTGCTTTAAAACAGATTCCAGAAATCAAAAAAAAACTCTATAATCAATATTCTTCTTTTGGAATGTTAATTTTTTGTTGTTGTTGTTAGCAATTTTGCCAAATATAGAGATTGCCGAAAACGGGACCAGCGCGAATTTCTTTACCATTCTTTACTACATACGAGGGGAAAAAATGAAGAAATAATGCGGAGCCGTTTTTGTGAAAATCATTGTTTAAAATAGATTAAAAATTGTTAACGTTCCACACAAAAACTACTTATATTCATAAACGTTAATTCGGCCTTATTTCAAGATGAGATTCTGATGATTAGATTTCATTAATAAACCAATTCCAACTTCATTATTTTAGTTGTAGGAAGCCTCATAAAATGTTCGAACGTTCGCAATTTTCGAAAATTAAGAGAGTTTAAGGAAAATGCATACTACGCCATTTGTTTAAGCGTCTTTTGATACATCAGAGGGAAAAAATTAAAGAACAAAATTGAAGCCATTTTTCAGAAAATTTTGAAAATATTGTTGAGGCTTTATGTAAAGTACTCCCCCAAATCAAAATATCCGTTTCAAAGTCAAGAGGTCGCGTCATCAGTCAGATCGACTGGAGAACATCAGCTTGATCAGAATATACCAATGTATATGCTAGCGTTGTCCTCATACAGTCGGTTGGGCAGACGGACGTATTTTTCCGTAATTCATTTTTTTTTACATCAAGGACCCACCAAACGATATAAAGTTTTAGAGAAAGTCTTTGTCTATATTGGATTTGGGTGTGGGATGCGATGCATTTTACCTTTAACCTCCCACCACCACCTATCCGTCTCCAGAATTTATTACTGGATTCAGGGGCGATGGTTCACTTGCGCGCTGTCCTAGACTTTGCTCAAGCATTCGATCGTGTATGGCACCAGGGTCTATTATTCAGATTTCTTAACATAGGAATCCCGGATTACTTGTTCAACATACGAGTAATTCGCAGCTTCATAACCGATCGATTATTTTCCATCAAAATAAATAATTACATTTCGCCTCCAACAATTCACGCTGGTGTCCCTCAAGGCTCCCCTCTTTCCTCCACATTGTTCAATATCTTCATTGCTAACATCCCATAAGAATAAAACCACTCAACGGCATCTTACACAGCCAACGCAGTAATTTATCAAATCAAATTCGCAACTGTCTAACGCCGTTTCTCAACTTCAATCAGCATGAGACTCCTTTTACAACTGGGCTTGCTCCTGAAGATTAAATCTTAACCCTTCAAAACGCGAGGCAAAGATTTTCACGTTACGGCGAATCAAAAATTCCAAAACTATTTCTATAAACAATTCGATCATCCCCTGGACCACAACAAATAAACCAACCAAATATCTCGGTCTTTTCTTGATACGCGACTAACTTTGAAACCCCATATCATAAAACTAATAAAGCAGAAGCCATCCTGTTAAAATTATATCCCCCTAATTAACAGAAAATCCTCCCTCAAGGCCGATATAACACTTCTCTTCTATAAATTTGCCCTCCGCTTACTTCTAAACTATGGTTGTTCCATTTGGGGCTGCCCTTACTGTGGTAAAACCACTTCAAACGTTTGAAAACAAAAGACTTCGTCTTATAGCAAAAGCACCTTGGATTGTTTCTAATAATTATTTTGAATAAAGAATTTGATCTTTCCACAACATCCCAAATCATTTTCAAACTTTCTTGTAATTTTTTTTTCTTGTACATTTTTCTTGTACATTTTTTCAAACCTTATTGTGTTCTCCAGCCGCAAGTAATTTCATACTTGGAAAATCCTGCACCCAAAAGAGAATTTTATTCGGATTTCCCAAAGATAAATTCAGATCAGTCATTCAGATCATTTATCAAACATTTCCTCTTGTAACCTAATCTAATTCCCAACCCTCTACTATTTCTCCAAACCACTCCAACCACATATTACATAAATTGAAACTGAGGACTCTAGAGAGAGTGGCCTTACTCATATTAAGGCTAATACTAAGTTATCTATTTATTAATATATCAAAAAGCGCTAATCCACTGTATAAGAAAATTGTTTAATAAAAATAACGTGAGCGCCGGTTCCTTGTAAATAACATTGCATGTACTTCATATTTCGAATACAAGATCGATGTTGTGAAGACCAGGGCGCAATTTCTTCTGTAGAGATAGAAATTTCTTCCAGACTCTCTGAAGCCATTTTAAGACTTGTTCAACGTTTTGTGTTAGAAAATTTGAAAATGCCTGTGTGGGGTGATTTTAAACTCTTTACATATTTTTATTTGACATGTATTCTATTTTTTCTTACATGCTGGTTTCGGTAGCTCAGGGCATCAATTGATGTCACTGCAGTGCTTGTGGTCGGGAGGTTCTAGGGTTCGAGTCCCGACCGTGGTAGGATTTTCGATAATAGTTACACAGCTACGACAAATTCAGCGCTGCCAGGAGGAGAAATATAATGGCCGGTTGTTCTGATCGATAGATGTCCGTGAATTGTCAGTTCAACACCAGGCGAATGGCGGAGAAGTACCCTAACAAAACGGCCACGGATCGCGCGCGCTTTCCTTCCCCTTTTCCTAACCTCATCCCTTATTTACACACACACACACACACCAATAAGCACCACGCTACTGCACATGTTGAGAGATCTGTCCCGGCTGTGGCGGTGCCGTCTGGTTGGAGATACTTGGTTGGGGAAGCCGAAGGGTAGTTGGCGCCGGATCGCCATCCACCGGGGAAAATCACCACCTCCTCCCACGATAAAAACATGCACTGCACTTATGGGACTTAATGACATTAACATTTGACGCATATATTTTGTCCGTTGCCTATAAAAAATTCCATATATTATAATAAATTCTCTACAATAAATTGCATGTAATCAATTCCGTTCTCTAATGGTAGAACAATGGAGGAATGAGCGACGGGAAAATGAGAGAGCCACGAGATACCTAGCCGGGAAGTCGGCTTGTCACCCGGAAATTTGAAGTCAATCTACCAGCATTTGAACCTAAGTACAGATATCTTTATTATATTAATATTACAAATCTATTAAACTACGATTCTCACTATCTAAGCCTTTCAATTTACCGAAGGTAATTGTGTCCGTTACTCTACAGGTCACCCCTTCATTACCAGTAGGTCGAATGCTAATGCGTGGCTCGTTACGTTACGGACCGACCCTTCGCTCTCAATAGGTCGGATGCTAATGTGCTACTCGTTAGGATTAGCCCCAACGCTTCCTATAGGTCAAATGCTAATGCTCTGCTCCTTACGTTAGGGTTCACCCCTTCACTTCCAATAGGTCGAATGCTAATGCGCTACTCGTTACGTTACGGTTCGCCCCTTCGTTACCCCACGAGGGCAGATAGTCTGTTCGATACACCACTCGATTCCTGAGTACCCGCAGGTCGAAAGGCAGCGCACTGTCCGCTGCGCTCGGGGTCGCTGGAGGCGGCGCTCGGGGGGCGGGGGCGGGGCGTGTTGCGTGCGCGTGCGCGCGTGCGTGTGCCTCGTCCGCCACCAGGCAGCGCGCAGCCCCCTGCTGCCTGCCTGCCGGCCGGCCAGCCAGCCAGCCGGTCTGCCGCGCCCTCACACTCTGCGCGCGCGCGCGTGTATTCGCCCGCTCGGCAGCGCTCCGGCGCCATTTGGAGCCGCGCGGCGTCTCGCTTCGCCTCGCCCGCTCGCTCGCGCGCCCGCGTTCTCGCCCCGCGTCGCTCCGTCCGTCCCGCGCGCGCCGCCGTTCCCGGTCGCCCGGCTCCGGTGCGCGCCGGTTCGCGCCGCGCCGCGCCGCGTCGCGCCCTCCGGCCGCTCCGCGGGGTGGGCGTGGCCGACGGAGAAGGAGGAGGCCGGTGGCCCCGCGATGCCCGCCTCGCCCGCCGCCCGCCGCCCCGGCGCCCCCGCGCCACCCGCCGCGCCACCCGCCGCCGCCGCCTCGCGCGGCTAAATTTACAAGCGCCCGCCTCCGCCTCCGCGCAGCGCCGCGCGCTTCGCCCGTCTCGGCCGCCGCAGGCGCAGGAACAGCCGAAGAGCGGGCGGCGTGGCGCGGAGCGGCGCGGCGGGAGGTGGGCGGGGCGGGGCGGCGCGGCGCCACCGCCGGCAGGACGGGGAGGCTGCTGCTGCGCCCGTGTGAGCGACGGGAGATGCCCGACGCGCGCGCCGGCCACGCGAGAGGCGAGCTGCAGCGGCTGCGCCCGCCGCGCCTGAGGCGGCGTGCGGCGGCCGAGGCGGCGGCGGCGGCGGCCGAGGCGGCCGAGGCGGCGGCGGGGGCGGCGGCGGCGGCGGGGGCCTGCACACCGCGCGCGAGCCGCTGACGAGCCCTCGCGCCTGGCGCCGGCCACGGTAAGTGCGCGCCTCCCCCGACCGCTTCCGGCTCTCCGTCGCGCTTTGCTAGTGACTGTTCGCGCCGCCACATCTGTACGCGGGTGATCGATTCCTTCTCCGTGTCGCTGTACCTCTCTTCGGCCGGCCGTGCTCCAGCGAGCCGCGACGTCTCGCGGTTAGCTCGCGCGCCCGGTCTGCGCGCGCGGGCGATGGCGATTCCTCCTCCTGGAGCACACGCGCCCCGCCGACGCGACCGCGCGCTGGCCACGTAAGTAGCCGCGACGGGACGCCCTCCGCGCTCGCGCGCGCGGTGCGTGCGCGGGTGCGTGCGGCGCCGTGCGGGCGGGGGCGGGGGGGAGGGGGAGGCCGGCCTCGCAGCGACGTGGCATCTGTTCCTCCTCCTCCGCCGCCGCCCCCGCCCGCGCCCCGCCCGCCCGCTGCGACAGGCCGCGCGCGCGCGATCGATTCCGCTGACGAGGCTCTCGAGCACTCGCGCCCCTCCGCGGCGCCCGCCCCATGCGCTCGCGGGCGATGGGGCTTTAAGCGCCGCCCGCCGCCGCCGCCGCCGCCGTCTGGCCTAGCCGAACCGAACCGAGGCGAGGCCAGCGCTGCTCGAGGTCGCCCCCATCGCACTTGATTTCCTCGGAAATTTAAAGAAAAATAATCGCTGGTGTACTTCAAATTTGGTTATTTTTAAAATCAAAGAACTTGAGAAATGAATGGAATTAATGAGCCCCAGATTCTTAGATTTTAACCGGCTACGTTGTTTTGTGAGTTGATGTTTTTCATTGTATACTCTATCAAATGGCAAACATAAATTCTTTGGACTCACTGGAAAAACTTACTTGCATTGTGCTACCTGAAGAGATTTGTATTGGATGTAGAAAAAAACAGAATATTAATACTTTAAATATGTGACGTGTTTTGCTGTCAAGGTTGCATTGTAGTTCATGACAATTCGTGGAAATGAAGATGTCGACGCACTCTTACTCTAGTGTGACGTGATGTTATGACGAAGCAGAAAACGGTTTATTCATGAAATAACTAATACTTCTTTGTTCAGTGTCCTGAAAAAATCTTTGAAGAAGATTTTTTAATTCAGTAAATACACAGGCGTGTCCGTAGTTATGTACGTTGAACTTTGATAAAATTGAAAATCTGTAATTTCTTAATTAACATTTTAAAAACATACGAAAACCAAACTCATTGATTAGAAAAACTTATTTTCAGTTCCATAACTAAAATAGAAGGCTTAGTACATAATAATCTGATCAATTGAAGAGGTCAGTGAAAATCAAAAGCCACACTAATGCAGTTTTCAGATTTTCTAGTAGCTCATGTAATGTTTAATGTACACGTAAATGGTATATGTCAACGGAGGGCTAAAAAATTCAGTCAGTTATTCTCCCAAGCGACGAGAAAATGGAAAACTGTATCAATGGATGCAAAGAGAGATCATCAGAAAGCATAGCCCTGTACTCAACCGGAATAACATTGAAAATTGTAACTTATAACAATGTTTGCGATGGTAATAATATTGGTAGATAAATCTACTGGAATAATTAGATAGTTTTAAACGAGTGGACTATTAGCCTTTGAACGCTGCGGCAGTTCATGTGGCGGAAATCAGTTTTTGATCTAAAAATAGGTCATGAAGCCTCCCATCAGCAGCCCTTGACGCTCTAAGTATGTCAAGAAATGCTAATAGATGTCATTAGCATTTAAAAGTGACTGCTTACCTTAATACATTTTAAATTTAAGTAAGGCAATACTACATGTATTAAAGGTAGCCGAGACAATATAAAAACACGTTTTTGTTATATAAATTGTAGTGAATTTTTAAATTAATTAGTTTTGTAGATGCTAAGTCACAATCTTATTATCGGTTTCTTTGATTTAGTTGACTTATTTGACCTTTGATATTTTGATTTCCATTGTAATTCAGAAATAATAAGGCAGGAATGTAAGAAATGCATTAGAGTGAAAAATAAAGAAGCAGATCATTGAAGGAGAGAATATTATTTATGTACTACATTTTCTTTTAAACAATTTGTGAAGAGTTAGAAAATCGTATTTAAAAATATTGTAGTAATGCTATTTTATATTGTCAACTGTATAGATACTTTCTTAGAAAAAATGGGGATGTGATATGACATTTTCAAAAGTGCAATGTGTAAGCCCCGACTATTTAAACTCGTGAGAGTTTCAACATATTCAGACTTGATTGTCATTAGATAGCGGATCTTCGTTACAACTTCTAGCTTCATGGCCTACTTTCAAATCGTGATTTACATAACATTTCATCATCGAAAGTGAGCAAAGTTTGACTACAATTACCGTCACCTTAGCATTGAGGCTTACACCAATTGTTGATAATGCGTCAATGAGAAGCCGATACTAATGAAGAATAAGTAATATGATTGGAAGAATGGCGAATGAGAGACAGAGGAAACGGAAAAAAAAACCTTTGATTAATTAACGATTCCGGGTGCGTCAACTGCTAAGGTAATTAGTTCCGCAAGTGTAGTGCATGTTTTGATCCCGGGAGATAGCGGTGAACTTTTCCCGCTGATTGGAGGGAATCGGCACCGACCTACGTCGACTGGAGAGGATTTTCCCCAATCAGGTATCTCCCACTAGTAGGGCACGCCCCCAGCCGAGACTAGCTCTATTCTCCCGACAAAAGTGATTGTGTGTTGAATGCGAGTGTAAGTATGTATGTTTGTACGAGGATAGGATAAGGAGGAAGAAGGGAACTGACCTGGGCGATCCGTGGCCTGCTTGTTAGGGTACTGCCCCGGCATTCGGCTGGTGTTCATCGGAGAGACCAGGGAAAACTATCGATCAGAGCAGGCAGCCGCAAGAATTCTCCTCCAGACAGCGGCTGAATTCGACCTAGTAAGTATGAAGCTAGCGTCGAAAATACTGCTACCGTCGCGACTCAAAACCTATGACCTCCCGGCCAGAGGCACTACAGTGACATCAGTTAATGTCCTGAGCGACGAAAGGCAGTGGGCGAATTTCGAAGAAACCTACTTTATACATTAACAGCTTTACACGGATCGACCAGGTTTTGAACTCCAGTACCCAGAGGTAATGACGATGGCCAACTGTGTCACTGGGGTGGCCAACTGTGATACTGGTATCAGTGCCATAGCCATTCCATTAAAACTCTCATTTTCTCTGAGCACAACTTCCAATCCCCGCGCTGGGCTGAGAACTGTATTGCTGGCTTCTGGGGAGAACTATCTGTCGCCCGCGCAGGCGAACCTAGTGTTCTAAGGTTCCTGCGCCTTAAGAGCATAAGAGTTTGATTCCCTTTTCCAACTAGTTTTAATTTTATTGAAGTGAAGTCAATGCGTTCCGATTACTTTAATAAACTATCTCTATTAAATCTTTTTTTGCAGTTCCTCTCGGGCCGATCTTTATTACTGGTTATACAAACCAAAAATTGCCAATCGCTAGCACCTAATATAATGAAGGACACCATTACCACCATTGCCTCTGCTGTGTATCTGATCGATGGTCCTTAGGGTTCGAGTCAAGAAGGTGTAGGATTTTTGACACTAGCTACACAGCTAGGTCTAAATCAGCGAATTCAACGTGTGGAAGAGAATTCTAGTGGTCGGCTACTCCGATTGTGGGATTTCCGTGATTACTTCGAGCAATATACTCGGACAAAGTTAGTTGCACCTACTTGTTGCGTTTTTATTCTTTTCAGTCCTTCAGACGAGATATACACTGTACCTAAAACGTTCCGCCAATTTTATTTAATCAACTATATCACTTCTATCCACTAAGGGAAAATATATTAATCTTTCAAGACATGGTATATTGTTATCGTCTAATCAGCTTTGAAAGTTTGTTCATTGCTGTCCTCTGATCTGAGCTGCATTGGGTTTCTTCGAATTGGACATTGTATGGTCACCTAATGCTACCAATTCTTTTTTTACTACCACGAGCGCCTCAGAGACGATATCGTTTATAGGGGCGACGAGAAGAGAAGGGGCAGTTGGAGCCCCAAGCTAACCGCTAAACGTTATTTGTTGCACGCTGCAATTAATTCTGTTTATGTACTGGGGCGCCCCTAGATATAGCTATCCAGCCATCTTGTTTTCCCCGGACACCCCTACTCTGTAATATTTATTAGTTACTTGTGTCATTCTGTCATTGGTGAATGTGGGATCGGATAAGTGCGGAAATTGTCGAATGATTTAACCATACTTATAAATGCACTTTATTCAATTCGAGCAAACAATTTCAAGAAAAAAAATCAGCCATTCTCTAGAAAATGTTGAAATCGCATGTAAAATGCCCCCAAAATTAAAACATCTTAATGATCACTGGAACAGCAGAATTAGATCTTACCCCTAATAAATTTTCCAAGTTTCAGCTTCAAAGCTTTTAATCTGACTGCTACGCTTCACACATCCATCCCTCGAGGTAGATAATCTCAATACATGCATACTACAATACATTTTACATACATCCCAACTTTCTGGTAGAAAATACCGTGGTAGTCTTCTCCATCTGCACTAATCTGAACCGTCTGCGGAGCAGCTTTAATAGTCCTTACTTCTGACGTGTGTGCGAAGTTACAGATCAAAAGGACCTTAAACATGGATTTTACGTCTACAAATTCGAAATCATATTGTTGAGGTAATTCCAATTTCTATAGTATATAGGAAAAGGAATAAAGGACCATGTGTATTCATAACATCGTAATGTATTAAACTATATTTTATTAGGTCTTAAAATGCTACAAATGCTTCCAAAATGTATTTTGAATTTTCCTTTTGCGAGCGAATGGTTTCGCACTTTTTATCCACAGCTAAAGATACTAAAATAATTCACATTATAACCAACACTTGTAATAAATTGCACACCATTTTGAACAAAAAATAAAAGGAACAATTTCAATGATTTTCAGCTTTCTAAAAACGTTTGAAACAGTAAAAACAAACAGGTGGGAGTAGAGGTCCCCCCTTCGGTAATATATGTGATTAAAAACTCAATGTGCGACTGACTGAGACGACTCCATTGCCGCAGCCTCTGCAGCGTCTCTGACCGACTGCTCGTGGTGTTTGAGTCTCGTTGGTGAAGGATTTTCGACAATAGCTTCTTATCTAGGTCGAATTCAACAACTCTCTGGAAAATTGCAGCAGCTGTGATCAGTTGTTTTCCGTGCTTTCTCCTATCAAAACCAGGCGAATGCAGGAGTAGTACCTTAATAGACGGACCTTCGACCGCACGGAGTCTGTCCTTCCTCATTCTTGTGCTCTCCTCTTCCCTCTTACACCTCCCCACTCACATTCATGCACTCCATCACTACACACGTCGGTAGAACAGCGGGAGCTTAGAGCTTGTTCCGACCGGGGCGGTGCCCCGCTGGTGGGAAATACCTGATTGGGGAGAACCCGCTAGTCGACTGTAGGTCGGTCCCGGATCTCACCATCCAGCGGCGAAGATAATCGCCTCTTCCCGACGAAAAACATGCATTACACTTACTGGAATAATGACCTCAGTAGTTGACACGCCCGGAATCACTAACAACCAATCAATTGAAAGTAGAATAACGTATGTCTACTTTTTGTGCTCTGGCATCTGTTTAAGAAGCTCTTTGACAAGCGTTGGCGCCCGAAATTGCGACGGCAGAGGCTCGCGTACGGGACGGCATCGGAGCGGAGCGAACAGGCAACTGCTCCACTGTAAAATTGTTTTTTTTTTTGTTTTTTTGTGAGTTAGCACCTTTTGCTGGTGACCGCTTCAATTAGTGATTTCTTGCGCGTCAACGGCTAAGGGAGTATTATTCCCGTAATTGTAGTGCATGTGTTGTCCTCGAGAGGTGGCGGTGATCTTCCTCCACCATCTTCCAGACCTACATCGGCTTACGAGAATTTTTCCCAATCGGATATCTCCCTTCAGTGTGGCATCGCCCCAGTCGTAACAAGCTCGCAGCTTCCGACTAGTCCCCCGATAAGTATGGTAGTGTATTTCACGTAAATGTGTTTGTGTATTTAAGGGGGAGGAAAGGACAGGGAAGAACCAGGAAAGATAACGCGAGGTCCGTGGCCCGTTAGGACACTGCTCCGACGTTCGACTGGTGTTGTTCGGAGAAACCGCGGTAAACTACCGATCAGAGCAGCGAGCCGCTAGACTTCACCTCCAGACAGCAGGTGAATTCGACCCAACTCTCTAACTAGTGTCAAAAATCCTGCCACCGTCGGGTCTCGAACCCTAGGATCTCCTGGTTAGAGAAACTGCAGTCACATCAGTTGATGCACTGCACTGCCTTTGTCGGTGATCTTTAAGAGAAATGGAGAATACTAGAAGTATAAATCCAATTGTCACATGATTACCACTTACATATCTTTTTACTTTTGCACCTCCACTACGTACTTACGTAGCAAATGAGTGTATTGTAGTACTGCAGCGAAAATAGATGATTTTTGAACGGAAAACTCCGATTGTCTCTCCCTGGTACCGATAATTTGCGTAATTCTATTGTTCGCTCCATAATTCTCCTATCCTTGCACATTCCTTTCTCTAATACTGTGGACAGTCGGAACCCATGTTCCGTCGTCCTTGATACCGAAAAATTGATTTACGTCTAACAAGTCTTTCTCTTGTTAGACAAGCGCCAAAAACTTTAACAGGACTTTCTCGAAAACTGATATTCCTCAATGATATGCTTAATGTTGCGGGTTGTTTAGTTATAGAAATTACAGAAGGGTAGGTGAATAATTATTTGCACTAAATGTTTATAAAAGTTAGAATGGTACCATTTCCTATATAAACACCATGCTTTTCAATGTGCTTCGTCCATCGTAACACAAATTTCCCGATATCCTGAGAAAAAAAGATTTTCGATTGAGCAGAAAGCATTTTATGCACATCTTCCTTCCCTGGAGGTCGGAGGTAGATCTTAGATCCCTTCAAGCGCCTTTAAATGAACCAAACAAATGGTAATTAGGCACGAAGAGATATGAAAAATTCGGAACTGTATCCGGGATGCTCTGTTGTCTCTAAATAGAGATTTAGCGGCAGTATATGGATGCGTATGTCTTACAATAAAAGATATTGGCAATACATCTCGGCGGTCTCACATGCAAAACCTGACCAACATGCATGTGGTTTACCACTTCATAAATAGTCACTCATCTGTGATTCCGAATATCGGGCACTGACTTGCTCATCAGTAGTGGATGAGAGTGGACATCTTGCTCTTTTCTCATTCTGCACAAAAGCATTGTTTCACTGCTTTTGAATGGTTCAATCAAGCGATAAACTCTTCCTCATGGAAAAACATTGCACTCACATTTTACTGAAAGTCTTGTAAGGTTTTCAGCGCTTGGTACACATTGAGATAACTTAAAATGGATTACAAAAGTCTGTTCTTTTTTCGTGCAAACGGAAAGTGATGTAGCCATGTTTACGTCGCAACAGATCAAATGAACATTAGGTGATAAAGCTGAATCTTACTGTCAGCAAAGTGAAATGTCACCTTAAGACCGAAAAGTGTCAAAAGCTCTACAGTCGGATTACAACCGATTAGAACGAAAGGGCAGATACTTCTTGATTTACCTTCATATAATGTGATATAACATCAACTCGTCGACAAAGCCTTGTGGCCTCCGTAAATGTAAGGAAGACTATAATACAATATAAATGTTGAAACATTTAGAGAAAAATTAAAACGTGCAATAGTAATAGAAATATACGTGGATTATATGATACAAAAATAAAATATATCTACAAAACAATTACTTACTTTTGAATTAATTCTTATATAAAACACGACTTACAAAATAACAAAGAAGCCCCCTAAAAAGAAAATAAACTCAAATATAATGACTAGAAGAAAGTAAAGAGTTTAAGAAAAACTTTA
This sequence comes from Acheta domesticus, assembly GCA_031308135.1. Classification (NCBI taxonomy): domain Eukaryota; kingdom Metazoa; phylum Arthropoda; class Insecta; order Orthoptera; family Gryllidae; genus Acheta; species Acheta domesticus. Next base: position 171,105,151 of record JAHLJT010002406.1, on the reverse strand, counting down.
CAAGAATAAAACGTGTCTGTTTCTAAAAATCCGATCATCAGAATAACAAAACTGAATAATTAGACAGCAACACATGGACAAACATACTAATCCTCAAACGGAATGTAGCTTTTCACCATATTATAAAATAAATACCTCAGTGAAGAATAAAAACCAAAGACATCAAGAAAAGATGGTCACCAAGAATACAGAACAACTAATACGAGTACGCTGTGGCGATAAAATGGAGAATAAAAAAGACATTATATCAAGTGGAGAGCAAGTTTATTTACCATCTGAACATTTTATACTTAAGACAACAATCAACCAGTCAGGCAAACAGCATACAGACACTCTAAAGACAACATTCAATAATAGTAATTAATGTATATAGTAGTATAATATAGTACAAATATTATCATGGATCTGAAAATGTATAGGTAACGGTATAATTGTATTGAGAAATTTTAATATTTTCACCACTTCTCGCAGGTCTCAGTTCATCAAACTGATTCAACCACAGGTCAGGATGAAATTTCGCAATCCGCAACTTGAAGTAGATAAAAGTGTATCCATTCTGGAAAAATTTTACGTAAAAGGCATTGTCCTGCATTGCCGAGTTAATTAGGGGCATCTAGTAGGAAAAGCTGCTCGTCTGTTAGACGTCGCCTTGAAAATTCTAATGACCTCTTTTGAAAGGTTGGGAATCTTTAAATTCTGATCTACACCTCATTTCTGCATGTCCGAGCACTTTAGTTTGCACTGCTAAACAGTAGAGTGATGATGCGCACTACATCCATAGTGAGACAGAATTTTGAAAAGAAATATTTCTTTTGTTTTCTACGATCAATATATTTGGAAAATTATTTATAAATATTACGCTTTTGCATCGCAAAATAGAGAATAAAAATTCATAGTGTACATTTATATCAATTACAAAGGATATTTGATAACCAAATTTGATTTTATCACAACATTCAAAGATGCTAATTTATATTTTACATATAATCTATATCTTTCTAAACTTAGTGAAAAAGATAATAGGAGCTACATGTTTTCAGGGAAAATTATATCAGTTTCGTAAATAGTAACTTAACGATGGGAAAATTAAACTGAATGCAAAAAATAAAAAAATAAATAAATTCAAAATCGCCAAAAGGAAATTTATTTTCGAAATCAGTTACAAATTACACGTACATTTAGAAATTATTCCGTTTGCCATGACACTGGGTTACGATCAGAGTGTGTTGTTTGAGAAAAATTGTTAAAATTGCTGCGTTGTTACAAAAGTTGTGTGTTGTTTATATGTTAAAACGTTTATGTTTTCATAGCTCTGTATGAAACCGATCACGTATATTGGAGTGCTGCAAAGCCATCAAAGAAAACTGAACAGAGTAAAATCAGAGAGATGACCCGAAACATGTTATAGAAAACGTGACAAGGAAACCGCAAGGATTCATTGGTGTAGAGGGTATCCATTAATTTCACTCATGTATTGGGCTAGTCATTAGATCAGTATCGTTTTACCTGTCGCCTACTGCATACGTAGTATGAAGAAAGTTATTTAATGCTGCAGCGAGAAACGGTGATTTTTCGACAGAAAAATTCGTATTAAAGGTCCCTGATACCGAAAAAGAGGATAATTTCGTTATAGTATATTACTTCCTCTAACATGTTGTGTAGTCAGAATCCACGTTTTGTGGGCCATTGTTACCGAAAAATTGGTTAACGGCAAAACGTCGGTCTGTGCTTATCCGTTTGTCTATCTGTGAACAATGCTATCGGCTAAACCGTAAGGAGAATTTTCAACAAAATTAATTTTTCCCAGTCCATCTGGATGATGTCACAACAATTTAATTTGAAATCTTTGTTTTAATTTTTGGGGGTACTTTACATGAAGTCTCAAGGACACCTTCAAAGTTTTCTCGACGGCTCCAAATTTATTGATTATACTTTGTTTCCTGATAGCGTAAAGAACGCTTATAAAATCGGCGCAGATCTCAGTTTCGGTCTTCATTCTCATTTTCAATCTGAATTTTCGTATAATGCAAAAGTTAAAATTTTTTCGCTGTCTTCCTAACTACAGTATTGAAAGTACAGATTTTTCCTCCGAATAAATCTGTTCTTCAAAATTAAATTAGGATGTCTTTAAATGAGGTCGTATACATGTTTTCAAAATATGTTTATTATTAGCGTAATTTTAAGTAAATAATGGCCAATATTAAGAAATTTTAAAAACATGATTTTCTCAAAAAAGTCTTAAATTTGTTCCTTAAACTTTTTGTGTGGATAGTACTACATCCACTACACAACATACATTTTGATGTAAAATTAGATTTTTTCAAAATTTACAAAAAATTGGCAGCTCCTTATTTGAGGTTTGTAATGAAAGTTTGTCATGTTGGCAAATCAGGGGATTTCTATACGGATCGTTAATTCAGTGGTTTCTCGTTGCCTTTTGCACCCTATGCTGTTGATCACTCAGTGGTTCATCCGCCTTTAGGAGATATTTCCCGCTCCTAGGGTAATAGAGTACTCTTAACCTCTACTCGCTCATCCGCCTTCAGAGTAAGCCGTTAGCAGATGATATAAGCGGACTCTTTATAAGTCGGCCCTCAGAAAACGTGGTTTAATCAACTACAACTCTGAGGAATTCATATATTTAGACAATTGGCATGCTAAATTGAACTGGCGGAAACATGTGAAAAGGAATCTGATGTTGAAAACATAATACGAAAAAAACAGAAAAGAAATCCCCTAAAAATTAAAACCATCGTTCTCGATATGGCGGTGTGTGCGGCGTCCTGAACGGCTTTGGTGAAGTGGGCAGCCATAGAATCAGTGTCGTTGGGACACTCGTTCAACAAAAAAATATTGTTTGGTTGTAAGGTTTTTCTTGAACAGAAAAATTCTAATAATGTAATTTTAGAAAAGGTGAAGGAGAGGAGATTTGGAGAAAAAACATTTGAATCAGGAAAGCAAAATTCTTTGGACACATTTTCAGACATAACTAATTCTAAAGCAGAATTTTGGACTGTAAAATAGTTGAAAAAAGAGGAAGAGAGATCTCTAGACTTCAGAAAAATTTCAAACTGGACTACACTTCAGAAACTATAAAGAGGTGAAGAGGACAGCGGAAGTCAGAATGTCATGGCGGCAGTGACAAAGCACTTTTTGCCTTTAGGATGATGACGAAATTTTTTAATTTGATGATGAATGAAATTTTATAAATTTCTTTTGCCGCAGACCCAATGGCACTCCTCGATGTTTCTGGTTTCTTGACTATTTTTGGACATTCCATTGCTTATTTTCTCATCTATTTGTGTACGTCAAGTTTCATGAAAACGTTTCAATGGCTTTTAATACTATTAGTGTTCGTTTATTTTTATAGAATAATGCAATGTACTACACATTCACAGAGTAAATATATTTGACTAATGAAAGAAAAGCAGGTAGATACTGCGTGGATAACTCAGACACTTATTTCTAGATTATTTCTTGCTGACAGGTTGAAGTTTAATTCAATTCTTTATACCATGGGCGTAACTTGGGATCAGAGTTTGCGGGGATAGGACAATAATTCATTTCATCCATTAAATACGAAGTGAAAGATTATCTGTTACACCTATGATTTATACCATTGAACACTGAACACATGAGTCAAGTAGTCAAAGTATTTCAATACCGAGTTCGCTAGAGGTGTTCAAAAGCAATGAGAAATTCAGAATGTGCATGGTAAAATAAATTCGCAATAAGAAATGTTATTTTGAAGAAGTGGTAAATAATGTTTACATGAGTAAAGTCAATTCTTTTTACTTTCCCGCATACGTACGTACAAACGGAGTAATATACGTTGTATAGAGAAAGTTCTGTAATTTTGTGCGAAAAAATGGCGAATTTTCGTCGGCAAAATATTCATTGCCGGGCCTTGAGAACGAAAGAGTGGCTAAAACTATTTGCTAAATTAAGAAAAAAATCCCCTAACACGTGGTGTAGCCAGAATCTCTGTTTTGTGGGTCCTTGATACCGAAAAACCATATTTGAAGACAAAACGTCCGTCTATCTGTCTGTCTGTCCGTCCGTCCGTCTGTCCACTAGCGCCTAAACCACTCGTAGGATTTTTTTAAATTGAAGAAACTGCTGTTCATCTGGCTCTAGTCAAAGCTTTGAGATTTTGAAAAACCTTCATTAATTTTTCTGGGTACTTTACATGAAGTCCTCCGGACATTTTCAAAATTTTCTCAAAAAACCATCTCCAAAATTTTCAAAAATTGCAAAAGTTTGAATTTTTTTCAGCATCTTCCCCCAAGTACCAAATTGAAGATGGAAATTTTTTCTTTCAAATAAAATTTGTTATCCATAGTGAGTTCTTTCTTTAATCCTAGGTACATTTATTTGAAAATTTTAGTAGTTTTCGCGCAATATTGCCTGCACTATGTGCATTTTTAAAAAAAATTACAAAACAAGATTTTCTCAAAAACGGCTCCAATTTTTTCTTTAAACGTTTAGTAGGGATGGTTCCTAATGTACTATATGAGATGGTATAAACATCCTATTACACTTTTCTTTTGGTTTTTCAAACATTACGAAAATGTAATTTTTTTACTTGTATCTCATGTCATAAATATTTATATCAGCGGCAATCCGTTAACATTATTATATTTATGAGTATATGTTCTTTAAATAATGTCGAATAAAGATTCTTGACAACTCAACCGTTTGCTGTGGAAATTTGCACAAAATTCCCCATTTCCAGAAACGTTCAAACGCCATTTTCTCGTGAATATCTCCAAATTGTTTCTTGAAACTTTTTGAACGAATAGTGCTAATTGTTCTCTTTTATATGGCGTTAATTTCATTTTGGGATATTTTTTTTGTTTTTTCAAAGATTACACAAGTGCAATTTTTTGAAATATCTGTCACACCGTTAATATGCAGATTTTCAGTAATTTGTAAACACAATTGTATTTGTGAGTTGATGTATTTTAAATGACTTCTGATGTTTTTCTAAAACTCAAAACTTTTCAGTGAAAACGAGCTTCAAATTTTGCATTTAGAGGAGCGCTTAAACGCCATTCTCTTAAAAACGGCTCCAAATTTTTCAAATAAAATTGCCACTTACGACGAAGTTTCACATTTCTTTAATATTCCTAAAATAATATTTCCGTTCTACTAATAAGAATCCGAAAAATGAAGAAAACATTAAAAAAGTAATTTGGGCGACGATAGATGGCAGCTGGCAATAGTATGTGGCAAGTCCGAGTGGCTAGCCGAGACCAAAGGAAATAGAAAACTAATACGGGAAAGTCTGTGCCATTCTGTAGGACCACTAGTTCTACTCAAATCTTCAGAGAAGAATCTTCATATTTGTCAGATACAAACAACTTCATTTGTATGCTTTATTAACATTTTTCAATGTAAGGTTTTAAGCTAGAAGAATATTGTGTTTTCTTAAAGGACATAATTCTATTCAGACAATAACTTTCAAGGAACAGAATATTGAACAACTTTTGTAAGTTGTTACAATTAATTTTATTACAAAATGTTTCAACATGATTGTGTAAAGTCTCTAAGACCACTGTCTTCTCACAGATGTGTAAACTCTTACGTCTAGAGGTTATAGAAAATGATTTGTGTGTGCAGCAAGTGTAATGAAGTAAATCTCTGAGACGATCACCTACAGAAAGAGCTAAAAGATAGTAATATAGTCGATTTTTAGTTGGTAGGTAAGTTGGCAATAGTATTAAATTAAATGTTGGTTTTAATAATAACTGAGAAATATTTTCGTTCATTAATATTAGAAAACAACTTCCCTCTTTGTATAAATGACGCAATGGAATTAACTTAATCACAAGTACGCTAGTGCATTCAATTCTATTACTCATTGCGTGAATTTAAATGTATATTCCTCTTTTTGTACGGATCTAAAACATCATAAACTCAGCAAACGAAAGGATACCGCTGATTTCTATCGCCTAACGCAATAAAAAATATCCATTTGAGGTGTAAAGCTGCCAATTGATTATGGTTTGGTACATCTGATTGAAGCAAAATTTAAACGAATTAATGTGGGGAAACTTTTCTCATCTTCTTATGAAATAATAAATTTGGATATTCGAATGATTTGGAGAAAATATAATAATTTACAGGCAAAATAGTTCTACATTGTAATCTTGCAGTAAAATATAAAAACCTTACTTTTCATTAAAATCTTAATACCTCCTTTACTAACTTTACTATCTAGTACCATCTTTTGCACCCAAGTGAATCATATGGGGATCGTAAATGATAAGATTGGAAGTGGGTGTAAAAGGACCAGACCGATCTCATTGTTCCCAGCGTAGGTTAGGTAAAGGTTGAGAATTTTACGATTGGCACTTTTCTAGTAAAAATAACTATCTATTCTCTCCTCGACCTTCCACCAAAGTTAACTCAAACCAGGAGATGTGTGTGTTGGGGGCTGATGTCTAGGTACTGGCAAAATGGCTGATCCATACTGACGCCATCGTAGGTTCTTTTCAATCAAAACGTAGAACTTTTTACCCCACCAATTATTTCCATGTGCCTTCCGTAGGAACGTAGCGATGTGGACAGACTAGGTCATGAGGGTGGAGTCATATCCCATTGCCCCAGATATCGCAATTTACACTAAAGTGATACTTTAGACAAAATATTAAAAAATTTTGTGTTTTTTGTTCCAATTTTTTCTGTCAGAGGAACCATCAAAGGGGATTGTACGCCAAAAGTCTCAATTCCATTTTTTTAACGGACTAAACTTATTTGTCAACAGTAACATGTTAGGTTTTGATAAGAATTGCGTCATTGTCTGCTGTGTGGTGCTCTGTCCTCCCATAAAATGTTAGGACAGGGAGAGGGAAATGAGTATGTAGAATATCTTACGCAGGGTCAATCTACAGAAAGCTGGGGGAATGGAAGGACCGGCAAAAGGGGCTCAGAGGGGCAACTGATGTCACTGAAGTGCTCCTAACCGAGAAGTCTCTGGGTTCTCATCCCGATGGTGGCAGGATTTTCGACACTAGCTAGACGGCTAGGTCGAGATCAGCCGCTGTCTGGAGGTGACTTCTAGTGACCGGCTGCTCTGTGGTTTCACACACACACTCACACATACACTACATTACTACATTTGTCAGGAGACTCGTCGGGAGCTTAGAGCTTGTCTCGGCTAGGGTGGCACACTGGTAGGAGATACCTGGTTAGGAAATATCCCCGCCAGCAGGCGTAGGTCAGTGCCGGAATTCGCATCCAGTGGGGAAAGATCAATGTCACCTCCCACGATGCAACATGCACTATATTTACGTGACCTTAGCAGTTGACGCGCCGGAATCGCTAATCATTCAATGAATCGAAGTGAAGGGTTGAGGAATAGAGGGAAACCTGCATTAATTAATGCTAAGAAAGAAGTGAAACATCCTTTTAGATCGCAGGAATATTGCAAAGAGATATCGGAAAAGAGGGAAATCTCGACATATTGTAGATAAGGTGTATATTGTATAGGTGCAAAGAAAATACAAAAATCCAAAATTTTACTTTTTTGGACCAATCATGCCTCATGAGTCGAAGAAAGGGACTAGAACTCTTTTATTAAGAAGAGAATTTATGCGTAGAAAAATCCTCATCTTATCCCGGTTAGTGCTTTAGTCGAAGCTTTGGCATTGTCCGAATTTCATTAAAATAATTTTCACAGTACAATTCAAAGTAATGTCAGAGGAATCACAAATATTTTTTGGTTTGAAGCATCTTCCATTTCCCTCCTGGTGACAAGGAGGTCTGAAGTATTTTCTCTGTCAGTCATCTACTAATTTCACTTCACTAATGAACAGCTAGGATGTTTCTTAATGAGGCCCCCTTAAATGTACTGCATTATCTCGAAAATGTTTAAACCGTCAATTAGAAAAGCTTCTATCGATATTCGTGTGAATATAATATTTCGAGGAAAATAAGCCAAAATTAGTCGCCGATCTTGGTTCATTGTCTTCAGGGCCACATTCCTGAAGTCTGAGGGAATATTTCAACAACTGCTCAAAAGGACGGCCTTCTTAGGCCCACTCATTCACAATACAAACTTAAACGTAAACGTAACGTAGCCACAAAACCTAGAAATTAGTTACTAAGCGACACCACTCACAATGCCTTGACGTAACCATAGACGTAAGTCCGTAAACTTGAGTTCACAAGCTCCAAGCTTTTATTTGAAATCGGAATTCTACCGAAAATCAATCACAGAACAACATGAAAGGGCGATTTCAGATTGTGTTCAGGTAGTTTGTGGTTATGAAATTGTTTTTGTAATATAGAGAACAAGTTTGCGAACGGTTTTGATGCGTGTAGTGAATTCGAAGTAAGAATTAGGGCAATTTTTATTGTGACTTTAACTTGACATGGCGAATAAACTAATTATGTTCGACGAATTACTCCTGAATTTGGTACAAGATAATCCTTGTTTATAAGATGATGGAAATGTGAGCACTACTACAACAGCTACTCGCATATGTTTAAAGATAAATCTATAGGAATGTCGAAGAAAAAGCCAGAAACCATGGTGGAAAGATCTTTTCACCATGTTAGAAACGAATTGATCAAGTTTCAGTTCGTTGAATTCTGATTGGTTCAGGCAAAACTTACGTTCCAGTTTATGGTCATCATTGTGAATGCTTGTTTTTACGTGTAAATTTTATTGCTAAGTGTATTGCATTACGTTACGTTTAAGTTTGCATTATGGATGAGGCCTAGGCTCCCCGACTTATCTCCTGTCTTGATTGGTAGTATTGGTTAGTATCTCCTGTCTTGATTGGCATGTAGCTGTATGAGCGTGTGCATAAGAGTTGAAGATAGGACAAAGAAGAGGAATGGGGACATCGTTTGTGTCTTATCATGCACGCCTAATAGGCACCCCTCGCACTTTAATAATAATAATAATAATAATAACAACAACATCGATTTCCATCTTGTTTTACAGATATATTGTACATTACAGTGTCTTGGAATTACTAACCATCGGTAACCAGTTGTGACGATTAGCAAAACTGGGTTTATAATTTATTATCTGCCTACTTCTTCGTAGTATTTTTTGGGTGGCGTGTTTTTTAATAATATTATTTTCTGTAATTTACAATCCGAGTTTCTGTGAACATTTGTACGTTATTAGGGGGCCGAAACCCCGGGGTGGGCATCTAGGCGCCAACGTCTAATCTACACTTCCCTCGGGCCAATATCCGGATCCCGCCGGAACGCAGTTTGCCCTGACGGCAGCCTCCCCATGCAATGCCTGGGTCTAGGGCCGCTCTGCCAGCTCAGAGCTACTAGCTATCCGGGCTAGTACCGGAGTCAGTGTCGCCTGTATGACAAAGCGCCACTCACATGCGCCGGGACACCAAGTCCCTAAGGGAAGCCTGGAGCAGTCCGTGATCCGTTTTTTAAGGTTCTGCTCTGGCATTCGCTTAATATTGTTTGGAGAAACCATGGAAAACTACCAATGAGAGCAGTCGGTTCAAAGAATTCTCTACCAGACAGCGGCTGTATTCGTCCTAAATATATATAGCGTGTCTCGAAAATTCGCTACCTTCGGGACTTGCACCCTAGGATCTCCCGGACAGAGTAACTGCAGTAGTTGGCTCTGAGCTAACTCAGACTGGGCGTGCTCTAGCCCATCACTAATCTTTGGGCGAACAGTGTGGCCGCCCTCTGCCTGGTTAAACAGCCCGACGGAAGGGGCGAGGATGAGAAGCGCTGGGCTTCAGTCTAGTGAAAAGCGCACGTCACTTGAGCGACGTGACGCGCAGTTTGGCCCAGTTTTATTCTTTTAAGCATCCTTGACGTAACGGACAACAGCAGCCACCACTCAAGTATCGCCCACGAACATGTCGCATTTCTCTGTTTCCACTCACATTCAAAGTACCCTTGGAAATCTTACAACTGGGCACATTTGTCGTTATGACTTATAGACGTACGACTCATTATGAAGATTATTTCATATTGTTAACATTATTCATAATCGTTATTTACGTCACAACTATCGCGGATGATAAATTACGAAAATTGTACGTTTTATCCACTTTGTAAACATTCAAATAAACTATATTTTTTGTAAATTTTGACTATTCGCCCCTCAAAAGGTATTGTACTGATGTTGATATTTAATAGGAAGTCATGTATTATATTACTTACTATACATGTACTACTACTTACATTACGAAATTGACCATTATTGTTAAAAAAAATAGTGCATTAACAACACTTGTATCGTATAAACCGTTATACAATACTGATCTCAGTTTAGTAATGAGTGACTATGACAATAAAAATGGATAATACGAGGGCAAGTCAATAAATAAGTCGCAAAACGGAATTGAGGCAAAAACAATCAAAGTAACTTTCAGATATTTATTTCACTTTTCCACATAATCAGCCTGTACATTCAGGCACTTATCCCATTTCATTACAAATCCTTGAAAGCCAGCAGCAAAGAAGTCCTTTGGGGTTGCTGTCGCGCTTAAATTATTATTATTATTATTATTATTATTATTATTATTATTATTATTATTATTCCTCTAAATCACGACTAAAGATGTTATGTGTCGGCTGAATATAAAATCTACTCCAGGTTGCAACCAGCTACCTAAGGGGTAGATCTAGGGACTGTCCGTGCCTCTACAATACTTTGCGCAAAATGTGGACTGTTCCAAATAAAGCGATTTCTTGCACTTCCCAGTCTTTTGGCTTACCTGGGAGTTTGGACAAGTTCTTACACAAATTTTGCGGAACAAATCCCAGAGCTCCGATAACTATCGGTACGACCTGTGCTTTTACGCCCCACATTCGGCTGATCTCGATTTCCAAACTCTTGTATTTAAGACGTTTCTCTGCCTCCTTGGTAACGACGTTTTGATCGCAAGGTACAGCAACATCGATAAGTAAACATGATTTTTTCTCCATATCCCGGATGACTATATCCGGTTTGTTTGCTGCTATCGTGCGATCAGTTTGAATTTGTTGGTCGTACAATATCGTACACAATCCAACAGACGTCACCGGTTTCGGTGAGATGTTCGTACCACTTGGGGCATGTGTTCGGAACTTCGAGGGCGGTACAGATCTGCCAGTAGAGGTAGCTACACACCCTGTCGTGTCTTTTCAAATATTCGGTCTTTGGTAGAATTGGACAAGCTGAGACAATATGATCAATGGTTTCTACGTGTTCCTGACAAATGCGTCATTTATCATCTTGGGAAATTTTGAGAACCGCTTTATCATAATGTCGTGTTCTCAAGGCCTGATCTTGGGCAGCTATTACCAGTGCTTCCGATTCTGGCTTCATTCTTCCCCTTTTAAGCCACATAAATGATTGATCTTTATTGATCTGCACCTTGTCCATTCTTTTTAGATATTGTCCGTGGAGTGGTTTGTCTCTCCACGATTTTCTTTAACATTTTTTGTGTCTCAAATTTCATGTTAAGTAGCATCAGAAGTTCAGTGTCTCTGTCATTCTGGGTGTCTTGCACAGTCTTGTTCGCAATGCTTCTTGCTACACTTACAATGCCTCTGTTTCCCATTCTTCGATCAGATTTCATGACCTGCCTCATTAGTGGGTCATCTTGATGGCTGACTACATACTTTCCCATCCCGGTTATTGCATTGTGCCAGGAGGCTTCAATTTGTCTCAGGCCTCTTCCTCCTTCCTTACGTGAAACATAAAGTCTATGTACATCAGCTCGGGGGTGGGCGACATGATGCATTGTAAGCAGTTTTCTGGTTTTTCGATCCATGATGCGAGTTTCCTGTTCAGTCCAGTCTACTAGTCCGAAAGTGTATTCGGCTACAGGCACCGCCAAACTACCTATTGCTGATATTTTATTCCTTGAGTTCAGAGCGGACTGCAGGACAAGTCTCACTCGTCTATAATACTCCCTGCGAATTCTCTCTTTCATTGTGTCGTTCGAGATGGTCTCACATTCTTCAATGCCCAGATATTTGTAAGTTTTACCTGGCTCAAGATCTTGAATCACAGTGTGTCTATCAACTTCAATGTTCTCTGACGTCATTTTGCCTCTTTTTAAGTTGACTTTTGCACACTTGTCAAGACCAAACTTCGTGCAGATGTCATTGCTAAAATCATTGATGACAGACAGCATTTGGGAGAGAATCACTTCATTCTTAGCAAACACTTTAAGATCATCCATGTAAAATAAATGTGATACAGGCCTTTCATCACCATGGAGCTTGTAACCAAAGTCAGTGTGCGACAGCTGTCTTGATAGAGGAATCAAACTAATGCAAAACAACAGAGGGGATAGTGAATCTCCTTGAAAAATTCCCCTGTTAATCTGAATACTTCTTGTTTCTACTACTCCCTTTCCGCTGTGGATTAGTAACCTGGTGCTCCACGACTTCATACTAGCCTTGCAAAACTCAACAAGTCTAGGATGAAATCGATAGATCTCCAGGGTCTTCAAAATCCAATCGTGTGGTACACTGTCAAAGGCCTTCTGGTAGTCAATCCAAGCAATGCTTAAATTACGTTTTCGTTTCTTTACATCATTCAAAATTATTTTATTCAGAAGCAAGATTTCCTTACAACCATAGGAACCTTTACGACATCCTTTCTGTTCAACTGGCAACAGATGGTTCTTCTCTAGGTGCCTATACATTTTGTCAGCAATGGCTGCAGTTATAAGTTTGTACATTACTGGCAGGCAAGTAATTGGCCTGTGGTTCATCGCCAAAGAGCTGTCTCCTCCTTTGGGTAGCAAATACGTGATGCCACGAGTGAGCCATTCGGGGAGTTCGTTAGGGTTTTCTAAAATTTTATTAACAGCCTTTGCAAGATGAGAATGTAGTGCTGTTAATTTCTTAATCCAATAAATCTGGATCTTATCAACCCCAGGGGATTTCCAGTTTCCCATATTCTTAATTGTTTGGCATAGGTCCTCTTTCGAGAATCCTTGAACATGTTCCACTGTTTCCACGAGTCCATTGGCAGCATCAACTTCAGATTGGAGCCACGATGCGTCTTTGTTGTACGATCTGGTTTACTCCCAGATTCCTGACCAAAATGTTTCGACGTCATCTTTTGAAGGTGGGGCAGCATTGCCGTTCGGTTTTTGAGTCAGACTGCGATAGAATCTCTTCGCGTCTGTTTCAAACAACCGGTTCTGTACACGGAAATCGATTCTACGTTTGTACCGTCTTATTCGTTGAGCCCATGCTTGGATTTTTTCTTTTAGCTTTTCAGCTACCATTAGCCTTGTTGTGTCATTGTCAATTAAGATTTTTTGTTCAACATGGAGTTTTTTTTGTTGAACTTTATACGTGTGGTTTGACTTAGAAGATGCCTCGGCTAGGAGTGATATTTCACGCCGTGTGTCGGCTATCCGTTTCATAATTCTTTTCATCCATGGAGGTACGGAGCTTTTTACTCTGTCTGGCTGTCGGCCATCGGTGTTCTTGGCTGGTCCCAAGATTATCTGAGATACTAGATATCCAGTTGCATACACGATGTGATTGATTTCAGTAATATCTAGATCTCTACTTGAGGCCTGTACAACCTCATTTAAGACAGAATTCGCTGTTTCTATCACTCTCTTAGCTTTAGCATTTTCGTAAATTCTCCTCAACGGTGCACGAGATTCGAATGGATGTAGACGAACTCGCTCTATCTCGCGTCGGAGGAGGTCCCGCATCATGTCCTTATCGTGTGACTCATGGCCAGATGAATTTTCACCACTGACGAATGTTTCGTTTGAAAGAGATGAACCTTGAAGGGGATCATCGTTTTCAGGGATATTAGATGGTTCTAAATGTTCGTCATGTGGATGGTTTGATCGATGAACATACTCTGCGTTTCTCTGGATGTCTGCAAGTTGTTCTGATGTGAATTTTCCACTGCTGAGTATGTATCGTCGTTGACTGGCAAGCTTCTTTGAGTCTAGGGTAGGTCTCATATCTGGGTTCCGCTCTCTCCATATCTTAAAAAGTCCTATTTCTGAGCCCCCATTTTTCGCTTTTGCATAGTAAAAGCACCACATCACATCCATTAATTCATCCCGGGTCCATCTCTGACGATGGCTTCGAGCTAATGCCGGCTCTGGGTCCCTGGGACTAACATCCGTGGGATAGCCAGATGTCGACAAGGTGACATTAGCTCGGTTTCTGAGCAGGTATGGGACATTGGTAGAACAAGGCACGTTAAGGTTCATTACATTGCTTGTTCTATTCATTTTGCTCATTGGTTTCAAGTGAATATTCGCAGGTAGCAAGTTCGAGTTCACAGATCACACTTAACCTTTGGGTTGTTTCCTGCGATCCTTTACTGCGACCCACGGTGGCCTCGGGGCATCCCCCCGCAGGGCCCAGCAAGGGGTCCCTCCGATCGCCAGCCGGCATTACTGAACCCTACGGGATTTTCACTGACTGCTGAAGGCAGCCTCCTTCGCTGGCTAATGCAAGGTTCAGGCCTCCACTCTAATCAGTGGCCTGGTGTGCCAACCCAGTTTCTCTCCTGTACCCTCCATGGGCCGATAACAGGAAGTCCAAAGGTTCATGACCCTTCCCTCTCTGCTTACTTCCCACTCTCCTCAAAATGGAGTACTTCTTCGTCTGACCCTTCACCTTCAACCTATTCAGCAAGGGAGGCCCTACCAGTAGCTAGGCTACCACTGACATAGCTCTCAGGCTCATGGGGGTACTCAAGCTCCACCACCAACTCCAAGGTCGTGTACTCTGGTGGAGTTATTATTATCATCATCATCATTGTAGCCCTTTAAAAACCTGTAGAGGGCAAGGGTCTCCGGTTGCCGAGTGTGTTCCACAGTGGTAGAGTTCCCGAGCACCCAATTCGGGAACTTTCTAATGCAAACGCTATTTATATACAAAAAACAAAATTTAACACTGTTCACTTTCTCTCTGTCAAATTTAACACAGATCAGTGATCACTTCGACTTCACTACTTACACAAGTTAATTAGCTAGCACTTCAGCTTACTACTTTCCGCATTGGCACTTATCTACTTGGTGAGAACATGAGTTGGTGGGAAATTGAATAATCTCGTATACGTTCAGTGTGTTAGATTTACACATGGTCTTCCACTTCTGAC
This sequence comes from Acheta domesticus, assembly GCA_031308135.1. NCBI lineage: Eukaryota > Metazoa > Arthropoda > Insecta > Orthoptera > Gryllidae > Acheta > Acheta domesticus. The sequence goes on along the minus strand of JAHLJT010002406.1, from coordinate 171,090,063 downwards.
ACTCCTGTGCCGAGGTAGACCATTGGCTGCCAAACAGCATTTTCAGTTAGTGCGATTACCTCCTCTTCTGGCTGTCAACGTCTCTCTTTCCAAGTTTGGGTTCTCAAACGGTAATTCAGTGAATTCAACGGATATGGGGAAGTCGCGTGATGTGACCTGCTCAACATCATTTCAGTTCATTTCAGAAATTTGTGTTGCGTTTCTTATGTGTTCATTTCGTATCAGGTTCGTGTCAGGATAATGTTTCAAATTTTTCTTTCCATTTTTCTTAGGCAGATATTAAAAGTATTTGTTTCTTTTTGGCGGGAGTGCCCATGTTTGCGAACAGTAAATGCGAACGCCAGAAGTACATAAGTGTTTATGGTTTCTATCATTATTCACAAGCTGTAGGATTTTCATCCCTTACTTAAACGCAATTACACTAACATGTAATACAGTCCCACACATATCAGGAGACTGGTCGGGATCTTAGATCTTGTCCTCGCGGAGGCGTTGTCCGCTTGTGGGAGATACTTGGATGGAGAAAATCCTGCAAGCTGGAGTTCAGTTCGGCGCTGGACCTCACCTTCTACCTGGGGAATATCACTGCCCTCTACTGCGATAAGAAATGCCCTTGATTTTTGGGAATAATGACCACAGCAGTTGACGCCTTCAGAAACATCAGTCAGGTAGCTCAAGCAATTTCGCTCAACGATGAAGTTAAAATTGTAATTTAAAATATTGAAAAAATTGTGAAAAACATAAAATTCCCACATCAGTAGTGAGTGTCAGTTTTTTGACAATTTTAGTTATGTTACACACTTTTCTCAGTTTCGGAATCCAAAAGAGGTTTTTTGCATTTTGTATGCACTACAGACTAAATATTTTTGTAAAATCGAGGTTATGTTGTCTCGTTCTATGCAATGAGATACTTGTTAATATATTTCATATTGATACCAGAAAATTCATATTGGAAGGCAGAATTACTAATGATATAATATCTTCTACTTCGAGGTTATAGAGTTATTTGCTTATAGAAGATATGATGTAGAGATGCTGACAAGGAAAAATGTAAGTTGTTTTTACTTTCTCGAATATTATTCGCCCACGTTATCTTGTACCCTCATTTCGCTAGATGAGAGAAGTCGATGGCGTATTTTCGAAAACTTTCGAACCAAATTTTTTCATAAATTGCTATTTTTTTCCTCGAAAATGCCCATATTGGGATAGAGTTCAACTCTCTACCATACTTCAAATGCAATATTTCGATCAAGATATTTGAAGGCCGAAAAATACAATAAATATAAAATATAGGTCTCAAACAGTATAACAATATAAAAATTGTACAGAAACGAAAAGAAAACCACCGTGAATACTGAAGTATTTTGAGAAAAGTGAAAAAAATAAAATTTGCTTATTCTTTGTCTTCGTGCGATTAAGATTTAGCAGGTGTAATGCGTCGAATTAGTTTACCACGGCAAGAATTTTGTATAAACAATGTGTTTATTTTATTGAAATCAATGGAATCATGTTTATTACATGAACGTTGAAGATCTACTTTCAGATATTCAATGTAGTGAATGAAGTGGTATCAAACATTTAAAGGATAATATAGTACGTCATATTTGTCCTCGTAGTTTACTACTTACAAAGTAAGTGTATTTCAAGTGATTTAATTGGAGTCGTTTTAAAAACTGAATTGGGTTTGTGTGATGTTTTAGGTTGCAAAGGAAAATGTTGCAATGCTTTCATACTTACCACAGCGTTTAAATTTCCTAAAAACAAACAGATAAGAGATAAGTGGTTGAGAAATGTACATTATAACTGCTTCGCAATGAATGATGAGGCTGTATTTTGAGTTAATCATTTTAAATTGCGTATGGTTACATGTTTATGTGATTATTGGAGGTATTTTCCTATTTCAAATGGTTGGTAAGTGTGCCTCATAAAATATCAAAACTTGTGAACTATGACTATTTTTTTTCACATCAGCCGAGTTATCATTCAGGAAAACGTAATAATGTAAGAATGTATCTTGAAGAAATTTGGAGGTAATTAGAATTAGATTATGGCGTATGAAGAACATATTAAAGCCAATTTTCAATATTTTGTATCAAACATGAAGCAAACTTACTTGACTTGTACATCTTGGGAAACCATTGTTTTTTGCTTGTTATGGAAGAAAACAATGTGCTTTCTATGAAAATGTGATACTGGGTGCAGTTCCATTAAAATACTTTAGTTTTAAAATTAACTCTAAGTTAAATGTATGTTTTTAAGCTATTCCTATCCTTAGAATCAATTTCATGGATCTTTAAGTGTTAAGGAATCAGATGTATAAAATGTAACAAGAAAAGCAAATGACAATTTGAAAAGCAACCTTATTTTCTTATTGTAATGTGTTCTAAAAATTAGCTCTTTAAATTAGGTCAGGTACCATTTTCTGATAAAACAAGGAGTTTTCTCACATTTTTTTATTGATTTAAACACAGTTAATAATTTTGGCTCAAAAACGTCTTCACCTTTTTTCTTTGAATTTTTTCTCGAATAGGGGAAAATTATACTTAAAATTGGGCAGGATGAATTTTCGTTGTACTATCTGAATTTTCGAAAATTACATAAGTTAGAAAAAAACGAGAAAGTATGTAATGTAGCACATATAGTTTGAAGAGAATGAACTGAGCGGATAAAAAAAAGAGATGAAATGAAAAGATGCAGATGCTCTTTTTACTGATGTTGTTGCTTTACATTTGTTTCATGCTTGTAGTGTGATGTCTTTATCTTTTACAACAAAGTTTTGCATACAAAGGTTTCCGAACAACAGCCAAGAAAATGATTTCGCTAAATGAATTTCCCTATAATTTTTCTCCACTCCATAAAAGTGTTGCCAATGCTTTCTCATAGTCCATCTTCGATTTCTAAGATAATAAATTGATGCATTATTGCATTTGCTACCTCCAAAATTTCAGCTGATGTACACATTTCATTCTCACTGTCGCTGCTTTCGAGATCCATTGTCCAATAAATGAGCATTGCGAAATGTAATGATAAATATGAACAATATGTACAAAAATCTCGGAAATCTTTTACTTGGTCGCCGTGGTTCAAAAGAGCGAATTCCGAAAATTTCAAGGATACTATTGGTGGATTGGCTGTTGATTCCAAATAGGAATCCACAATTATTATAATAATATAAACGCGCTAATAAATCTTCAGCTGATCGTTGTATGGAAATGTTCTTCAGAGCAAGTTTTGTTTTGTTTATTGGAACATTACTATTTTTCAAGTCTTTCATGTTGCAAGGTACTGAAAATCGTGTAAATATATTTTTTTGTCCGGACGTTATACTGTAGCAATAAATGTGCGATGGTAATTAATTCTCTCTTAAGTTCAATTATCAATTTATTCTTACAGTTGTCGGGACCCCTAATATCCCGACTTCTTAAGCGAGAGAAAATAATGAATAAAATTCATTATTCGTTTAGTGATTACATTGAACACATGAATTGGGCTGAGTCAACAGTTGTCTTATTTTCCCTTCTCATTTATTCTCCTTATCTTTCATGTTCACACTTCTCATTATTTTCCTTGTCATTTTCGTCTCTTTTTTTATCCTTTCCTTATCATTTTTTCTCTTTCATTTCCTTTTTTTCCTCCATCTTATTTTCTTATTCTTATCATTTTTCTCCTTTTCCCCTTCTTTTTCTTCCCCCTTTCCTATTCGTTCTCTTCTTCTTCTTCTTTTTCTCCTTGGTCTCCCAGCTAATATTGTGACATCACAACTGTATGGGTCACTGCAGTCAAATAGGATGCCTGATCAAACAATTGACACTCAGCGTTTTACGATGATTATCTAAATTTATTAGCCGATTCTAACCAATATATTATTAAAATTTCAATGATCAATTTTTTCTAACGAACATTTCAATTTGCTCAAAGGAACAAATCAAGCACTTAATATAATATTCTCGGAATGCAAAACTGCAAAATCAAGGAGTGCATTTAGAGGACTTCGCTGGGTCTGAACGCCATCCGCGAAATAATGAGTAATCCTGGAAACTTTGATTTTGAAACTGGCGACAAGTTATAGTAAAGTTTACCGATTGGAATTGTATGATAAACGTGTCGCGAATAAAATTGAACTAGATTATTATAAAGCCATTTCACGAAAGTGATTTGGGTCTACTTCATTTTCTGACCCTGTTGTGAATATTCAGTATACTAAATTCTGGTGCTCGTCGACATTCTTTTGAAAACCTGCTAAGCACCCAGTATTTTTGAAATCCGTGTAAATTCTATGGATAAATGTAACAGTATGGACAATACACGTATTTAATTAAGTATAAATACTTTGGTAGTTGTTACGCAAAGGATGTTAATCGAAATAAGCAATATTTGTATTTTTTGTGTAAAATGTGTTCAAAATTTTACGTTGGCTGTACTCCAGGATGTTAATACCGGAGTTCCAAGGTGGTAGCTTTATTGTATATTTAAATATACGCGTGCAAAATGTGTCAGATTGGCCCTAACGCTTCAGTGGCTTTTGCTAATTTATGTTAAAACCCAAGCACTTCAACACGAACAGTTTTTGGAATCACCACCCATTACTTATAACAGTTTAAATCATGATAATTTATCTTTCGACTTAAGCCGATTTTCGAAAATACTTCCGCTTTTCGGAATAATGGTCAACGGAAAGAACTTGAGGAGAGAATATCTGCAGCCGACCTTCTTCGTTGGCGCGGGGCCTCAGAGCAGCCTCCAAATGCGAACGCAGTCTACGAGTTAGAGTCACGAGTCACTGATAGAAATTTCTGCATTAATTTTAATGTATAATACATGAAAATAATTATCATGTATCATGCACATTAATTTAATGTACAGTAACTATCAAGTACGTTAAATTTAGTGTACGTGTACAATGAAATTTAATGCATATGTACATTAAATTTGCTGTACATTAAATTTGCGTATACATTACATTTAGTATACATGTACTTTAAATTTACATTAATTTAATTTAATTTAAATTGAAAGTAATGCAGAAATTTCTGACAGTGCATCATGGCTTCGCCGTGTGCTAGTGACGTGGTTGAATTCTCACAGTTCAGCGGATTTAAACCTGTCGTGATCGTTTCATATCCTTCGTACAGCAGAGAAACAAACAAGCGACTTTCGAATCATTGCCGGATAAAGACGTCACCGAAGTCATCACAGAGTGAAAACATTACCGTTTAAGGCTGCTTCCTGGCCTTGGCTCAGAAACGAGTATTGGACTTGATCTCATTTATTTTAATTTTTATACCAGCACTTGAACCATGGACCCGCAATTTGATGGTGAGGTGCTTATGAAGATTCTGTGAATGTAAATGACTCTTCTAAAATAGGGGAATAGAGGGAGGGAAAACGAGAAAACCCAGAGAAAAACTGCTGCGAACTCGCGTTGTCCACGAGAAATTCCAGGAAGGTAGTTTTGGCTTTGAACCCCCGTTTTCACAGATGGAAAGCTAGTGCGTTGTCAGCTATGCTACGAATCTCACTTTGTGCACATACAGGTAGAAAACTATAGTGCGTTGTCCGCTATGCTACGAATCGCCCTCCTTCTCGTTGGGTGGAAAAACACTAGCTCCCTCCGAACTCGCATTTTTCGGGAAGCTCATTTGCCGTCCGCCACGCTACAGGTGGCTCCGTCCGCACCCGCGGGTGGAAAGCTAGAGCGCTGTCCGGCACGCTCCGCCCCGTCGCGGCGCGGCGCGGCGCTCCCCACAGGTGGAAGGCGCTGACGGGCCACGCGCTGCCCCGCGGATGCCCCTGACACTCGTCATTATCAATTAACACGTGTCGGGGGGCGGGCGGGGGGAGGTAGTCGAGTGCGGAGGCGGAGGCGCAAGTGCTGGAGGGCTGGGTGGCTGTCGCCGCCGCCGCCGCCGCCGCCATGATTGATTTCCTGGCTATCGATCGCTGGCAGTTGGGCGGGCGGCGCGCGCGCTACGCACCTGCGGGGGCGTTTGGTGGCCGGCGCGGGGCACCCTGCCGCGCGCGCGCCCATCGACCCGCCGCCCCTCGCGCCCCGCCCACTCGCTGCCCCTTCCGACGCCGACACCTGGATGGGGGAGTAATAGGGTCGGCAAGATTACGTGTTTCAAATGATGATGATTCCGAAGTCATGGTACACTGTCAGAAATGACATTAAATTTAATGTACATTCATGTATTGTAAATTAACATTATTGTAACCATGTACATTAAAAGAGCTTAATATATTTGTACATTAAATTTAATGAATAAATTAAAACCAGTATAGATTTAATGTAATGCACCTGCGGGGGCGTCTGGTGGCCAGCTCGGGACCATGGCTCGCGCGCGTCCATCGACCCGCCCCTCGCGCCCCGCCTACTCGCTACCCCTTCCGACGCCTGCAATGGGAAGTACTAGGGCTGGGAAGGAATGGGAAGATTACATGTTTCCAATGAAGATGATTCCGGGTACACTGGCAGAAATGGCATTAAAATTAATGTGTATTAATGTACTGTACATAAAAATTAATGTAACCTTGTACATTAAAATAGCTGAATATATTTGGATATTAAATGTACTGCATAAATTAAAATCAGTGTAGAATTATTTTAATGCACCTGCGGAGGCATTTAGTGGCCGGCGCGGCACCCTGTCATCGACCCGCCGCGCCGCCCCTCGCGCCCCACCCACTCGCCTGCCTTCCGATGCCGACGCCTGTATGGGGGAGTAATAGGGCCGGGAAGATTACGTGTTTCAAATGATGATGATTCCAAAGTCATGGTACACTGTGAACATGAAATGTTGTGATGTACTTGTGAAATGACATTAAATGTAATGCACATCAATGTATTGTAAGTGTACATTAATGTAATAATGTACATTAAAAAGAGCATAATATATTTCTATATTACATTTAATGCATAAATTAAAATCGGTATAGATTTAATGTAATGCATCTGCGGGGGCATTTGGTGGCCGGCGCAGCACCCTGCCGCGCGCTCGCCCATCGACCCGCCGCCCCTCGCGCCCCGCCCACTCGCCACCCTTCCGATGCCGACGCCTGCAATGGGGAGTATTACGGCCGGGAAGGAATGGGAAGATTACGTGTTTCCAATGATCATTCCGGGTACACTGACAGAAATAATCTTAAATTTAATGTAGATTAATGTATTGTACATAAAATTTAATGTAACCTGGTACATTAAAAAGAGCTTAATATATTTAAACATTAAATTTCATGCATAAGTTAATATTCAATGCTTATTTAATGTAGAGGCTCTCCCGTTTCCCCCCTCTCATTCATATCGTCTAGGTATACAAAATCATCAGTCCATCAAGAGCATTCATTCCTTCCTTCCTTCCCGGTTTGACCTGCAAAACTTTGACTCGTGTATCCTAATGCAATGTGTACATTAAATTTAATGTGCGTTCATGATAATTGCTTTAATATAATTTACGTTAAAGTAGTGTGGAAATTCCTGACAGTGCAGCGTTAACAAAATTGAAGATTCGTTCAATAATGTATTTCGGGGCAAAATAAGTTTGTACTTATAACCTCCTGGCCCTTATGATAAGCTTAATGTGTGATTAGCATATACCTTATTCTGAATAGATTCCTTGCCTAAAAAGACCAACTTTCAATTTGTTACAATTTGTATTAATTTATTTGTCTAAAGCCAATTTTGATACAGTAGAGGCTATATGAAAATTGCAAAATTTTGGCAATGGAATAGGCACCTGACTCCTAAACACCACTCGATATGTACGGCTGAAGTTAATTCAGGTCTGCAGCGACTCTGACCGGGAGGTCGTAAGGTTCGAGTCCCAACGCGACAGGCTCGGATTTTCAACACTAGCTAGATAGATGGAATTCAGGAGGATTATTCTACAGTTCAGCTGCTCTCATCGGTCATTTTCCTTCGTTTCTCCAATCAGTACCAGGCGAATGATGGATAAGCACCTTAACAAACGGGCCACAGATAGCGCGCGATCTTTACTCCCTCTTCCTTGACCTACCCTCTCCTCTTACTCTCAAGAACTATCAATTGCCTTCTGAGGCAGCGCTCCGCTGAGGGAGATACTTGGAGGGGGAGATACTGCAAGCCAACGTGTAGGTTGGCGACGGGTCTCCTCATCCATTGGTGGAGGTACATTGCCATTCCCCGCGATAAACCATTCACTACATTAGGTAGCACCGTGAATTATAAATGCACGTTTCAAAATTGAATGTGCAATGTCAGAAATTTTCGCATTACTTTAATGAAATTTACATAAAAGTAATTATCATGAACGCATTTTAAGTTTAAAATACACGGGTACATTAGGATGCAAGCGTCAAAACTTTCTAGTCATATCTGGAAGGAAGGAAGGAATCTTGATGGACTGGTGATTATGAATATACGATATGAATGATGAGAGGCAGGGGGAACGGGGGAACGTCTACTTACACTCTATACTGATTTTAACTTATTCATTAAATTTAATCAACAAAAATATTATGCTCTTTTTAGTGTACATATTAGCTCTTTTTAGTGTACAGGTTACATTGTTTCATGTTCAATACATTAATTTATATTATATTTAATGACATTTCTGTCATGTGACAGCTTCACGGGTGTTTTGCGTGGAAGGCGGACGAAGCAGACTGGGTGATGAGAGTGGGGGAAACGAGCGGGATGAACAGGGCGGTTGAGAGTGTGAAGGGAGTGGGCGGAGATACCGGTGATAAATTCGTTCCCGGGTAATGCTCGGTAATCAGATATATTTTTATATAATGTACTATTTCTAAACAATATTTCAGTAAAGCATCCGTATAGGACGAACCAATTCAATTACTCTTTGAACCACTCGCAACGACAGATTTTTTCGGAATCTAATTCATGAGATCGGTGCATTAAACCCCTACTAAGAGCCTTCGCCTCACTGCGTCTAATCTTGTCAATATCCCCACGAGGCCATATTGTAACGGCTGGGTATGGAAGTATGGGCCACAGTTACGGGGTAGTAGGAAGACAGGACCTCCTTGGCACATTTTCGGAATTTGTTTTACGGATCAGCGAGGGTCATGAGAATGAGATACATGCTGTTTCTTGATTATTTTGTGTTCCCGCGCAGGTTAACGTGCGGTTATCAGAGCCTTAGACTCCTGGACCATTTTCTCCCGTGAGAACATTCCAAGAAAAACCTTGACAAAAATACGTTTTGGGAGGGGGAAGCAATTAAAACGCGTTTTGGGCACATACAGAGGTAATCAAAAACTCATTCTTCGATTTCTCTCAACATGAAATCGTTTGTACTATTTTTAGAATATTACCATTTAGAATATTTTAGAAGAATTCTAGAAAACAAACTGTTTGGAGGAAGTTCAAAGCATATAGAAACAGTGAAACGCTGCGAATTTGAAACGCTCTATGTGTGGTGTGTCTACAACGCGTACAGGTGCACGCTTTGACTTTGATGACGAAAATGAGCTCGAGGGAGGTTTGGTCACAAAAAATACTGATGTATTGTCCATTGATGCAGCGAAGCCACCGCGGTGATAACCCTTCTATTGGGCAGATATCCTTCTTGGTAATGGTTGAAAGACTAAGTTAGCTCGACAGAATGGCCGTGAATCTGCCAGCAATGTGGCCTTAGCTGGAGCTAGCTTGATCGATAGTATTGCATCCAGTTTTCTGCTTGGTGGGCAGACACTGGAGGTACAAGCAGATGTGGCTTCCACCTAGAGATTCAGTATGAGGAGTGAAACTCAGTTAAAAGACACCAGTTTATCAGGAAAGTCTCTGTCCGCTTGCATTGCGAATGGCGCTGGAGCTTCTATAAGTGCCCTTGCTGGTTCAGTTCTCAAATTTAAAATGGACTCCAGTTCTTTGTCGGGATACTGAGGAACAATTGTTGATACATGCACTCCAGTAGAAGTGCACACCGATGCAACAAGTTAACGAAGTGACGAAGATGCAGGTCTAGCATCATTGATTTCCTGCAAGAACTTGCAGCTTCACAAATAAGAAGATATTTTGCCTTTCACGCATAATATTAATTGATACGACCCAGTTCATTACATTGCCGATAATTATGCCCAATTAAAATTTTTGAAATTATATTTTTTAATGTATTTCTACCGATACTTTTTATATAAATTCTAAGCTCGAGGATGAGCCTGCCAGGCAACGATATTATGTTTCACGTTTCTGCTTATTATGTTTCTTTCATGTCACAAATAAAAGCTTTATACTTCCTAGAGGTGCCGTGCCAAGCTGGTTATTAATAAGAGAAGACAGTTAACTGATTCATTTCATTGGGCCGTTCTTCATCCATTAGTCATAAAATCGATCTTTCAAAATTCTTGTTGAAGGAAGGTGGGCTCGAGAGAAAGTTTGCATTGCGTCTCATCACAATCGTTTTAGCTTTCCTGCTTCTCATTGCGGGTATGCACAAACCTCTTGCACGCTGTAATGACGGGAACATAAAACCTATTTGGTGGAATCCTCTGGACAGCCAATCGCTCGTAAGCTTTCAAGGCAAGCGTGGTATATTATAAATATGGCGTGGATATATTGGAGCACAAATCTACTTAATTAAATTAATAAATAAACAAAAACATAAATGAAACTACAATTTAGGTAGTCATTTAGATACAATGAGAATGAGTTTATCGTTAAATTGCAGAAGCATTGGAGAAATGTTGGAATGCAATTGCATTTGCATAAATCTTTTGATCTCTTTACCTGTTTAGTAAATACGGCGAGAAACTCCATTGATACACGAACATCCAGTTTGTTTCTAAATCAAAATTTCTAGTTTACTTCGGATTTCCTTACCTGAAGATATCCTCAAAATATATGATATAAAAATTGTTATGTCCATAAATGAAAGTCGGACGCTAACTCAACAAAAATTTATTGATTCGTTAATTAGAACAGTTGCCAGCCATATAGCCAGTCCTGAGCAATCTCCAATGCCCTATTGACTCCTTAATTACAACATTTGCCAGCGATATTGTCAGTCCGTGGCAATCTCCAATGCCCATCTTCTCTACACGCCCGGCTCCTGGACGTTTCCCGCTGACTGCTAGCTGAGATAGTCGCCCCACGACGATAGACTCCTGGCTGCTGGTTCTCTGGACCGGACTGCCCTCGAGTAGATACTTGTGCAGTTTCGTGAACGCACGTTAAGTGCAATGCGCGTTCACTCCACCGCGGTGCAGCCATTCCTACCCTTACGGGCATCTATGGCCAATCCTGCAACATGAAAAAGAAAAACAGATCAGAAGATAGTAGCCAACTGGCGCGCGCATTGCGTGTGCAATAATTAGAAAACAATGTTTATGTTACAAGTCTCATTTCGCTGTTTCAGATTTCTCTTACTCCAGGAATTGTTTCGGTCGCTTATACTTAGCCCGCGGTGCGGGTTCGTATGAAGCGACCTCGGAAATGAGAGTATTTTCCGAGTCAGCGGCTTTTCTGAAAAATTGAGAAGTTAATTTTTTGAAATGCTCTACTAGCAGTGGCATTGATAAGTCGCGGGACTGCCCTCGGGGTGCAGGCCGGCACCCTTTAAAGAGCCGATGCTAGGCGGTGACTCGCTCTCACGGCTCGAGCCTGCTGGGCCGTGTCCACAGCCTGCCGCTTCCGCCGCCGATCCCCGCCAGAGCGCGCTTGTTGCTCGCGCGCCAAATCCGAAAGTTATGCGCGACGTGATAAGCGCGACATAACAAAAATAGAATCAAAAGAATAGGAAACTGACTATATCAGAAAAACCTGTACAATTTTGTATCATTAGTAGTTACTTAACGAATACATATGTATATACGGAGGAACATTCTATTGTCACATTCACATGTAAAGATGACACAGGTCAGATTTTCACTGTTAACTCTAAATTTTCGAAAATTTCAATTTTTCAAGTTTGAAATTTTTTGACCACTTCGTATTATATGTAGACAGTTATTTTTTCTTCAAATTAATTTTTTTCTCAATTAGTTCTTTAATTAACCCCTTGTGCATTTTTTGAAATTATTAGTAGTTTTCGCACAATATTAAATGAAATATAGGTAATATTAAAAATAGGATTTTTTCAAAAACAGTTCGTTTTCTTAATGAGATAGTACTAAACGAACTTATTTATAAGAGATAAACGCTGTTTTGATGATTTTGATTTTTAAAAAATCACACGAATGCAATTCTTTTTATTGTACTCTAAATATTAGGTTCTAAAATATTTTTGGAACAACTTGGTAATTTTGAGGAAATTGTTCATTTCTGAATGCTCGAATTGTTAATTAGTAATGTTGATAAAGTTTAATGCGAAGGTAGTAACCTTCCATTGTTGCTGTGGAAACAAATGGTGTCAAATTCATTCAAGGACTTAGATTCAATACTTCCAAGCACATTAAACCACGCATGTATAAAAAGTTTTAGATACTTTTTTTAGTTTTATCAAATTAGCCCTCGCGAGATAGGCGCTTGAGGCCAAGAACCCAATTACATGAAGACTATGGCTGCGGGACCTGGATGGCCGAGGTGGCTAGAGACTGTGTCGACTCAGCGCCTCGGTCGGAAGGGCCGCGGGTTCGAGATCCGCCATGGGCATGGTTGCTTGTCACATGTCTTTCATATACGCATCTTGTGAGTGTGCTGACCACAGATCGAGGAATCCGCAAGTGTGTCTAATGTAAAAGTTAATATGTGTCCCCATGAAGGATATAGTGAGTACTCGTCGCGGATAATCGAAAATCGGCATCTCCTGCAGCTGAAAAAGACCCTGAAAGAAGAAAGAAAAAAAAATCAAATTATTATTTACATAATCGAAACACGTTTACAGATAGTACTATCAAATGATGCATCTTCGTAAGATAAGCGCTGGGGACCCATGAGTCCAGTTGCGTGAACACTATGGCTGCGTTTTCGAAACTCGCGTAAGGAATGAATATTTTAATTTGTGTTTGAAGATGGGGTGCATTTCAGCACCTCCTATGTTATCTTTTCCCCTAATCTTTCCGTTATCTCTTGGCCTGACATGCAACTGTGTGTGTGTAACTGAGGAACTGGATACCTACACCCTTAACACTGGCACAAGCTCCGAGAGTAAGCCAATATACAGGTGTCATACTCGCCTCTCACCATCGGGGAGCAAGGTTTAAAAAAAATTTCACCTAATTACGAATGAAAAAACCCTTCAAGTTACATGTAATTATTTAATGAGAAAATGAAGATTTCCGTTTCAGATTTGAAAGTTACCACCCCCACCCTCGAGGGTGGGGTGGGGATGGGGCTTAACTTTATCATTAGATTCGATTTTTAAAAAAAACTTAACTCTTGCCAGTGCCATCTCTTAGAAATAAAATATTTTAGACAAAACGTATGTATTTTTTAGTGTCAAACCCAAATCTGGAATAAAAATGGAGATTCCCTTTTAACATTTCAAAGTTGCGCCCATTCCCACCAACAGGGGGCAGGGGCGAGGTTCGCTTTAAGGTCAGATAAGATGTACCCCTTGGAGATATTCTTTTTTTGCCTGAGACATTTTTTGTACGATGCGTAATTTTTGTGTTATTTCGATTTGGGGCACCCGGTATATCATGAGGAAATATGTAAAGAAACAGGACCGAGATAGGTTTTCGAGATGTTGGGAGGACGCGAAGGGCTCTTCGTATGAAAGGTCCGCAGACGAGAGGTAGGCGATAATGGACCTGACAGGCAATGCGTGTGCAATGCAATGCTAAATTAATTTTCTGCGTAATATGCGGCTGATCAGATTCAAGCGATGATGAATAACAACTGAGCCGTTGAGAGAAAAAGGGGTGTAAGTCAAATTTTGGAAGATTTTAGTCAGATACAGAGGTAGATCGTTTGAACATTGTTACATCACGGGCTAAAATGGTGTGAGTCAAACTTCAATATTTCTTAGCTAGAGGCCAACACAATGCAGAAGTGTCAACAGGTTGCTCATACCTCTGCATGCAATTGTGATGTAAGTCGCAAATAGGACGAAACAACAGCATCCAGGGGTTTCGAAGAAATATCTTCTTATTTATCTGCACTCATCACAGAAGAAGAATCTCGAAAAAAAAACACATTTAATCGCTTTTGGCGAAACGAGCACAGATCAAAATCGCAACTTCAAAATTGCTCTCACTTGGTTGAAAATCGTGACAAAGACCTATTTTCCATCACATTACTATCACAGACGAAAACTGTGCATGCCAATTATTTGAATGTAAGTCATAGTTTTCAGAAACGGTGTGTTCAAAAGTGGTGAAAGTCAACAAAATAGTTAATTACTTAATTAATTAGCAATGTTATTTAGCAAATGACCGCGCGCGATCTTTTCTTCCTTTTCCTTGTTCTATCCTCACCCCTTATACTAACATGCACTACACTACCACACATGCCGGGAGACCGGTCGGGAGCTTACAGCTTGTCCCGGCTGGGGCGGTGCCCCGCTGGTGGGAGATAGCTGGTTGAGCCCGCTAGTCGACGGTAGGTCGGCGCCGGATCTTACCATCCAGCGAGGAAAATATCACCGCCACCTCACGAGGAAAAACACGCACTACGCTTACGGAATTAATGACCTCTGTCGTTGACGCGCCCGGAATCACGAACAATTAATCAATCAATCCACTGATCGGTTGGAACTTTCACATCAAGCCGAAGGAATGAACAGTTGGCGGAAGATTATTTTCATAAGTAATTTCACTAGTTGTTTGAAATTTTGTTGTACAGTATGTTCGCGAGTCTCGTAGCGACGAGGGGACTTTACGAAAAGTTTCGAACCATGAGTGGAATATGGTTAGACTATTTCACGAATAAATTTCATAAATTCATTAAATAGTACGAATATAATGTTGAATATAGCTAAAAATATTTCTTGATGTGTTGTTTCAGACGTCATATTGATTACTGCATTTGAGGTCATGGAAGGGACATTTATTTTTTTTCCAAAAGGGTTGAACGTCATCTGCAGTAAGACAATTGCGAAAAGGACATATGTGAACCGTGGTTAGTAAGCTCGTGATTGGTGTGTAACCATCTTATATAAAACACTACTGACCGGATTGAACCAAATAACTCACGAGTGGAATAGTCATTTGAATATATTATTACTATTTATTGTTTATACAAAAGTGGTTAATAACAAATGATAAAAAATTATGGCCCCGTTAACTTTTATTTGAAGACAAAATCACGATATGTGGTTGGATAGAAAGCTCAAAAGACGTTTCACACAAGTATCCTAGTGTTTTAAATATGTAGATGGTTCTTGAAGTGAGAAGAGCGAGTTTGTTGAATTTCTGGAGGAAAGTAGAGCGGACACCTTAATTTATTGCGTCTAGTTTTGGAACAATAATTTTTTCAGTGATAATGAAGAAGCGTAGTTAGATTAAATATCTTCCTGGTCTAATTTCTGTTGTGTTGGAGTATCCCATATCAAGAATGTTGTGATAGACTTTAATTTTAGTCTCAAACAAACTACGGTGAAATTATTCTTGAAGCAAAAGGTTGAAAATGAAAAGTCTGACAGCTCGTCCATGAACAGCACTACCGCCTAAGAGTTCGTATCGGCTTAGGTGACTCAGGACGTCAATTGTTTTCACTGCAGTGCCTCTGACAGGGACGTCGTTGGGTTCGAGTCCCGACGGCGGTAGGATTTTCGACACTAGTTACATAGCTAGGTCTAGTTCTTTCTCCTCCTGTCTGGAGGAGAAACCTGGTGGCGGCCGGCTGCACTCATCGGTGGTTTTCCGTGGTTTCTCCGATCAACGCCGGGTGAATTCCGAAGCAGTACCCTAACAAACGAGCCATGGACCGATCGCGATCATTCTTTCCTTCCTCTTCCTGCTCTTATCCTTTCCTCTTAATTATACACTTAGACTCATAAACTCTGCACTACCACACTTGTCGCGAGACCAGTCGAGAGCTTAGAGCTTGTCCCGGCCGGGGTGGTGGGAGATACCTGTTTGGAGAAAACCCACAAGCTGATGGGAATGTCGGCGCTGGATCTCGCCCTTCACTCCACCTCTCGTGATTAAAACCTAACTTACTTACGGCACTAATGACGTTACCAGTTGACGCGCCCGGAATTTCTAATCAATCTAAACAGTTCATGTTTTTTTAAAATCCTCTGTAGTTCAACTTGAGATTCTGTAAATTTGACAGGAATTCTTCAATAGGAGAGGAGGTAATTTATATGCAGTTTCATAATGCATATTTTAAAATTTTATAAAACCGTTTCCAATTTTGGGCAAATGTAACTGATGTCCGGTATTTTAAATAGTTCATTCAGATGAGGCCTGTGTGCAAAGTTCATTGCGGTCCCGTTTATAAACACCGAATGCCCTCAAAGCTGCTATCAGCCGCAGTTTCACATTTTCCGCTATCACTCGAAATCGCCCGCAGTTTAATAGTCGGGTTTTAATGGACAATGTTTTCCCCGTATTGGTAAAACAACCTCTTTGACGACCGAACAATCTTGCTAAACTCTAGGTCAACATTCGACATTTTCGCTTTGTCCCTTGCGAACAAATTACTTCATGAACGCCCAGCCTACTCCGTTTAATTTTCGACGTAAGAGAATATGGCGAATCTAGAATGACTTCCGTGTTGAAAGAATAAGAAGGGTTTTATAATTTCACCTTGATAATGACTCTTTCTGTTGTCGCTAAATGATTGATGTTGACAGATTTTGTAGTGTGTGCTTCATTCACCTCCTGAAAATTATATCACAATACTATTTCAAAAAAGCGAGGCCATTCTTTATCTTTTTGAAAATTACATATAAGAGTCAATAACCTAGTTTACATTTGTATTGTGTACATTTAAAAAAGGTTTAATACGCCTGTAACAAGTAATGTACTACTTCAGCTTCCGGGTCAATGACCCCCATCTCCATCAGGTTTTTGTCCAGTTTCCCTGATCCATTGAGCAAATGCTGAGATGGACCCTTGTTTTGCTTCTGGACGTAAATGTAGCTTCATTGTGCACACGTTTTGTTGAGCACTCCTTTTGCGTGTAATGGTAGGAGTGGAACTGATGTTTGTTACTATTTTGTTAGCAATGCAGAAAAATCAAATCAGCAGTTCATTTACCGTTGAAATTGATTTTCTATAACTCGGGAACAAAAATTTTTCTAATTTCTATTTTTCTAAATTCTTTTTCTAGTTTTTCAAGTGTTGCTAATTTCGCGCCTTTTTTTATTCTGGGCCTCAAGAAAATGTGCGCAAATAAATCTCTTCCCCCATACGTCATATGTCGTTTTTACCAAATAAATAAATAATAATAATAACGACTTATGTTGTATGCTGTAGCATTGACTTCCTTCGTAATTGGTTGAAAACTCAATGTTTTGCTCCATTATCGTGATATTTCATTATAAAAATGGTACCTTTTAGCGTAGAGATAGATTTGGATGTGAAAATGCAAAAAACATTGCCGTTTAGCAATGAACAACAATAAATTCATGGAGGCACGCCGTGTTGCTATTTAGTTTGCTTACATCCTGATATGAACTAAGCCATAAGTCTCTCTTTGCGCGATATAATATAAATACTGATATTAAAAAAAGCTACAAGAGTACATTTTTCTGATTTATTTGTGACAGATACATAATACCCATAATGTAATATTGAAAATTGTATTCTAATAATTCTTCAGCCTTCGGATTTATACCACACTTTGAGGCGTACTTTGCTCCACTCGTAGAAGAACCAGGTGAGTGCATCAACTGATGTCACTGCAGTGCCTCTGACCTGGGAGGTCCTAAGGTTACACTCACGACGGTGGCAGGAATTTCGACACTCTCTTTATAGTATCACAGTAGTACAGCAGTACGTAGAACGACTGTAGCTAGATAGCTACTCGTAGATCGAATTCAATTGCTGTCAGGAGGAGAATTACAGCGGCTGGCTGCATCGATCGGTATTTTTGCATCGTTTCTCCGATCAATTCTAGGTGAATGTTGGAGCAGTACCCTATTTTCCGGCGCCCGATTACAATATTTTATCTTCTTAGGAAGGCAAGGAAGTAATTTAGTGCTAGAACAGCACATGCTTTCTCGAGTTATTTCTAACTTTTAAAATTTTAAAAAATTAGGGAAATCAACGGAAATGAGACAGCTATTCTTTTAAGCGTCTTTTACAATATCCGCGAACAAATTTAAATCAATTTGGGGAAAATTTTGAATTGACGCATCATGTTAAGTATCCCCTCAATATTAAAAATATCTATTTCAGTCTCGCAGGGCCTCGAGTTCCTTTAAATGAATGGAATACCAATTGGAGAAAATTGGCCTAACGGTTTCGGAGCTAGCGTTGACCACAGATAGACTTATAGACAGACTGACAGGCGGATAGACTGACAGGCGGATAGACTGACAAACGCATAGACTGAAAGACGGATAGACTAACTGATGAGTAGACTGATAGACGGGTATATTGACAGACGGATAGACTGACAGACGGACAGACTGACAGAAGAATAGACTGACAGACGGATAGACTGACAGACGGATAGCCTGACAGATTGACAGACAGACTGATAGACAGACAGA
This sequence comes from Acheta domesticus, assembly GCA_031308135.1. NCBI lineage: Eukaryota > Metazoa > Arthropoda > Insecta > Orthoptera > Gryllidae > Acheta > Acheta domesticus. The sequence continues at coordinate 171,071,521 of JAHLJT010002406.1, read as the reverse complement.
CAGACTGACAGGCACACTGACAGACAGATAGACCGACAGACGCCGACAACTTATATTTTGGTTTGAGGAACTCACAAAACATGAATTCTGACTACACAATGTGTTATTTTATTTTATTTATTTTATGTCAAAAACAGTTAAAAATTGTGTAACGTGCTATGGGGGCAAGTGTATTCTGTGCACGTCTTCTTCATTCTGGGATCCTTACCCTAAGTCATATACAAGATGAATTCTGAAAACAGAAAGAAATAAACGCTTTTGGGAAAATTTGATATGAAATCATTCGCTCGATGTAATAAAAATCAATATTCAATGGGCAAATCACCTATATATTTGGGGTGTATCCTTCATCTTCTTGAAGGAATATTCTTCCTGTCGCAACAACATGTAGAATGAAAATTTGAATAATTGTATTTCCCACCGAAGAAGACGGACACTGACGGTGAAGTTACATGTATCTCTAGAAGTAAAACAAAATACATCTCAGCATTCGCTCAAAGGATCTGGGATACTGAACGAAAAATCTCCTATAGATGGTGGTTATTGACACAGAAGCTGAGGTACAATACTTGCTAGAGGTTGTTTAGAATTATACAATTCTAATGTAATTAATACATTAAATATCATTGTTAAAATTAATATTACTTTCTTTTTCATGCTTAGTATAGCCATTAATTGTATAGAAACAGTTATGCACCAGAAAATATTTTTCTTCGGACGTTAACTTGCTATATCGATTGTATTCGTTTCATGTCATCAGGTAATGTGTTGTAAAATAATATACATGTATTGTATGTGCATTTTTATAGAGAGCTGGTGATAGTGTCACCTGATGAATACGATTACTGCGTCGAGTGTTATAGTTATAGACATCGGTATCTGCTGGACATATATTCCCACCCCTGTATAAGTCATTTTTGACAAAAACTACTGATTCGTAAATCAAGAGACAAGGTAATGGTAAAATTTCTAGATTAATAAACAAAGGCTCACAAGAATCACGTGGTTGGGATTTGCTTATTACTTGTACATTTTTTTAAATTTAAAACTGTATCAATAATATGTATTTCTCCAGAATGTTACGTCCCATTACAGACGGCAATGAACCTTCATGAAATATACACAATGTATAAAGTGTATATAGTGAATTTGAGTGAATTGAATTGAAAGTGAGTGAATTTGAAAGAATTTTGAACGCGTAGCGTAATGAACTTAATTTTTTGTTCAATTCATTCAAATGAAAGCGCTTTACTACATACAGGAACATAATTTTCCACTATTTCATTATCAGGGCTCGGAGATTTATTTGTAAAAAATGCACCGTTTCTGGGTGAACGTTTACAGTACTTTCTATTTTTACGAAATAAAAGCGAGAAAGTAAAAAAAATAAACTTTGCCATAATATCGTCTCCTGTATTATTTCAGTAGTATACCTTTGGGTTCCGGCTCTCACACGCAACCAATCTTTATAAATGAGGGCTCTAAAGAAAGAGAATTTCACGGAGACTTGACGAATTCCACTTTGACTTTAAAAATATGGATAATTTCTATAAAAACACGCATCGAAATATTAATGTAAAATGCAACCTGCATCACATGTCAACCTATATCGGCAAATAACTCATAAACAAAGCTTTTAGAGCTTTAAAAAGTAAAACTATTGAGGCCAAGGCCTCAAATAAAGCGTTTTTAACACCATAATCTACAAGATGAGATATTCCCCGATCCATTCAATAAATTTTTCGGTTCCACGCTTCAATGCTATCAAGGCCACCTCAATATTTCAGCCCTTCCTGCTGGTAACAATGTTTGTGGCGACACGCTTAGAAGGCATTCGACAATCTTTATTTACGCTTTCTGTTAACACCGTAGTTTGTGCAGTCTGACGAGGTTTATTTGCATAATCATTAATTCAAGATTTGCTCTCCAGCAACAACTGGAATTACTATTATAGTTGCTTGATACCTATGAAGATCGTTTCTTTGCGTGTAGTGAAACCAATCAATCAAATTTTTACCGGTGTCTGTAAGTGCTGTGTACCTAATTGAGGAGGCATGTGGGTGCACAGAGAAGAGTGAAGACTGTTTTACCTGTACCAGTATTTTCGTTATCATTCGATGCAATTTTAAAGTCAGCGGGTTCAGACACATAGCTTTCTCAAAAGTAAAAAGCTTTTCTAACATTTTTGTGACTCACGAGAAGCTAAGAGCTATCTGTCAAAGAATATTGAATAATTACTACAAATGTCTTTAAGGAAGTGCTGTGAGTTGTTCCAAGAAAACTCTCCATGATACTGAATAGATATTTATTGAAAATTTATTTTAAACATCAATTGCATTGTTTTTATTTTATTTGATATTGCGTTAGTACATTGCAAGTTACCTTTATATATTTTTAAACAAATAAACACGTTTCGTTAACTACTTCCCCTGTTAAAATGGAAATATAAAGATAGGGATCTAACATAGGGTCTAACATGTGAGAGTTCTCGCACGGGTACACGGACGTAGTAGAGGAAAACTTGTGTATGGCACAACACAAAGAACAAAGGTTTTAAATTAGCTAAAGTAAAATAGCTTGAAATAAAATCAAATCGCGCTGGCCTATAATACTACGGGAATTAATTAAAAAAGTAAGTAAATTAAAAATTATAGAAAGAATAGGAGAAGTTACTCGACAACTGCCAACATTCGCAGTCTAAAGGCACGATTTAAATGTTGGTGGTGTCTGGAAGTATGTACATCAACGCCCAGCAGCGAACTCATATTGTAAATAATACATCGTTTGATATTAAACTCAAGGTGTTGGTTCGTTAAGATATTCGATATGCAAACATCGTTTGAGTAACAGTCCCATGTACCGAAGTGAAGTCTAAGCCTACTAAATTGTTTCCAATGGTAACAAATTGTATTTAGTACTCAAAGGTGAAAATATTAGTTTGATTATTTTTTGGCTCGGAATTGCTTTTCTTGAGGTACGTAAGAACGCTGAAAATAAACCAATACTTTTTAATACACTAAGTAATTTTTCAATTTTCGCACCCGAGCAAGCTGGCACCCTGAATTCTCCAAAACCCCCTCTGTTCCTCATAACAAATCAAGGAAATTCAAATAATATTGCAAAGAGTAGGGTTGTACTTGCTCGATCGGTATTTACGCACTACTTTACTTTGCTTTGCTTTCTGAAGAGTAAAAACCTTTTCTGTTATGTTGTTTTGACTATCAAGGAAAGCAAAAATTAACTCTCAAGGAGGAGTGAATAATTTGTTCAAAGTTGTTTTTAATGAATTGTTCCGAGAACATCTCTCTATAATGCTGAATAAACTTTTATTGAAAATTTGTTTTCAACATCAATTGTATTGTTATTTTTGTTTGTTATTCTGCAAGTACATTAGAAGTTACATTTATACATTAAAAAAATCAACATTTTTCATTAACAACTTTCCTTCTTAATTGAAAGGATAGACAAATGGATAGGGAGAGGGTGGGTTTTAACATGCGAGAGTTCTCGCACGGGTACGCTAGTAATTTAAAATAACGCAGAAAACGACTTTGATTTTAAAAATAATGTATTCTAAATTATTTAATACTTCCAAAATTTTCCATTATTTAATAAATCTCTTGCTTAAGTATTGAAGGTGTAAAAAGACATTGCATTTTAATTGTTTTCCATTTTTTATTACACAATCTTTACCGAACCGCCATTTTTATAAACATACACTGCTTTATTCGATAAAATTTTTAAAGAAAAGATTTGGAGTTATTCTTGAGTAAACCTTGTTTTTAAAATTGTCAAATGAAACAAACACAACTCATTTGTATTTTGAAAAAATTGTTCAAGATCATTTTTTAAAGACCTCTCTTCAGATTTAATTCGAGACCAATATCAATCTTAAATCTTGTAATTGTAAAAAAGGTGAGACGGAAACAGTCGGCGCTAGGAGACAGCGAAGAAGGAGAAAACAAAGGCAGAAAAAATTAGTAGTTGTAGCATTGAAATATTTTGTCTTTATTTCAGAAGTATGTAGTAAGCGAGAAAGATGTGTGCCCCTCACATACGATTGTTACGTGCCCCTTACTCGATTGTTTTAGAGAAATCCCCTTTTTTCTGTATTGATTCAGGAGATTTTTGAGAGAAGATAAAAAATGAGGTACACTGACTTTATTTTATAAAAAATACTTTATAAATTCAAAATATATTTTAAGTCATCCATTACTTCTCAAGTTTCTCAAACTAAATCAATAATTAAGAACTTTTTAGAAGCAGTAGTTAGGACTGCTCTTCATCTTTATAGGAAGAATACCATTGTCAGCTTTCTAATGTTAACTGAATTCGACCACGTTGGAATTCACGCTCTCAGATTGCAAGCATGTTGGATATATGAGAACTTCTGGGAAAATTAAGTTACGCAGTTAAATAAAGGAATGTTTCTAAGGAGACACACTTTCTCGAGTTACAAAGGTTTCTATCTAATTGTTAAGGAATTTTCTCATACATCTGAAACTCAATACGATATAGTAGTCAGAATAGAAATTATTTTGAAATATATTATGTGTTAACTAGGAAGCTTCAAAACCATAATCAGTGTATTTCTACAAACACTACCCTGTGTCAAAGAATACAAAAAAAACTTTAACAATTTCACAAGGCTCTTGCAATGTTGCGAAAATACAAAATTAAAGGCACACACTGACCATGCGATGCTACCTGACTAACACAGCAAGAAAAACCAAATTAATGTAACATTGCAGAATGTATTGAAAGGTTACGAGGCACACATGGCTGGATTTTCCAACCAGTCCACTCTCACAGCACCACAGCTCCTCCAAATTACACAGCTGTCTAGTAGAGGGTCTTAAATGCAGATATCAAGAAAATGCCTTTCACCACCGTGGATGCTTCACGCTCGAGGTCCACCATAGCCTTTTCCGCTTGGTCCACACTCCACCAGCCATCTCTCCCGCTGTCCACCACGCTCTGGCCCCGCCCCGGGTTCAGACCCCGGGCAGGGCGCAGGGGGGGGCGGGCGCGGCTAGCCGGCTAGCCGGCGCAGGAGGGGCGGACGTAGACGGGGGGAGATACGGGCGGCGACGGCGTGATGGTGGTGGTAGCGGCGGTGACGGTGGTGATGTCGACGTGACGTCATCGGTGTCGGCGCCGAGGGTAGCTGGTTGCAACCTGGCCGGGGGCGGCGGGAGAACCGCCACACGCATCGAGGCGGGGGGAAACAATGATCAATTAATGTCTTAATTCAATCATTGATTGATTGTTGTTGATTGATTTTTTTAAGTGGGACGCGCGAACTTTGGAGTTGGCGCCCCCATGACACCCTGGTGTAGCATGGAACTCCCATAATTTAACGGGAGTATCACAAAAGTGCCCAGGTGGGCGGAAGTCGCAGGAACTTGTCCGCGCCGACCAAAATGTGCTAACACCCTGCTAAAAGATGAAAGCAAATTAATATTCCTTTATTCTCAAGGCGGCATCCGTCAAATATTAAAATGCATTTTATATAGTTCGCGAAAAATATTCAAAAGATGATTTCAAACAAACACGGTTACATTTGCCTTCTGGATCAAAGTTTCAACTCCAGTCACTGGGTTTCGTTAACAGGTTACGTGCTTTGTCTTTCAGTTTTGAATTGCTAACCCTCAGAAGTTAAACATTGACATGTCATTTTAAATTTATCGTGTACATATCGCACGTATTCGGTATTATACGTAATGTAGAGAACTTTATGTACTTTATGTAACTTTATGTACATATTTTAGTTTTGGATGTACTTCCGTTAAGGGCATAGTTTCAAAATTTTCTAAAAATTGCGTCAAGTTTTTTAGGCTTCTTGTAAGGAGTAGAAAAACATAATATACCTTGAACTTATGTAAAGGTAGATACTCTTAGAGTAATCCTGAAAATTTTTCTGATCAGAACATCACTCTGAACTGTCGCTACCGCGAAGAACAACATTTCCCCTGAAGAGGCAACCTTTTCTCAGGAGTGCCCTAACGCAGTAGATTCTTCAGTATAATCAACTCCGTATCTTTGTAAGAACATTTAATATTCTTCATTACTACAGGGGTTACGGAGAAAAATGTCATGTTAACATTTATTTTTGTGTTACGTTTATGCGAAATGCAATATTGGGATATTTTTTAGACTCCCCTCTCTGTGTTAGGTAGTAGTAATTGGTGGTAGCTTGAATGGAACTAGAGAGAAAATATAATGTATTCGCTCGTTACAATAGGAGACCTCTACTCGTCTCAGACTCTTAAACATTCCGATTCAGGAAAGAATCGCATCTTACTCTCGTAATAGTCCTTAGCAATCGAAGAAAAGATCCTCGATAACCTGAACATTGCAGACCAATAAGTTTCCTAACCACAATTTCTAAAATCTTTGAGAGGCTTCTTCTAAAGGGACTTAACAAATACCTTATAGATTCGGAAGCAATACCAGATATTCAATTTGATTTCGAACCATATCACTCCTGCACATATCAACTGTTAGCTTACCGAATATATTGCATAGAACCGTCAAGAGAAAAAATGCATACTCTAGCCTCATTTTTGGATATTGTTCAAGCATACGACAGAGTTTGGCATACCGGTCTGTTATTTAAAACATGACCACTCGAAGTTCCTGAGTACATTAATTATATTTAAGGCTTCACTGATTGAAAATTTCACTTTCACTGATTGAAAATTTAAGGTCAAACCTGGCATACAAAAGAATCCAGAATATGTAACCTAACGCAATGGATAAAAAAATGGAGAATTTCAGTCAATCCGAAAAAAAAAACAACAGACTCAAATATTCACTCTTAGGGAAAACGCAAAAATCCTCCCTATCTAAAAATAGATGACAATGAAATCCTTTGGGAAAGTGAAGCAATTAAATATCTCACAATATTGGATGCGTAGATGGTACGAATAAATATATATTTTGACCATAAAGGATCAATCAATATTGACTTCAGGAATTAAAACTTCAAATACATTTCTTTTTGGCTCAACGTTTCGAACGTTTAGTACGTGCCTTGTCAAGAGCAATACAGTGGCAACAGTTGACAATGGTATACAAATTAACATAAAACAATAGAATTTAAAATTATTGAGATGAAATATTTACATTGCTTTTACATCAAAGCATTACATATCACAAAAACGTTGATTTGTGTGTTAATCTTTTTTGAATATATTTATTAATAAAGAATGATGGGTAGATATTGTTTTTCAGGATATTTCGACTATCTTTAGATTTTTGTTGTGAAATTCAGGATTAGCTAAAATTAACGTTAATCCAAAGCAATTACCAGCATTAAAAATTTACGAATACCCTTACCATTTTATGAACCTGTCAATGATAAAATAAAAGCCTATTTCATAAAATACAATTTAGACATTGTATTTTACAATCTAAATAAGACTAGCCATCTTTATGACAAGCAGAAAGATAAACCTAAACTAGGAGATAATTCTAATGTTGTATACTCCATTCCTTGCAATGATTGTCAGCAGGTGTACATTGGGGAAACTAAACAATATATTAGCAGACGCATATACCAACATATATATGGCATCAACAAAGACGCAGATTTATATACCTCTTTGACCAAACATAGCACAGAACTTAACCACTCCATTGCATTTGATAAAGTCAAAATTCTGCATCATGAGAAACAAACATCAGAAAGGCTAATTACCGAAATGTTATATATCATATTAAATAATGCGATGAGCACAAAAAGTGACAGTACAAAAACTAAACCAAATTTATAAGACGTTAATACTGCACCAACTTCCATAATTGTATTTTTTGCTAATCCCACATGTTCATTCTATTATTTGAAATATGTATAATTTATATAATTCCTTAAAGTATCTAAATGTGCTGCTCTCCATAATTGTCAAATATGACTACTTGATTTGACAAACCTTCAACGTTTTTGTGATATGTAATGCTTTGATGTAAAAGCAATGTAAATATTTATCTCAATAATTTTAAGTTCTATTACTTTATGTTAATTTATGTATCATTGTCAACCGTTGCCATTGTATTGCTCTTGACAAGGCACGTACTAAACGTGCGAAACGTTGGGTCAGAAATAAATTAATTTGAAGTTTTAATTCCCGAAGTCAATATTGATTGATCCTTTATGGTCAAAATATATATTTATTCGTACCATGTACGCATCCAATTGTATACCAGGATCAACAGGAAGAATCTACATCAATTTCAATATCTCACAGTATTGTTAGACAAGAAACTTTCCTGGTAACTCCACGCTCATGCAAGCAATCAACAAATCCTGTGACAAATATCAAAGCATTTTTTTAAAAATTTATTTATTTATTGTCGCATCAACTACATGGTCATTAGCGACAGGTATAAGGTTACAATTGTTTACATTGTAATACAAGGATACACAGATTGTTGTATATACAATTTAGATTCCAGAAAATTCAATGAGGATACAACACAAAATCATACAATAGAAAATATACCACGAAAACAAAAAATGCAATACAAAATACATAAATGCAATAGTAATTACAGAAGGTGCAGTGAAAAGGGTTTTCATTATTTGTTGTGTTATTGGTTTCATTTTGTTTCATTGTACTTCCCATAATAGACTTTTCCTGGGTTGGAATTTCTTGAGATTTGGTGCATTTAATACTTTTAATACACATACTCTTATTTGGACTCTTAACATATTTATTTGGTAAATAGACTTGTTCACTCGGCAGACAATCTATTGCATCACCAAGATATAAAACATATTATATTGAACAGTTTGCAAACTTCAATATGTACATATATTTAAATATTGTTACGCTAAAAACGTATACATAAGTGTACACCCATATTTGCATACACATTGATTGCTCCTTGTTGTATACACTATTCCATTTATATTTCGTCAGAAAGTTTGGTATGTTTGCAAAATTCTATAATTTTCTTTTGGTATGTAGGGGATTTAAGGATTGAATCGAAGTTCGTTCCTTGCAGATATTTTTGTCTTTCTTGTGAGAATTGGGGGCATTCGACAATTAGGTGTTGTATGGTGTTTGGGATGCTGCAGATAGGGCAGATGGGAGGAGTATTCTTAGTTAACAGGTGAAGGTGGCTTAGTTTACAGTGGCCTGTTCTTATTCTTGATATGATGACTTGCTCTCTCCTGCTTAATTTGCTGTTGAGTTTAAGGTTGTTGACATGCTCGATTTTCTTGTGAAGGATACTGGCTTTTTGATCTCTCCATATTTTGTCCCATTTTTCAAAAGATATTTTGTTAATATATGTCCTTAAATCGTCAATTGTGTTGGATATGGTCAATACACTGTTTGAGTCTCCAACTGCCCTATCATTGTCGGGGCATATACTGTTGTCATCTATTGTTTCTTCTGTTTGGATCGTTTCTATTGTGATGGATTTCCCTGATTTGGTGATGTTGTAGTATAATTCTTGTATGTTAATAGCCATTTCAGTTTTGAGATTTCTTTTAGATATAATGTGTATGATACCGGGAGATTTTATGTAAATTATAAATTGGCTGCGGTTTGTTTGGTTAGCCAGTTTGAATGCTAACATTAGTGAGCACATATCTGCAGTGATCTTACTGCAGAACGAGTGAAGTTGATGTTTAATTTTGGTTTCCTGCGTAGAGATAACTGAATAGGTTTCGTTTTCATTTTTTATTACGGCATATATACGGAGAGGGTTGTAATTTCCACTGGTGGGTTCAGCAGGTTGTAGATTACGGGCTTTTGTTGTTTGGTTTGGTTCCTCGGCAGAAGTTGAAGCTGATTTGGTTAGTATTTCTGGTATTGTCCACGGAGGAATATCGTGTATTCTTGTCTTTTCTGTTGGTGTTATCTGGAAGCCGATTTCTTGCATAAGTGTTTTAATTTTTGCATATAGGGGAATGTATCTTGACTTTTCTTTGTATTCAGCTTGAATCACTGGATAAACATCGTGAAGTATTATTGGGTTGATTGAAGCAGCAGCATTGATGGCATATTTCAACATTAATGTATTTCTGCGATGTGCTAGATTTGGTTCGTTGGATTCAATTAGGATGCTTCCGTTGGGGCTTCTGCGGTAGTAACCGGTACTGATTCTTAGGCCTTGGTTGTGTATGACTTCTAGTTTCTTGAGGTCGTTCCATCGGGCAGAATCATAAATTACAGATCCATAATCTAATTTAGCTCTTACTGTGGTTTTATACGTTAGTAATAACAGATTTTTATCTGCGCCCCAGTTGTTGTGTGAAAGGCATTTTAGTATGTTGAGCCTTTTTTTACATTCGTCTGACAAGATCTGTATGTGACTTTTCCACGACATTTTTGCGTCAAAATGCATTCCCAATATTTTTGTTCTCTCTACATACTTCAGATTGTGATCGCCTAGCCTAATTGTAGGCAGATTCTCTTCATTGTGCTTGGCGAATAGTATGCATTCTGTTTTTTGGGCCGAGAATTTGAATCCTGTTCTTTGGGTCCATTCATGGAGTCTGTTTAAGGAAGCTTGCATGATTTGTTGGCTTGAGGAGATAGATTTGCCTTTGCAGAAGACGGTGATGTCATCTGCATATTTTCTTGTAAACACAGGAGCTTCAATATTTGCGTCTACATCGTTAATTGCAAGAAGAAAGAGTGTGACGCTCAATACTGATCCTTGGGGTACTCCGTTTTCTATCTTCATTTCTTCAGAGAGGCAGCCGTTGATTCTCACTTGTATGGTCCCTGTCTTTCATAAGACTTTTGATAAATTGAAACATATGTCCTCCGATTCCAATCTGCTGTAATTTTCTTAGAATTCCGTGTATCCATACCATGTCGTAAGCTTTTTCAATGTCTAAGTTGATGGCTAGAACATGTTGGTTGTTTGAGAATGCTTCTTGTATATGCGTGTGAATGCTTATCAGGTGAGCTAAGGTTGAGTGGTTTGATCTGAAGCCAAATTGGTTATTGGATACAATTTTTTGAAAGTCGAGAAACCACCTGAGTCGTGAGTTAATTATTTTTTCAAAAATTTTGCACATGTTGCACGTTAATGCGATAGGTCTGTAATTTTCACTTTTTGATCTGTCCTTGCCAGGTTTGGGTATTGGAACTACTATTGCAGTTTTCCATACTTTAGGAAATATGTTCTTAGTCCAGATTAAGTTATATATTTTCAGAAGAGTTTCAATTCCCTCTGTGGGTAATTGTTTAATGAGTATATTGGGGATTCCATCAGGGCCTGGCGATGAATTTTTGGTACTGTCAATAGTTGAGGTGAGTTCCTTTAGGGAGATGGGGTTGTTTAAATGATATTGAGAACCGGTGTCTTGATTGCTGTTAAATATAATCTCTTCTTTTTCTTCTTCTGCTTTATACTGGAGAAAATCAGCAGTATAATTTTGAGAGATGGAATCTTTTGTAAATTTATCGGCCAATATGTTTGCGATGCAGTAAGGCTCTGTAATCATTTTGTTGTCATTCTGTAGGAATGGAATTGAATTGTACAATTTGCTTCCTTTTATGGCATTAATCTTATTCCAGGAGTCTTTGATGTTGTTTGATGCTGAAATAGATGATACAATGACAGTCCAAGATTTAGCTTTGCTTTCTTTGATGATCCTTCTTGCCTTCGCTCTCATTTTTTTGTACTCAATCTTGTTTTCTAAGGTGTTGTGTTTTTTGTACTTGTTAAAAGCTCTTTTGGATCTTTTTATTGCGTCACCGCATTCGTCGTTCCACCAGGGAACTGATCTTGTCTTATTTGTAAGCCTGGTGTATTTAATGGATTCATATGTAGCTGTTGTTATAACATTTGAGAACTGAATGATACGGTCGATATCGTCGTTTTCTTCAAATATATCTTGCTGATTTAAGAGCTTGCTGATACATTTCTTGTATTGTTCCCAATTTGCTTTGTCGTAATTCCATTTGAGAGATCGTGCAAAGCTGTGAGGAATACTGTGGGGACAGTCCACATACAGGAGTATTGGGAAGTGATCACTGTCGTGTAGCTGTTCGAGAACACCCCAGTTGCATTTTGGGGCAATTGCAGTGGAACATAAGGTAAGGTCTATTGCACTAAGACGTCCGTTGCTCATGTTAAAATGAGTGGGTTGTCCGTTGTTAAAGATAATTAGGTCTTCTTCATCAATAATATTTTCCATCTGGCGTCCTCTTGTGTCGGATTTGTTTGATCCCCATATTGTGTTATGGCTGTTGAAGTCGCCGAGTAAGATAAAAGGTTTTGGAAGTTGTTTAATCAAATCTTTAATTTCATTAGCATCGAGAGATTGGCTATTGGGAAGGTAAATATTACATACACTGATTGTCGCTGGGGCTTGGATTTTAATAGCTACAGCTTCAATCTCTGTTTGTATGTCAATTTGTTCTGCAGGCAAGTATTCTTTTGCAAAAATGGCAACACCACCGCTAGCTATATTGGAGTAGTGACGGTTTTTGTTGTAGCATTTGAAACCTTTTAATTTACCTTTGCTGTTTGCCTTGAAGTTAGTTTCCTGAATGCAGATTATTTCGGGCTTGTAATTTTGGCATAGTAATTGTAGCCTTTCATATCTTGTGTAGACCCCATTTGCATTCCATTGTAGAATGTTCATTTCAGCTTTGAGAAGGGTTAGGTTCAGATATTTCTGTTGTGGTGGCTACATTTTGTAGTAGCCACCACAACATTCTCTTCATTATCTTGTTGGTAAGTCTTTTTGGATCCTTGCTGACAAATATTGGCCGAGTCAAATTTGTTGTATAATGGTTGTGGATACTCAGGTCAGCAATGGTGTCCAGTGGTATTCCTTAGAAGTGTCTTCGTTTGTTTGAATTTTATTTAATAATTGCAGGTTGGTGTTTATCATGAGGTTTGTATTAAAAAGACTTCAGTGTCAGATTGTTTCCATGCTAGATTCTGAGTCGGATGTATCTGATTCTGGTATGTGTTTTAACAGCTTTTTCTTTAGTCTGGTAACTCTGCCTTTGATAACTCTGTCATTTAGTACAGAATGGATATCGTTGAGCATTTTTATGACGACTGGGATGTCATTGGAATAATCTTTGACAATGCTAAGAGGGTCAGCAGAGCCCAAAGCATTTTCAAGTAGTAGATGGAGTTGATTTTCTGACAGTGGAAAAGAGTTTTTGTTCTTTTCGAACAGAGCTTAGTTGGACTGAGCATGTCCTCAAGAGTAGTAGCAGGGTTACTGTCTTGTTCCGTTTCATCTTGTTTTGCAGAATTCTTTTTCTGTTTCTTTTTTTTGTCTTTTTCACATTGTTGTCTTCATTGTGGCTGTCATTAGCATTGTTGTTTGTTTCAGAGGGGGAGGAGGATTCATTTGGGAGGCTTCTCTTAAGAAGGGGGGGAAAATTTATAGAGTCACTGGTTGGGGAGGCAGTGGGTGAGTCAACTGTGATAGGTTGTACTTCAATGTGATTTGTGGGGTTTGAAGATATATTTGTACTTGTAGAATCCAGAAGGCAATTCTCTTTGTGGTGATTTTGGGGGAAGTTACTAGCAGTATGGCCTTCCATTTTGCAATTGAAACAGGTGATGTTTTCAGCAGAGAAAAAGATTCTATATGGAGTACCTTCATATACAATCACTGATGACTGAGGGAGTTTGTGAAGTTCTTCAGGTTGGATAAAAGTTTGCCTTCTGAAGCTCATAATGTGACTGAGATTGGGGTCAGACAGGCCAGCTCTGATGAAAGATATACTGGAGGCAGTTTTAATGTCATGGTTCTTAAAAATATTTGTGATTTCCTCGTTTGGAATGAATGGGTATACATTTGATATTATGATTCTTTTGAGTGTGTTAATTAGGGGTCTCACATTAACAGTTGTATTTTTAATGATCAGAGTATGGTATTTGTTTGTTATAAGATCAGCATTGGTCTTGCAATTCAGAAACACACATATTCTATTATTGGATATTCTTGATATAAAAGTAATAGCACTGGGGGGAACAATTTCGGTTAGTTTACTTATATAGTCTTTGACAGTTAGATTTTCGCATGCGTCCAGTAGTATAGATTGTTCTTTTGATGGAAAACTCACAGTATTGGCGGCTCCGGCGTACGACTTCGTGGGTTGCTCCTGGAGATTAGGTGACGGATTCATCTTGAGGTTGGATGGTACAGCTTTATTCATGTAGAGGCCTCGAGCCAGCCGGCAGGCCGGCCAGAAAAACACTGTACACTGCTTTCAACACTGATAGCACTTTAAATAACACTGTAAGGTAATGTTAATACTGAATTGTTTTGGTTCGGAGATGAGGTATATCGATAAGCTGATAGAGAGCAGCAGTAGTTGTTGCCTCGACCGCTGTCGAACTACGAATGATCAAAGCTTTATCCGTTCGTAAATCAACACTTAACGCTTAATATCAAATGCCAGTATGCTTGACCGGAATGGGTAAATGAAGCTTCTACTATCAGCTCCTACTATCACAGAAAAATGCAAATAGTCCAAAATAATCTCCTTAGGAAGTCAATTAAAGCTCTATGGTTTTTACCTTACCATCAAATTCACACGAACTCCAAATCAATACCGTTCTAGAACAAATATAAAGTAGCAAACATTTCTATGCTTTCCTTCCCTTAGCTCTTCCCTCTCATCAAGTCCATCTAGGCTGAACAGCACACGTCCCAAGTCGAATCAAATCCTAATTTCCCAAAGATATGCTTAAACCTCCCTAAACTAATAATTTCATGTAGAACTCTTCCCTTTTCCCTTCGTTTTGCTCGATAGAGCCATCCTAACAGTCTATTCCAAAAAATCAAAATTATAATTCAATAGCATCTAAGACAAAACTAATTAATGAAATGAGCCAGAGAAATTTGACCTCTAACCAATTACAATGAGCCAGAGTAATTTGCCAAGAAATGGCCAAATTCAAAAACGTCAGCATGTAAAACTCATATCCTTCGATATATTCAGATCGAACGGGAATAAATAAATAAATAAATACATTTTTTTAAAAACTATTGTACTACTGTGCGCCAGGAAAGTATCTCCGCATCGAGCCAAATCAGGGGCTTCTATTAAAAATTGCCTTTATGCTGATAGCAACCTTATTACTAGAAGACAAGTGAAGGAGACATTTCCAGCATCTGTTATGATTGTGGTGAGTAGGTTTCGTGTTTTGTCACAAGTCGCGGCCGGCTAGTGCTACCAACATATTGTCTGTTGCTACAGTGCGATTTTTTTTAAACTTTGCCCCTCAAGTCCCTATGACCACGATGGAATATCACATGGCATTTCGCGTCTTTCTCGGTCCTGCAGCTAGGAGTCGCATGATCGCAAGCACAGCTTGTTACGGTCGCGATCATGCTATATCTACCGACACGACTGAGAATGACGCGAAATACCGTGACATTCCATCGTGCGGACGGCCCTTGAGGGGCAATATATAAAAATCGCAGTATAGCATTGTCACCAGCAAGGTGCCACTGCAGAGAGACTTTCCGGGCGCACTGTACTGTAAATAACTATTAAATCAGCAGGCAATGCCTGGATGACGTTGCGGAATCTTAAAGCGCACTGCCAGTGCGCCGAGCCGAAAACTATGTTTTCGAGTCTCGCGTACGTCAATGGGGTTTACACCGCGTGATGGCGTCGTGGTTGGCTTTTCACTTAAGGTTTCAAAAGTGAACCTTCATGGCATTGATAATTATTCAT
Source organism: Acheta domesticus (assembly GCA_031308135.1). Taxonomy (NCBI): domain Eukaryota; kingdom Metazoa; phylum Arthropoda; class Insecta; order Orthoptera; family Gryllidae; genus Acheta; species Acheta domesticus. The sequence goes on along the minus strand of JAHLJT010002406.1, from coordinate 171,055,835 downwards.
CACATGATTTACCCTCAGGCTCGCCTTTATTGTCGAGCATCCAGTGGAAAACATCGTCAAACCACCAAGTGATCACCCATCCAGGAATGTGAAAGAGATAAAAAGTGTAGTGAACGTACTAGTATAAAATGACTAACGTAAAATCCTAGCATACCCTAGAAGTATTCGGGTTGAGATCATCATCATCATCATAATCATCCCCTTTAAGAGAGAATAAATTAGTTACATATTAGTTATATGAGACTGACTTGTAACAAATATGCTTCAGCTTCTGGGACAATGGTTCCCATACTTATCAGATTTTCCTCCAGTTTCTCTGATCCATACAGCAACTGCAGAAATGGTCCCTTGATTTGCTCCTGAATGTAAATCTGGCTTTATTATGCGCACAGTCTGCAGAGCTCTCTTTTTGTTAGTTGTGGAAGGAGTAGTATTGGGGATGTGGATTGCTATTTTGTCATTAATACTGTAAAATCCACTCTGTTACCGATACAAACAAGTTTTCTACTAGAGAGTGAAAATTTCTAGTTTTCAAAGCTAGGCATTCTCGTTTTGTTGATACTTTTATTCATCGTTCATCTGTTCCTAGTAAAAGGGTGGGGAGGGGATTCGAGAACTCAAGGAATAGTGCAGATTATACCTTTGATTCATACGTTACATACAGTTTTTACGTGTTTGAAAGAAAAAAATCAAAATATTTAGGTTGCCAAGAGGAACATAACCAGTGCGATATCCGAAGCACCAATAGCTAAAGCGTTAACCACTTGCACACCAACCCCATTCCGGTACACGGAGAACACCAATGAAGGAGTCAAACAGAAAAAACTGCAATTCAACTGAAGGAGCGTTATATATATTTAGCGACTAATTGTAATTGTATTTCGCAATATATTACAATCTTTTCTCTAAGTTTGCCTCAATATTTTCTGTTTTTGAGGTATAGCAAGGGTATACATATTTTGAACAGTTTTTGAATTTGAGAACCTTTCATCGGGACACAAAAAGCAACGTCCTTTTGTTAAGAACTAGTTTAACACTCGCTTTCTGCAACGACAGATACCAAAATAAGATTTTACCTTGTTTGTGGGCAGGTCTCGCTGTAAGGAAAAGCACGGATTTCCACGAAACAATTGCGCATGGCAAGTGTTTCGGATTTATTTGATATTTGATATTTATTTGGTCAAAAACACAGTAAAAACTATTTTAAAACTGTTTTATAATAAAGTATGTAATGTATAATGTATTAAACTATATTATTATTAAATTAAACTGTAATATTATAATTATATAATTAAAATTATATTACAACTTTTCCATTACGTTTGTAGGCATCCGATAAGCGTTCAAAGACGAAACTATCACTAAAGAGTGCGAGAGGATCTAATAATAAAATGCCTCAACAATGAAATAGTGACTTCTTAAAAATGTTAGAATGACTATTCACTTGTGAAATTAAGCCAATAGTGTTTAATTATACATAAAATGCCTCAATTAGAGGGGTGTATCTCAAAAAAATATTGCTTTTTTCTATCCGATTTTACCGCCCCTCCCTACTGGCCAATAACAAGCTGCGACTCATATAAGGAGGCGGTGGGGTAGACGCAAAAAAGGATTAGAATCGCTGTGTTGATATGCAATAAACCACTTATGTACTATAGCATAACCTCTTTTATTTTAATATGCTTTTAGTTATTTTCTACATTTGGCGCATTTTGAAACACTGTTATTAAAACTGTTTTAAACTCTTGTAAACACTGACGTTATTTCCTTCGTCGAATTAAATACCACGAGTGCTTTGGAAATTCTCAGATAAATCCCTCCTCGCTTCGCGAGTCGGGGATTTATCGACAATTTCCAAAGCACTCTTGGTATCGTCTCCTATATTATTTCAGTAGTTTGTCTTCCCTTTGCGGCTCTCACATGGAACCAAAATTTATGAATGAAGTCTCTAAAGAAAGAGAATTTCACGGAGACCTGGCGAATTGCACTTTGACTTTAAAAATATGTAGGATTTGTTTAAAAAACGCATCTAACTCGCAACGCACGTCAGGATTTTTGAATGTATATCGTTAAATAACTCCTAAACGAAGCGTTCTAGGGCCTTAAAAGCTAAAAATTTTGAGGACAGAAGCCTCAAAGAAACGTTCCTCATACCATAATCTACAGGATGAGATCTTCTCGACCATTGTATTACATTTTTGCTTGTTCGACACTTCTCGATTCTACCCCACCTGTTCTCAGCCTGTAGAATCTGCAGTGTGTGAAATGCCTAATTACTTGATATTATATGCGATTCAATTACACGGGTGTTCCTCTATGCTCGATAATAAAGTTAAATAAGATTAGTTTGTATTTACAAGAGTGCTTTTTAATGTTATCCATTACAAGGTACCATATTGAACAAGTTAGGGAGGATAGGAGGGTCTTGAAGAAAAATATATATTACAGGCTTAATATGGAAATGGAAAAGTTAAGAAGAGGGTGGGGTAAAGCATGCGAGACTTCTCGCACGGGTACGCTAATTACCTATTCTTCGGTTTTTCTTTCTTGGCGCACGGGGGGTGTCAATACAATGGAATATCTCACGGTATTTCGCGTCGTTCTTGGTTGTGCCGCTAGGAGTCGCAGTATCGGGCAGTGCAGGCGATCATGCGATTCCTGGCGGCACAACGGAGAACGATGCGAAATACCGTGAGATATTCCATTTTGATGACACATCCCCGTGCGCCAAGAAAGGAAAACCCAAGTATACGAAAAGACAGCTCTGGGTCCGTTGTTGCCCCCCCCCTCTTCCCCTTCGGAGAGCGAGTGTTAAATGGCGGGCCGGGCGGCGGGCAGTTCGCTGCAGCGAGTGCAGAGGCTGTAAGGCGCGCGGGGGCCGCTGGGGTTTCCGGGTGCAGCGGCACGGGGCCTTGGTCCGCGAGGAGAGGGGGTAGGGGAGGGCTCTGCGACGAGGTGCCCGCCCGCCCGCGTCAATAAACAGCGGCGCAGCGCAGAGCAGAAATAGCGACGGCGCCTCCGCCCGCACCTGCGCCGCGGCGCCGCCGCCGCCGCCGCTCCCCTCCTCCAGACTCCCTCCATCCGCCTTCCTCAACGAAGTGCTCCTGACTCCCCGTTCCCTCCATCTCTCCACATGTCTTCTCCTGGATCTCAGCCTTGGCCTCCGCCTTTGTCATCACCGTCTTCGACTCCGCCTCCGTCACTTGACTTCTTTCAACCTCCCTCGTCCTATCCGCCTACCTCAATGACTTGTGAGTCCCCATCATCCCCATCCCCATCTGCCTTCGCCTGGATCCCAGCCTTGGCCTCCGCCTTCATCACCTCCGTCTTCGCCTCCACTTACGCCTCCGCCACTCCACTCTCACTTCAAACTCCCTCAGTCCCATCCGCCTTCTTCAGCGACTTGCTTCTGACTCCCCGTTCCCTCCATCCTCCACATCCGCCTTTGCCAGGGTCTTGCCCTTTGCCTCCGCCTTCACCATCATCGTCTTCGAATCCGTCTCCATCACTCTACTCCTCCAACCTCCGCCGCCCCATTCACCTTCCTCTGCGACTTGGTTCTGATTCTCAATCTCTCCACCTCCCTATCCGCCTCCCCCTCCACCTTATCCTGGGTCTCAGTCTTTGCTTTTGCCTTCAATATCATCGTCTTCCCCTCCACCGTCGCTTCCGCCTCCATCTCCACCACCGCCGCCTCTAACGCCACCGCTTCTGGTGCCACCGCCCCCATCCGAAATCAGCTAGCGATAATTGTGTAGATAGAGCGATCAAACTAATAAAAAATAGCACGAGAGATAATGATCTCCTTAGATTAGTCATATGAGAATGATCTCCTTAAAAGAGTAGTCGTGGTACTTCATGATACCATACTAACCTTACCGAAGTACTCTCCATACTCCATACAACACCACAAAATCCTACAAAATCAAACACTACAAATCCACGATGAAATCGTTTGATCTCTAAAGTCTCCAGAATCTGATCATGATGTTCCTGTCAAAAGCCTTCTGATAGTCAATCCAATTCATATTAGAACTAGTTTCGTTCCCTGACTTCATTTAAGACTTCTTTGTTGAGTAATAAGATTTCCTTGCCGTCACAAGAAAGTTTACATCATTTATGTTCAATTGGCAACTTACGGTTTTCTTGAGCGTGTCAATACATTTTGTTAGCTGTTACTGCAGTTTTAGCTTTGAATAATACTGATAGACATGATAATTCTTTGCCAAAGTACTGTTTGCTCTTTTTGGGTAGCAGGTAAGTGATGCCGCCACTCTGATTCACCTCTTTTTTCGAAGATTCCATTAACTTCCTTTGCCAATTGGGAATGTGATGACGTCAATTTCTGGACTACATTTTCAGATTGTGACCTAATTAAATCTTTGTTATAGGATCTGTCTTCATTACATATTCCTGTCCAAAATATTTCGACTTCTTTCTTCACAGAGTATCCTTCGGTGTTTGATTCAAATTTCGATAAAATCTCTTAGCGTCTGTGTTAAACAATCGATTTTGTTCACGGAAATCTACTCTACGTTTTTAACGTTGATGCGTTCAGCTCTTGTTTGAATTTTCTGCTTTAGCTTTAGCCGCCATTGTGTTATTCCTATTTTTTGTATTTTTGTTCAACGTAGAGTATTTTTCGATGAATTTTAGATGTGGGTGTTTCTTCTGAAGATGCCTGGGCTCAGAGTGACGCCTGAGTGCACAGTGTCGGTTTTCCGCTTCATTGAATTGAATTGAATTGAATTGAATTGAATTGAATTGCCTTATTTTACGTGGCGAGACTCAGGCCATGAGGCCTGCTCTTCCGTCTGACCACGCAAATTTTGATACACTCCTTTCACCAACAAGCGGAGAAAGAAGGTATTTCTGAGGCGACGAAACCGGCGATTTGAATTTAGCTCAGAGGCGTCATTTAGGCTTGAGGATCTTTTACATGCAAGTAAATCTACTAACATGGGACAGCCGGCTTTACTTCCCCTCCGAAGGAAGGCGTACGAAGGATTTTTTCGCCCCTAAAAAAAATCCACGGGTTCGATCGGGTTTGAACCCGCGAACTTGGGTATAGCAGTCAGTTACGCTAACCGCTACACCATCGCCGGATAATTATATTCATAATTCTTCGTAATTATTTTTGTCCTCGGAAGCAATGAATTTATTGCTGTTTGGTTGATTGATAGATTGACTGTTTCGTGTGTCCGTTAGTCTTGTACGTGTATTTTTATCACGGTAGATGGCGGTGTTCTTCCCCGGTTGGAGGATGAGATCTGGTGCTGATCTCCACGCCGACTTGCGGGGAGGTTTTCCCGTCCTAGTATCTCCCCCTAGAGGGTACCTCCCCAGCCGGAACAACCTTTAAGTTCCCTGCTGAGATTTTGTGATAGTGCAATGTATGTAAGTAAGTAGGTGAGTATTGGGCAAGGAAGAGAAAGGAAAGATCGCTGAGTTCCGTGACCTGTTTTTTAGGGCACTACTCTGGACTTCACTTGAAGTTGATAGGAGAAACTACGGAAAACTACTGATTCGAGCATTCTGCCATTAGAAGTCTCCTCCAGACAGCGGTTGAATTCGACCCTGATATCGAAAACCCTGCCACCGTTGGGAATCGAACCCTAGGACATCCCAATCAGAGGCATTGCAGTGACATCAGTTGATGCGCAGAGCTTTCTAATCTCTACCTGGAGTTTCTACCGCCTCATATAAGACATTTGCAGCCTCTATCACTTTCTTAGTCTTGGTATTTTCGTATACTCTCCTGATCGTTGTACGAGATTCAAGTGGAAGAAGACGCAATCGTCGAAGCAGATGTCGTAATATCCGTGGGTTGGCCAGAGGTCGATGAGGTGACATTAGCTCGGTTTCCGAGAGAGTATAGGACCTTGGTAGACGGAGACTCGTTAATGTTAATTATCTTTCTTGTTCTATCCAGTTTGTTAATGGGTTTCAAGTGAAGTTTCAAGTGAAGTGAAGTTTCATGTTCGAATTCTTAGATCACCGATTGTTTATTTCATGAGATCCGTTTCCGCGACACATGGGTACCTCAGGAGATCCCCGTTCAGATTCCAGAAAGGGTCGTTCCGGTCGCTAGTCTGGATGACTAAACCTGATTTTCAACGAATTACATGATTTTCACTGTGCATTAAAGACAGCTTCTTTAGCAGAGTTCTCCACTTTAATCAGTGTCTTCGTGCGCCACCCTAGTTTCTCTTGTGTATCCTCCAAGTACAGACTACATAATGTGTTAGAACAGAGTTTTTTAAACAACACTATTTTCAATAAGTTCCTCTATTTTTCTATACATTTTGTCCACCGATGCAAAAGAGTCTGCGTGACACGCTGGTAAAACTCTGTTCCAGCCCGAATGGGGAATTATTATGGCGCCATCCCATGGATTGTCGTTTTATTTCTGGCTCATAATGATGACATCATGTCTCGTCATCAGGGAATATTCGATTCAGAAAACCGCCATCTTCTGACTCGTATTGGGTCAAAAGTTCCTCACAAACTTCAATTCGATGCTGTTTGTGTTCCTGTGCGAGTGATCGCTGGACCCACCTTGCGCACGATTAACGGTAACTCAGTATATTCAGCTTTACCTCTCGTGCATTGCAGACAATGTTCAGCGCCGTACACAGTTCTCTAGCCGTGAAGTGCCTACTCCCGTGGATGATGTGCCTACCCGCGTGATCGATGTGGCGAGTAGCTACAATATACTACATAAATATGATCAATAATAATGATAGTTCACATTGAGAAGAGTAGTAAGACTGAACTCATTTCTTCAAAAACCGTTATAAGTTATAAGTTAAATAGTTTGAAGTGAAGAGTAATTCGACAGTTGATAGACAAACCGTAGTGATGTGACTACTCGCGTGATCGAGACACTCCTCATTGCATGGTGTGTCAGCTGTGCGTGGACGACCGCAACGTGGTTTGCCTTTCAAGTCCCTGTCACCCCCGCTGAAACGCTCTACCCATCGTCGCCTCACTGTAGTGACATCCACAGCATGTTCTCCTTGACTGTTCAGCAGGCGTCTATGAATATCAATACGTGCACTTTCCTCTCAAGGGAGAAATTCAGTCACACATCTCTGCTTCTGACGTGCGTTCCAGCTAGACGCTATTTTTTCACACTGTCAGTGTGCTTCTATCTGACAAATACGTAGTAACAAAATTAAACGAAACTTAATGAGAAGAATTAAACTCCTCTATGACACCACTCACATTAGTTTTTGTGGCCATACGCCAACGTAAAAAATTAGGAGGCTTTACTTTCGGAACGATCCTCATATTATTACTAGTGGAAACCCGTCAAAATTTACCGGGTTATATCAACTCACTGGACTTTACATATAAAAACACACATTGATCTTTGCATTTTAAAAATCCCGGTGTCGACACTTCGCTTATTATAACATCCCACTCGCTTTCTCGCGCCAGATGACAGAACAATTATTTTCGATATATCGATTGCAGCTCGCACTAAAAGGAAGTAATTAATAAATTACTGTACAGTTGCAGTTCCTTCTGTTAATTCTAAGATATTTATCTTTATTGATGTTATTAAAATCGGTAAGACAAGTAAATTATAATACACTCAGAGCATACAACCTTCTGTTTCCACAAAGAATTACGAAATTTGGTTGAGTAGAAAGAATTATGAATGACGTTCTTATCCAAAACTGGGTGTTTTAAATACACAGATTTTAACCATTATATTTACTAGCAACAATAACTTTGTAGTCGAGAAGGAGAATTTCTCTACGGTTTGTCTCTCAACAGTCGAATTACGCTTCACTTCAGACTATTTAGGCGTCCAATTCAGAAGAATCCAGACTCTCCCAAAGAAAGTGAAAGCCGCCTTCAGAATTGTTGCTTCAGTTATGCAAAATAACTCAGGATATATTAAATATTATTTGGTATCTTTCAAAGAACATCTTGTAATAAATAGATAACGGTTTTTAAAGAAATAAGATCTTACTACTCTTCTCAAGGTAAACTATCATTACCATTGATCATATTTATGTAGTACGTACATAGTGGCTAAGTAAATCAATAAATACGGACCGTGTGTCCGAATGTTCGCTTTTCAAACGCACCTTTGTCGTGCTGTGTTTGCATAGAGCGAATCATGAAGTAACAGAAGTGGTTTGCATTTCTTCCCGAAATATTGCTTCCGAATGAGTTAGCGCAGGGAAATGTTGTTACCACTGTAGCGACTCTGAATGGGATGTCCTAGTCAGTTTGTGATCAGACGGTTGTGGATTTTCAACACGTGATATAGTCAGGTCGTATTCAGCCACTATCTGGAGAAGAATTCTATTAGCCGGTTGCTCTGATCGGTAATTTTACATGGTTTCTCCGATCAACAATAGGCTAATGCCGGAGCAGTTCTGTAGCAAACGGGCAATGGACCGCACGCGATTTTTCCTTCCTCAACCATATCCTCTTCTCTTATACATATATGCACTCTTACAACACATTTAACTACCATATAAGTCGGAAGACTAGTTGGACGGGAGCTTATAAATTGTCCTTAATGGGGCAGCACGCTGCTGGCAGAGATACTTGGAGGCAGAATATCCACAATCCGGAGCGTAGGTCGGCCCCGGATATCGCATTCTGGCGGGGGAGAGGAACACTGTCATCTTTCGTGATGTAACCACTCTCACAGGACTAATGACTAGAGCAGGTGGCGTGCCCGGAAACAACTGTCAGTCAACAGTCAGTCCCCCCGCAGGGGGGGGTTCGTGATTGCGTAGGTGAGCACGATTCCTGGTGAAAAGATGTAGACGAGCACCCGGACCCTGAGTTTCACGGTGGCACTCACGCCGTTAGCTTCAAGGTGGAGGCAGTGAGTAGACGATAAGCTAAGCTACCGTTTGTCGATTCAACCCGGCAACCCACAGCAGGGCCCCTGGCGCGTCGACCTTAAGGCAGGATCGGGTGAAGGAGATCCTTAGGGGTGCTCTGGATTCCACATTTAGAATTCCGGCGGGAAACTACCTACCGTCAAGTTGCCTTGGTTACGGTCCAACCCAGGTCGCTAGCCTAAACGCATTGGCAGTTGTGAGACGGGAAGAGGGCCGGGAGCCCCCTGGACCTAGTCCGAGCGGTCCTCTGTCGGGCTTTCGGATTCGTCGTGGCAGTGGCCCGATACTCTGGGCAAAGAGGAGGGACTTGGTGACCCGGCGCTTGTGAGTGGCGCGTTGTCATACGAGAATATTGACTCCGGTACTAGCCCGGAAAGCCAGTAGCTCTGAGCTGGCAGGGCAGCCCATCATCCAGGCATTGAGTAGGAAGGTTGCCGTGAGGGCAACTGGGTACCGGCCGAACCCGGTTACCTGACTGCCGACGTCCTTGTGCGCCGACGGAGGTGCGGATTAGAGGCTACAATGCCCAAGACGCCACCCTGGGGACTTGTGCAACAGAACCGCAGGGAGAACAAGTGCAAGGAGGAGTCAATCAATCGAATCCCTGTTACCCCAAGAGTGGTTTTTAATGAGTTTCCGGGTCCACGGAATGATTTCCGAAGGGTCCTTCTGTTTTCGTCCTGTATTTTAATTGTTATCCCTCGAATTCCTCTATCGCCGTAAATCAGTTAAAATATTTTCAAACTCGAAATAAATAATGATTTACAGTTCCTATGTACTTGGAATGCAAAATGAAGTGCCTAAATTATCCATTCTTTCAGTCGAACGATATTTTCAATTATCTTTAAATCCTAAAAAAAAGAAACATGCATACATGAGAAACATAGGAAGACACATGTGTTTAAAAAGGATGAAAATATTCGATTTAGTTATATTTGACTTGAAACGATTTTATGTGTATATTTAGTGTAAAGACCTTTTGTAATTTGTTACCGTATTAAGTTCTGCAACCACAATAAGTTCAGTGCATGATAAAAACGAAACCACTCTCTTGTATTTGTAACCGTTCGAATCGAAAAATAACCGTACTTTGGCACTCTAAAGTTCTATTTGGCGTTGTTCGATTAAATAGATTATGCGATTTCCATTTAAATTCAGAATACCCGCTCGCCGATTTCACGCCAATTCTCTCTTTGCAATTGGATGGAAATATCACAATGGTTTTAAAGCGTCGATTACGCACTAATTTTAATCGCACTCTTTTGGGATCGTTTTCACCTCGAATAAGCTAGCATACATAATAACTACGTCTGTATTACCCAAAGTATCGTGAAAATTGTCACCCTTTTTATAATACAATAACTTGAAATATATACTATCGTTATTTTAGAAAACGCAATTGAAATTTACATTACATTGAGTGGCGTCGTTCATTTTATTATAGAAGTCTCTTATATCTATTATTTCGAAATAGGAAATGGTATTACATCATGCTAAGTCAAAGAGTTTTATCGTTCCAAAGAATTGTTGTTTGAAAACATCTAATATTCAACAGTCTCTTGAAATCACCTGGATGGTGGAATTGTGGGCGAGTAAAGAATTATATCTCATGAAAGCATACGATGGTTTATGCTAGGAACAATAATTTGTCCTGGAAGCCAAAAAAAAAACACAAGAAAGACCAAATGATTGAAAAAATCACTAATGGCGTATATTTTGTAAACGGTACGAGTTAAGAAGATCTTTCTAGATCAGAAGCAATGGCATTTTCTGCATTAGCGTGCGCAGTTTAACCCAAGGACAACTACGTTTCTGAAGGTATACATGACATACTTACTATTAAATGAAACCAAAATACTGTAGGGAAAATAAAACTATAATTATTGATAGACAAAATAATTACAATATATTTTATGGTACTTCATGCATCTGTATATTTAATGGCCTGCGTGACTTCATGCGGTGTATTTAATGAACTGCTTCATAGACATGATCACTGTTTATCAATCTGTTCTCCTGTATGTACTTCACTTGATGTTAATGGTCCATGAGCGTGCTCTCCACATCACGACAGCGCCACCGGGACTTTGATCGTACAAAAGGAGGTACAGTTTTAAGTTTCCTATTTTTTCCCGAGGTAGGACATCAACTCTCAGGGCTCACATTCCCTTCGAACTGGAATTTGTTTTATATAAGCACGCAGCCGCCCTTTGCCTTCTCTTCAGTCGTATGACTGGAAACTTACAACACTTCCTAACTTGGGACAACCAATGCTGAGTTCGTCAAATAAAAGGTATACTTTCTGCTCAAAGTTCGGGAAAATCCCTTCTCTACTACCTCGTTATGAAGGGGTCATTAGCCCGCGGAAACCGGTTCTCAACTGCCCGTACGATGGTTCAGTGGCAACATTGCCGTGTTTGCAGTGTCGCTGACAAGGAGCTCCGAGGGTTTGAGCCCCAATGGTTAGGACGGGAGCCATCAAGAAAATCCACGCATGATAAGCTCAAAGCTAAACTGTTTTGACAAGTTAGCCAGTGGGATGAGGAACAGGGAAACGCACGTATGGCAGCCTGTAGATGTCGGTGTTGCGTTGCACAATTTTTTGAATGTCCTTTATAAAATAGTACTAGAGTAATATATAAAATACGAATATTACTATATAAAAAAACGTACAGTACAATTTCTTTTAATAAATTATATTGTTTCTAATTTATCAAAAAACATTACAAATTAACTATTTGCTTCCATTTTTTATTGTTGTTAAGAATATACAATTATTTTCCAGCACTTACCAATGATTTTATGAACATTTTGAAAAAGTAGATTTTTCAGTATGGCGGCCATTTAAAATGTCTCATCGGTATGGCATCTATTTATAAAATGGATCACGGGGGGTTCTAAAAATGTACTGTCATACATTACCTTTACCTATGATACGTACGTACATGGCCTAGTGACAAATTGGACATTTTTGAATTAGTATGACAGCTACTTAGAGACACCGAAAAGGTATGGGTATGAAAAGGTATGAAATTTACAATGTTAAATAAAATTTATTTTTATAAAGTTATATTGAATATAAGTATTTATTTGAGGAGGAAATGTAATTCTTAGCTCCTGTATTTGAACTGTCTGTTTTAAACGTCGAGGAAGTTACCGAGTATCCGTGTAATTTTGTCCGAAAAACAGAGTCCAATTCAACAGTGAATTGTATCATGAACTGATACAATAAACACTTTGTTTTAGTGGGTCATTGTGAATGCATAAAACATTCACTAACAGAAAACACGAAAAGAAAACAAAATGCGTGAAAATGACAAAAATGACGTAAAGGTTTAGAAAAATAGCCTAAAATGTTTAAAAAATATCAAAAACATGACCCAATAACTGTACATTTCTATCACCTACATATCGTGATAAGCATTCATTCAAGTTAGCTACGTGTATAATGCACCAATGAAAAGATGACGTTTTATCAGATCCGAGCTCTGGTAATGACCGTAGTAATCGACGCGTCCGAAAACACTACATAATCAAAACGTCCGTAAGAATTCGAAGGGGCGTCCCCCCTAGTCACTAATGACTCGAGTATCGCCGAGATACTCAGGAAACCAGGTGCATGTTTCCAATCGTCGACCAGAGCCGGACCGAGGTCCACCGGACAAAGGTCCGAGGCCCAGATGACGTAACGTGCCACAGTAAAGATGTAAGATAATGCAGCTTCCTCCCTGTTAATGTCCGCGCGCTGCGTGGCCTTGTTCCGCTCGCGTGTGACAGCGGCCAGTGCCGGCAGCGCGCGAGCCGTAGAGCGCCCTTGAGGAACTCCGTCTCCCGCAGGCGGCGCCACTGGGCCTTCAGCACGCCACGACGCGCACTGGATCACACTGACCGAAAACCTGGCCGGAATTAGCCCTCCATTAGGCCCGCAACAGACTACACCGAGGAATGCGTTGCGAGAAATGTGCGACGAGAAATGTGGAAATAAGCCGGCGATGCTGCGTCCACACACTACAAAGAGGTTATTCGATGTCTCGAAATGGCTTTATGTGCCACAAGCCGTGAGTGATGGCAGCAGTTTAGCTATGAGATCATCTGAGAGTCCCATTTCTTGTTTTATTAAATGCTCTTATGTAATTTTTACTCGTGATATCCTTGTTTTGTTACAATAATCGTAAACCATTTGTTTAACGAGTTCGAACCTAGAGAGAAACACTACTACATTGTATACAAATTATTATTTAATGTAAAAAAACAAGAAGTTAAGTGACGTATAAGGGAGAAGTTGTACATCAGCAAATTTTCTTGAACTCCGTAATCTCTACCACGCTCTGGTTTACTATATTTATTGGTTGAATAATGAATAGGTAATGATAAAATTATTCATAATAAAATTCACAATTAATAAATTCATTCATAAATACCAATTAAGAAAAGTAATAAATTAATTCAGTTCTTTCAAAATACCCTTTCAAGATTCTTGCTTCAAATTTTTATTTTTATATTACTCATTATGAGCGGATTTCACACAAATAAGAATATCTTCCATACAAGATTTACGTGTTCATTTCCGTTTGAAGAGAAAATTCAAGAAAACAATTAAAAAACTGGTAGTTTATTGCATCTTTTACTGCCAAACGTTATAACCTCAGTTCTATGTACTGTTTGGTGTTTTCCTGCGGCAGCGAACGCCCTAATGTCGTATGACAAGTGAAGGAGTAGAAATGTGTCGGAGAAAACTCTCTCGCCGACCGACTCGAGCGAGGAACTCTTTCGCCTCCGCAGAGGCGAACGAGCAAACTCTTTCAGGTGTGTGGGGGTCCATAAGAGTCCCTTGTTTCGATTTTCCACATTTCTCGTCGCACATTTCTGGAAACACATTCCTCGGCGTAGTCTGGTGCGGGCCTTACTCGCGCATGTTTTTGTTACGCGATTACTCCCGCGTTGGATTTTATCTAACAAGAGTTGACGTTGAGTGATGTCAGAATCATGATCTGGGCTGTCCGAGTGACGCCGCGTCGCAGGCTGAGGTGACGACGTTTCAACCGCCATGTCGCTATCTTCTTCAGGGCTGTAAACATTATTGTATATTATTATTATTATATTATATATTATTATTATATTATACATTATTATTATAATTATTATTATATTATATATTATTATATATTATTATTGTATTATCATTACATCTCTGAAGAAGATCGCGACACTGCGGTCGAGACATAGGCACCCCAACCTGCGACACGGCGTCACCCGGACAGTCGAGATCAAGAGTTTACGCTGCATTTATTGTTTTCTTATGAACCAAATTCGTCCATTAATAATTCGAGATATTTGTTATTGATTTCTATATGTTGTATAGATGTAATAATGCATAAAGATGGACATGCAGGCTCATAGTTTTTGTTTATAATAAGTACTCCAATGAAAATCACAGTCATGAAATGAAGTACTATACAAAGTAAATTAATTTAAAAATGGCAAATCATAGAATACAGTTAATGCAAACAATATATAAGTTTACCACATTGGAACATACAGGAACATTTATGAACTAAAATAAGGTTTATCTGAACTACATTCATTGCAAACAAATAATCTTCTTTGTGTGTTCTTTACAAAGGGGTATGCAGCAAATATTACAACAATATTGCGTGAACCCGGTTTGCCTCTTCGGTAGTAAGTGAATCTTCTTTTATCTCTGGTTGCTTCCCTACATAACTGTTTACTCTACAAAGAACAAAACTAAGTAATAGAAACTACAGCTAAGGGATGACAGACGATGTTCTTACTAAATCTATGAATAACATATAAAAAAACATGATAAAGATGAAACATACAGGTTTTCTGATCTTCAAAGCAAGCACCTCAAGAAACAAAATAGAGTAAATAACTAGGAGGAGAGTGGAGGCGACAATCGTATCGAAATGTAATGCGATTGTTCGCCCGGGGAGAAAATATCTAACACAACGCGCCGCAATAATCAGCGCCTTCTCATATTGTTCCCCTTCGCAGAACCATAGAGTAAAGATGTATACATCCTTAGTCTATGGCAGAACTGATAAGAGCGATGAGTAGATGCAGAGTTGAATCATGCGGGAAGGCATTGCTCAAGCGTTATCTCCGTGTGTTGAAAGATAAATAAATAAATGTGTTTATTTGTGGCGAAGCTCAGGCCATTTAGCCTGCTTTCCCGCCTGTCAATACAATTGATGCCAAAGATGCCAATGCTATTGAAATAAATGCAGAATTGTTATATTTTTTCTAACAGCGCGTGTAACGGTGAGTTAGAAGTTATGTAGAAAACCTTACACAGATGTGTATATAAGGATTTTCAGAGTTGCTGATTACGAATTTGATGTCAAAATCACCGATCCAATTCGGTGGAGCGAATATCTGAAAATTAAGCGGTTTCGTCTGAAAATGTGTAGGAAGCAAACATTAAGTTTAAATGGTAATGTTTATTCACTGAACATAATGATTATTAAAAATGATCATTTTCAGCTATCAAAGGTAAACGGAACACCATGAGATACGTAGCCGGCCACGGCCGGGCGGCGCAAACATTGAGTTATGCGATATCGAGACAAGCCGGTCACGCATTCTAATAGTTAAATGATGATAAAACAAAAGGGGCAACCATGTGCATTTGCAATTTGGCATACTGATAGAGAACAGTTGAGGATTTCAGACAAGCTAAATTTCAATGTGGAACTACGCAAAACCTCAATGTATAAAATGAAAGGTATGTGGAAAAGGTTACAATACACACGCCTTACTCGTCAAGTAAACTTGTCAGATGTATTATCTATTTGGCAATACAGCAAAATCCAAGCAACTATGTTTAAAAACTCCATTTTTACTGACTGAGAACTTGCTTCACGATCTCGCGTATTTTTCGACGTTCACATACCGCCAACTTCACCGTCGAATATTAAAACGAAATAATGTTGGAATTTCTCACTGGAATATGATGCACCAAGGACATCTGTACACAATTTGATAGGACTAATCTCTAAGCGTGAAGTTCTATTTTTTGAATTATGGCCAGGTTATTGTTCAGTTGGAAGCAGTGTGCGCTGCTCTGTGAGCCGCTGCGGGCGGTGGGGCGGCGGGCACAGTCGCATCTGGCGGCTCATGGCTAGACCTCGCAATTTTAGGCACAAAGAAGTGATGATTTCGGCACCTAAAATGGTAACAAAATGATGAAATTAGAAACTGTTAGGCATGAAAAGTGAGTTAGGCACTTAAAATATGCCACAAAATTATTAAACAAGACACTTAAAACATTAGACATGAAAAGTTATGTTTCTGGCATCTAAACCAGTTAATTAAATTAACCACCTTTTATTTTTCAGAAAAGTCAAGTACTTTTCCATTTATGAGCACATACTTTTCCATTTACAAGCATACTATTTTATTCACTTCCATTTCTTTTCATTTCATTCATTCTTTCGCACTTTTCATTCTCAACCGGTCAACGGCGCTGCTGCGCAAGGAATGGGTGCAATTGCGTAAGAAGTACGTGCTGATCGGAAATGAGCGTGAAACATTTTTTTAAATTTTAACTTGCAGAGAACCTGATGTTCGGTGTGTTGATTGAGAGATTTCGGTGCGTCGTCGATTGCATATTCGATCAAAGAAGATTCATGTTACGGGAAATTTGGGAAAGTATTTGCGTTTCGGTAAAACAAATTTAAAAAACGAAAAATTAAATTAAAATATAATTCTTCAAAATTACTTGTTTTAGGCAGATTTAGGTAAAACAATACTAAAATAGGCATCAACCGTCGTTTAGGTCACTGTAGGTACTGTAGAGGCTTTCAGTAGATCTATTTTTTGTCATTCGTGAGCATCTGCAATTATTTTCCATAATCTCTTAAAGGAAATAAATAGGCGTTGGTCCTAAAATCCGAAATCTACTCATATATTTGCGCAATGCCTGAAAAAATGTTTATGTTTTGCACAATGGCTGAAAAAATAAAATCTCACGGTATTAAAATAAAAGATCATTTCGTCGAGGGGACAAGAATTGTAACACGTATAAAAATGTGTCATTGTTGAGTTAAGTGAATTTGAATGTTTAGAAAATAAAATTTTCATAAAATATATTTCCATAAGTAATATCACTAGTGGTCTGAAACTTACCGATAACTTTGCGAATTGCGTAGTGACAAGCAGACATCTGAAAAGTTTCCATGAGTTAGATTATTTTACGAAAAGTCGTAAATCGATTAAATAGTACGCACATAGTGTTAAAAATAGCGAATAATATTTCTCAGTGGGTTGTTTCAGACGCTACTTGATTACTGCAGTTTCCGTCACGAAAGGAATATTTATTTGTTTTGCAAAACAGTTGAACGTCATCTGTGTTAAGAAGATAGCGAAAAGTACACATGTGAACTCGATTTTAGGCGCTCGTGACTCATGAGTGGAATAGTCAGTGCAGTTTTATTTAACGTATTTGACAGTTTGTAGAGTAAAACACGCCATATTTGAACGAGAATAAAAGCTTTGTCCAGGTTAGAGCAGTTCTCCTGCCATTTTTTAGATTATCTTTTTATTTCTAAACCAGAAAGATATTGCAAGCTATATTGCTCTATTGTTTATTGCATTTCATTTACAATTATTCCACCATGAACAGAGAAATGATTAAGTTTTTTTTTAATTTCACGTCAATGTTTGTCTGAAAACCTTCAACAGGGTAAATATCTACATTGCATTTTTTACCCAAACCAACATTTCCTCCAATTCAACGTATCAATCAAAATATCTAAGTTATATGCTTTTTTGAATCATCGCACCTTTTACGCCTTGACTGTAGCTTGTTATTATACAAATCAATAATTCTTCTATCCCTCATAATGCATGCCCAATTTGGTGCAATGCTTGTACTATTACACATACAAATAAAATACAAACAATACGAAACAATTTTTTGTATGAAAATTACTAAAAGCTGAATGGTTTATTTCGAACAAACAGATACTCTGTAAATTTCAATAGACAAAATTAAAAACTTTATTTATCTTCAAACCAATAGCTTTTTCTAACTTTCCTTTCTGCTTCCAAAATATATTTTCCATCCTCCTTAAATTCACACACACACACACACACACACACACACACACACACACACATTATATTAATATCCCCAATCTTTAAAAATATTATTTTAACTTTTCCAACTTTATTTACTTAAAAATGTAATATAATTAAATAATTATTCAACTATTCTGTTTGTTTTCTTGTGTTTTTAGTACTCATTTTAACACCCTTACATGAACAAATAATTTTTTAATGTCTAGAAGAAATGCGGGTCTGAAAGGGTTAAACAAACACATTCATATTAATTTCTTTAATAACGTCATAAACCCATCTTCTTCTCGCCTCAAAACGTGCACCACGCAATAATTTATTTCGAATAGAGTCTCCACATTCGGGGGTGAAATGGCCGATGTATAAACATTGCCCGAGGGAGACCAACCAGAGAGGTTGATATCAAATCCCTTGTTTGACATTTGGGGGTGAGACTGAACTAACGCCGTCTCGGTTACATTCTCCGCGCTGAGTTAGAAGCACCAGCCCAATCCTTAATGGGGTGCTTATCTTTCCGAGATGTTGAGAATATTCAAGTGATCTTTAATGTACCGTTATTGAAACATGGCATGCTTGTATTTTTGCGTCTCAAAAATTTCGACATTCTCAACCGGATTTAATCCCACGCATTGGTGCTCATGACACTACCACCGTGGTAATCACGGAGCCATCTGAGCCGAAGTGCACTTACTAAATGCGAATATTCATGAATACTGCTGAGGGTGATGTTCCCGTGCCGTATGTTTGCGAATGGCTCCAAGGCCAGGGTGCCTCCGACTACTCAAATGTGGGTTTACTGCGGTCACAGATTACGACGTCAACTGTGTGTCTTACCTCACGACAGGAGCGGAAATTGGGCCCCAGATGAGGCGACCTTACAGACTGTTAGTTCCACAACCCTCCTGAAGACTCAAGACGATACTTGCGTCTTTCATATTCTGCACATGAAACTCTCTTGTTAAAGAAACTAGTGGTGCTACAATTGCACATACTTTCTTGCATTGTAAGTATGTGCAATTTTCGAAAAGTGAGGAAGTTCAACAAAAATGAGAACGAGGTGTTTTTATAACGTCTTTGCCCTATGCAAAGAAAAAGTTTAATAAATGAATTTGAAATCATTTTTGGGAAATTTTGAAGATGCTGAGGCATCAAGTACCCCCCCCCCCAAAAGTCAAAATAAGTTTCCAACTCACTGTGCCTTGAGTTCAGCTAAACCGATCGGGGAATATTAATTTTGGAGAAATCGTCTGAACGGGTAAGGAGGTACCGATCATTGATCACAGACGGACGGACGGACAGACGTTTTCTCGTCAATTTTTAGGAATCAATAACCCAGATATCGTGGATCTTACTACAAAATGTGTTAGAGAAAATAATTTACTACATAAAGATGAGTCCACTTTTTCGTTAGGGCCCCGCAGTACGAGTTTTTCAGACGAAAAATGACTCTAGCATGACATGCCGAGAAAGTAAAATAACTTTATGGGGGGGGGGGACATTGACTGTAGGGACGCAACAAGGTTTGTTGAGATAGATTGATTGTGAGAAATCCTAATCTTTCTTTCTTGCCCTGAAACGCCGCCCTTCCCAAGTTGCCTAAGTTGCCTAAGATGGCCGATTTTTTTTCAAGTTAGACTGGTTCTGAGTTTTTCGGTGTCCGATGGATATTTCGGATGTGAGAATCATTGGTACGCATGTCGTATCATCACAAGAGCAGCCCTTCATGTCACAGCTCGCTAACTAAAACATTTTGAAAGGCACGGAGATTGCATGCGGCGAGAGTATTGAATAAGTCTAGCAAATGTATGAAAATGCGATTTTCATCTCAGATGTTGAATATATTGGATGGGGTATCTGAATATCATATCAGAACGAACCAACGTTCCGAATATGCAACGCATATGTTCGAAGGCAGTCATGTGTGCAGGGTGATCTGAGTGGATCGACTTGAATGACCTAACAGGCGTGAAAACCGAAAAATCTTTTGAGAGCTTTGATAAATAATTTACAATAGTTTTGAAAGACCAGCCTGTAATGCAGGCACGTCAAACTGCTTCTGAACGAGCTACTTGCCCGCCTGGGGAACCCGACGCTCCTACGGGCACAGACAACTTCCCCTGACTCCGCTCTCATTTCCCCTTAAAATCCAGAAAGGGGTGTACATGCGCAAGCTGAAGCGGCGCTTGAATAATGGCTTCAAACAAAAATGTTTACCAGATTTTGTCTAACAAATAACTGAGAATTGTATTACGTTTATATTCTTCACTGCGTATTACTCTTTGATGTTTATTATCTTACTACATTCTTCCTTATATTAACATCTTTGATAAGAGACAAGAATGGCGAATTCTTTCCTTGTTTTCGTTTCTTGTTGTGTTATTACATCAGTTATTTATTGCGTTTAGCAATATTGTTAACAATAATATTAACAAGTTTCTATAAGTTAACAATTCTCGCTTACGGACGGACAACGCTTTTAAGAGACAAGAATATTGTCTGTTAAACCTTCTAACACGAACATGCAAAGTTCATGCTTTTATATCACTCAGTAAACAGGATTATAAAAAAATATTCTTTGATTCAATTTTTAAAAATTTTACTCTCAATTGTGATTTTGTAGTCGTACTGATGAATGAGTTCATTTTAATGGATCATTTCTTTGCATAAAGAGAAAATGGGAATTAATATAGCTAAATTTGTGACAGTAACTGTCAATAACTTCTCCCAAAGATTGCCATGGGCCAGGTATCCAGTGACGCACCGCCACTCCGGAGGAATTTGTACAACCCTTACTTTTAAATCTCGCCCCAATTTCTCTAGACGCAGTGCCTGCGAGCTCTAGTAATCTTGTTTCCTTGCTGACGACATCGACATGCCTGCTGTAATGCAACAGTTATTTATGTTTCGGAGGGTCGAAATACACGGCAAAAATAAGCTGAATTAAAAATCAGGAGCACCCGGACAGCGGAGGGGGAGCGCAGATGGGGTGTCTTGCTCCAGGCACCGATTTAGTTGGGGCTTCGAGTTTTTTTCTTACAAAACAAAAATGTATTTATTTCTAATTCAAATTAAACACTTTAAGATATTTCTGTTCTAAGGTTTATATATAGGGAGGGGGACTTTTGTTTGAACTGAATGAATGCCGTGCAGTGCAGTGTTGTGTAGTGGAGAGAAAGAAATGCGAAAGAAATGCACCACAGTTTGTGAAGTGAAGTGAAGTGAAGTGAAGTGGAGTAAAATGAATTGGAGTAAGGCTTCCGCTGTGAAATTATGGGCAATTATTCTTAATTATTGTTTTTTAAATTAACTACTCGCTTGTAATTTATTGTTAGTTAATGTAAGCTTAATGCATGTAAAGTTAAGATATTCTGCCACCAAGTCATTAATTGCAGAATTAATAATAAATCTAAATTTAAATTAGGGGTCCCCGCGGATATACGTGCTGCCACATGCATCTTGTTTTCTGTGACAGCGCCCCTGTAAACATAATACATATATAAGAATATTAACATAATTTAAACATTGGCTAAAAGAACGCACATGAAAACTCGATAGGGGACAAGCTGCAAGAAAATACAAACAGTAAAACAGCGCGAGCAAGTTACTATCAAAGCTTGATAATAATTCTTCCATCTTGCTTGGTAATAAAAAACGCATGATTATTGCCATTGCCATTGCCATTGCGTGATTATTAACATGCTTGTTCAGTTCATAGTGAGCTGGCGTGAGGAGATACTATACAACGTTTGAGTCACTGCCGTAATGCACCATTTCAGAATGTAAGGATGTATTCGCTTTCACAATGAACACACACCGAGGAATCCCTTTAATGTGACTGCTATGTCGTTAACTTACAAGATAAATATACTGCGCTATACAGAGTTTCCTTTACGGTCCTTGGCGATATGCGTTCCACTGATGCGTATCATAACTTGACTTCGCTCTTCATTGCAATTGAACTTCAGCGTCATTAATGTATTGAAGTATCGATTCTCCCCTAAACAATCAATTATGTACTGCACAAAGTCTACCGCTCTGGCAAACTAGAGCAGGCTTGCACAAAGGTTCCAGCAACGCGCCCCACGACGGCCATGGCAGCCATTCCGCGCCCCACCGGCTTCTGGTGCAAGCCTTTCACTTTTGGGGTAAGTGACCACTGCCCGAGCCCGAGGTGGGAGGAAAGCCCTGCGTCTCTTAAGACCGAAGTGCGTTGAATATATGTTGAACTAAAACTTGAAATAACGGCTATAGTTTCTTGAGTGGAGAGGTTTTGTATAATGTTGTTTCAGAATAAATTGCTCGACTACTACCACACATTAACGGTCAAACTTTATTGTTGTAACTGATTTTGAAAATATTTATAATATAAATTACAAGAACAGAACATTTAACCGTTTATCATTGTAATAATAATAATATACACGTCATAAATTTAGTTCAGATATATCTGGTAATGCACTTGCTTGTAATACACTTGACCATACTTTTTTAAATGTTTATTTTACTTTTTGCTGTTACTTTTTCTCCGACACCATCTTCTGACATACGAGGCACATTGTTGCTCCATTTCTCTCGTGAATAAAAATTGGTGCTCGCACTTAGCATTGAACCGGTGATTCTGATCAGCGAAGTGAAGGGACAGCTCAGCCGTCGGGGATTATGCCAACTTTCCTGGTTCTCGTGGGGCGCCATGGGGCGCGGGGACCGCGTTTCCGGCGCCCCCAAGAAGGGGCTCAAATGGGGCGCTTGTGTACCTGGAGTGCTGCAAGACTTTCATTCGCTCGCTGGTACTCGCTCGCGCGTCGTTTCCTCGGGCGTCTTGTGCTCGCTCACGGTGGTCCGGGATTTTCAGGATGCATTTCAAAATGTCTGTATTCAAAATGTAGGCGAAAAATTTGATCAAAATTATTTCAATTCAGAACCAATTTCTACCGATTAACTGCGTATCACAGATCGCTGTATTGAATGCACATAAAACGAGCAATCAGTCAAACGAGGTTCAGGTGATCGGTGACAACCCCGAATAATGAACTCATTCTACAGGCGTGGAAAAAAAATCCCGTTTTTGTGCAGGTCTGGAGCGCAGTAATGCCCGCTGAAGAGGTAGCCATGGTAAACTTGTTCGTTCCTCGTGGTCCATTCTTAACCCTCCGGCGGGCGCGTCCCATCATTTCCCACCAGCAGACGCGTGCAGCACTCCGTACCGCATTTTTCAACTTCAATTTTCGAGTCAAAAGTTATTACTTTTGTTATTTAATGTGAAGGAAATATTGTTTATTTATGTGTTTATACATTTTATTTGATAATAACTAACTAAATGCCAAACGAAATAACTATATTATTAAGAATCTGATGCTTTACCCTCCGTGTCTTGGTACGTGTTACATGAAGGGGAATGAATACGGTGAAAACGTGCCTTCTAACGTTTCTTCGGAAACAACGCATTTAATTTTGAATTAGTAGTTAGTACTCCAAAATCTGTCATAAAGCTCAATAACAAAACAGCAGTAAGAATTCTAATGGATAAAATACGAAAATATTATACTTACATGGCAAAGCGCGTGCGGTACGGAGTGCCGCAACCGTTGCAGAGTTCGAATTACGAATGAATAACGGTCGATCGGCAGTGTCTAAAATCGTGATATGAGTGTCATCCGGTTGAAAATATAATGAATGAAGAATAACTATGAGCTCATATGTGTGACACCAATTATGATTACATGAAATCTACAAAAATATAAGAATGCGTCAGTGGGTGCCGCTACGCGTCCGCCGGAGGATTGAAGAAAAATTATTTTCATGGATTATTCTTTGATGAAAATTCGGTTTATTACGATTTTATGGAACGCATGAAGTAAACGGCGCGGATCCTCTGACGGTGATTGTTTACTAGACTGCTGCAAGGCGCTCCATTTGTTCGCTCGTATTTGCTCGAGCGTTCCATCCTCGAGCGCAGTTTGATCGATCGTCTTCTGCCTGTTCACTGTGTGCTGGCTCACAGATCAGAGCAATGGCCCTCGCGGTTTGGATTCTCATCTCGGGAAAGAATGAATGGCGTGGCGATAGCGTTGCAGGACTCCGAATCAATATTGCTTCTGTTTCATTCTCTCTTCTTTCTTCTCTCTTTCATTCTCTTCATCTCTTTCATTTGCTAAATTGTGGCAAGAATACAAATAATCTCGCTATGTCCACCAATCTAAGGTAAACAAAACTTTTCATTACCACTTTTCACATAATTTCACTCATTGAGTTCGATTGATTGATTGATTGTTCGTTCGTGATTCCGGGCGCGCCAACTACTGATGTCATTAGTTCCGGAAGTGTAGTGCTTGTTTTTCCTCTGGAGGTGACGGTGATCTTTTCCCCCGCTGAATGACGGGATCCGGCGCGGACTAGCGCCGGATCTAACGGGGATCTAGCGGATCTACCGTCGACTAGCGGGGTTTTTACCTCAACCAGGTACCTCCCAACAGTGGGGCACCGCTCCAGCCGGGACAAGCTCTAAACTCACGACTGGTCTCCCGGCATGTGTTGTAGTTAGTGTAAGTGAGTGAGGATAAGACAAGAATAGGAAGGAATGATCGCGCGCTGTCCGTGGCCCGTTGTTAGGGTACTGCTCCGGCATTCGCCTGGTGTGATCGGAGAAACCACGGAAAACTACCGATCAGAGCAGCCGGCCGCTAGAATTCTCCTCTAGACAGCGACTGAATTCAGCCTAGCTGACAAGCTAGTGTTGAAAATCCTGCCGCCGTCGGGATTCGAACTTAGGACCTCCCGGTCAGAGGGACTGCAGCAACATCAGCTGATGATGCACTGAGCCATCTCTGCCGGTTACGCGGTTGGAATCTCATCTCGGCAAAGGAATGAATGGCATCTTGTGGCGATAGCGTTGCAGGACTCCAAATCAATATTGCTTCTTTTTCTAAAATAAGATGTATCAGTTATATTCGTTTTCATTTGCTGCATTTTCGGCAAGAATACAAATAATCTTGCGATGTGCACCAATCTAAGGTAAACTAAACTTTTCATGACCACTTTTTTACCTAATTCACTGTCACAGAGTTCGAGTGAAATCGGGTCGTGCATGACTCTTACATAGCGTATGGAAGAGCAAATGTACTGGCTTCATTGATAAGCATTGGCCTGTCGGAAGGCGGCGTTTGAGTAGCAATGAGCAGTTACGTTGATTGATTTGTAGCATTTATCATATTCGATTTTATTATGATCTTATAAAAAATGATTGTGTAGAATGTAAATTTTCAGTCAAAATGAATAATTTACACTATGTTTCTCAACATAAATAACGCATAAAAAATGAAGCAGATTATTATGATTAAATTCTAAGAGGACCAGGTAAAAGATGTCATTTCTATGCTAATATTAGAAACGTTTTGTATTCAAACTTTATTAAAAATGAAATATTAATAGTATAAAATTGGTTAAATGTGCGTTTGTATGTTGGAACAGGGATTGAAACTTAGATTCACAATAAGCTGATCAATCCTCTTTTACAGTTTCCATTCCAGTATTGCCTTATATTTCAAAAGTAACATGGAGTCGAAGACAATCAACCACAGCACATACTATTTACGCATTACAATAAGCAATCGTGGCAGTCGATCAGTCCAAAGCGATCGTCACGTCCGAATTTGAGACGACCACGACCAGCGTTGGAAAGGAGCTGGAACCAGCGCACTTTCTCTCCTACACGCTATGACTCTAGTGCAGGGTTGCCCAGCCGGCGGCGCGCGCTGGCCGCATGCGGCCCGTGGTGCCATTTATTATGGCCCGCGAAAGTTACTAGTCATGAAAGTCCCTTCATTCATGGCGGGCGACAGCATTGTGCGCTTAGCGCACGGGCCTCTTCTGCGGTCAATACCCGTTTTAATGTAAAAATAGGTTAAGTTTAGATTTAAACTTAAATGGGAATTCAGTTAGGGGAAGAAACTATACATAATTTATTGTTTGCTGACGATCAAGTGGTTCTTGCAGAAGATGTAAATGATGCTTCCTACATGATGAGAAAACTTGTAGAGGAATATGAAAAATGGAGATTGGAAATTAACATGGAAAAGACGCATTATTTGGTAATTGGTAATGTACAGGAAGATTTAATTCTAGAGGATTCTAAGATTAAAAATGTAAAAGATTTTAAGTATTTAGGAGTAATTTCGACTGAAGAGGGTAAGGATCAAGCCAATATTTACCAAAAATCGGAAAAGATCGACAGATAATTAGTCAATTAAACCCACTACTTTGGAGTAAGAACATCAGAACTAAAACAAAAAAACAAAAAAAAAAGTGTTGAAAATAGTTTTTGGAGAAAATGCTGTGGAGTCACGCTGCTTGATCATGTAAAAACAGAGACTATGAAAAGACGATTAAATACTGAAAGATGCTTAAGTGATGTTTTTGAAAACAAAAGATTGTTATGGTATGGCCACTTACAAAGGATGGATTCAGAAAGACTGCCCAAAAAGGTTTATAACTGGACGCCAGCAAGACCTAGGAAAAGAAATCGGCCAAGAGTGAAATGGAAGGATGGTGTAACAGTGGCAATGAAAAGAAGAGATATGTTATAAGACTCTTGGAATGACAAAACAAAATGGCGCCTTGGATGCGATAAACGGCCAATATAGAGCTGTAAACATCGCTAATATATATATATATATATATATATGTATATATATATATATATATATATATATATATATATATATATATAAGTTGTTTTTTTTTCTAGTAAATTCATTCCAGTGTGTTTCACTCTATTACGCTTGGCACGGTTCTGATATCACACATGGTCCCATTATCCCCTTCCGTTTCAGAGCAGCCGAGCAAAGGGCCAAGCTCAACATTGCGGGGAAAATATGGCCCGCAACCATATTGAAGACTTAGTTGTGGCCCTTGAGGCATTGCAAGTTGGACACCCCTGCTCTAGTGTAATCAATTTTTTCCGGAACACGGCTGCACACGCCTCACTGCCCACCAACGGTGTCATCTTTACAACTAAATTTCTCGCCTGCGGCGTCGGTTGACAGTGCGCTGGTGAGGGGAGTCTACGTTAATGTTTAAAGGCGAGATTACAATATAAGCCTCTATGTCCTCGGGTTAAACAGTTCCTGAGCCGCCCTCGAAACGTCCACGAGAGTAGTTAAAACATTTTATTACTCACGCAAGGGCTAAAGAGGTGCTTTAACAACATATTATTAACCATTAAGAAGTGCCTTTAACCTTCTACCAACAAAATAAACTACAATTTATTTAATCGTTGTTTGCTACATAAACAACGATTATATTCTCTAGTGAATTAAAACTGTTTAATTTACTTACGTGATGCATTTTCTGTCAATACAATTTTGTAGTTAGTTAATTTGTTCACAACTATTTCTCAGTGATCTTAATAAAACAATGAATCATATCGCGCATTAAATTCAATAACACCATAACTCAAAAATTGTCATTTTTAAAAAAAATTATGACGTTGTATGAAACACCTTCCGTATTTTCTTGAGAGACATGTCTGAGGTTGAAGATTTAATACGCGCTGTTTATGACATAGGACTGTTATTTTCCCCAATCTACTTGCTCCCTCACTTTACATTAACAATGACGTTGTGGTACCAGATTGACCGATCGTATTTTTGCACTATTTTCGCCGTCTTAAATAACTTTTAATTTATTTCGGCTTTTTTTTATTTTGACATTATATAACTTGAATGCATATTCAAATTTAAATTATTTACACTTTTATCTACGTAAATCTTCTGTGTGTTTTTAAAAATGTCTTCTTCTGACAATTAGTTTGCAGAACATAAGATTTTTTCAAATCAATATTCCTGTACATAATATTCTATGTAAAGATGCCTATTTTGTATCATTTATTAGAAACTGGAATACACCCCGTATATGTGCTACTGTTGGATATATCCTGCATCAAATAGATTCGAAACAAAAAACAAACGTTCACCGATTATAGTGTCGATTCCATGGATTAGAACATTCAACCCGCAAGCGCTTAAGTGGCTTAGAGCATCAACTAATGTCACAGCAGTGCACAAAACCCCCTATATGTGCTACTGTTAGATAATTACTGCATCAAATAGATTCGAGACGAAAAACAAAAGTTCGCCCATTTTGATGTCGGTTCAATAGAGTCGAACATTCAACCCGCAAACCTTAAGTTGCTTAAGGCATCAACTAATGTCACCGCAGTGTCTGTGACTCGTCCCGGCAATGGTAGGATTTTTGTCACTTCCCTAGACAGCGAGGTCGAATTCAGCCGCTGTATGGAGGAGAATCCTAGCGGCCAGCTTGATAGTTTTCCGTGCTTTGCCGATCAACACCGAACGAATGCCGGAGCAGCACCCAAACAAATGGGCCACCGACCACGCGTGCTCTTTTCGTCCTCTTCCTTGTCCAACTTCACCCCTTACTTACACACACACTTACATGCACTTCATTCCATCACTTGCCCGGAGATCGGCCGGGTTGTCCCGGCTGTGGCGGTGTCCCGCTGGTGGGAGATGACTGGCAAGCCGACGGAGAGGTCGGCACCAGATCTCGCCATCTAGCGGAGGAAGGTCACCGCCACCATCACCATCACAGGAAAGCTCATGCATTAAATTTACGTAACTACTGATCTTAGCAGTTGGCGATCCTGGAGTTTCTAATCCATCAATCAATCAACCCACAACGTACGAGTACTGCACCACGTACGTACGATACACTGCATCACACTTCAACACCGTGTGGGATTCAGAAACGAGACTTTGGAGGCACTTCAAGGACATAATTCTGATTCTTAAGGCATAATCTTACATAAAATAACATTTTTAGACGTTCTATTACATTTTGGAAGGTACCCTCGTTTCCTAGCAAGTGTTATCATAAACGTTCGAAGTTGGGTTCCGGAATGAAGCCTGTTTCCACCTTTAAATAGTGATGACTGTTAATTGTGCGTAACATGACTGTCATTGTTTCCTCTGTGAACGAGACAGCCGATTAAGATTGTAACATTAACAACAACCTTAAAATTCCTCCTCCTCAAGAACTTTCGTTAAACGTGGATGAAAAGTATAGTGTACCAAGTCCCACAAGTTTTGTGGAGACAGATGCGTTTTGTGGACCCACGATTTTCGGAGGGGTAGGAGGGATCGAGTTTGTTTTTTGAACAGTATCCTAAAAAATGAGACCATTTTCAACCGTCTATTAATTTCCTAGGGAATAGCCTTCTAGGGAATTTTACTCCGCAACATGGGTGAACAAATGCGAGAAAGTACCTTGAAATCAACTGTAATTTTTAATTGAAGGAACACAGAGACAATATTCCGAAATCAAATTAAAGTGCCTATTTGATATAATGTGAAAAGTACAAATAATCACAAAACGTAGAAATATTAGAATATTTACTATCGTACAAGAAGGAAGTACCAGAAGTTAGGATCCCGATTAAAATTGTTGCCACATTTAAAAAATAAAATGTAGAATGTTGGCATGTGCTTAACTAATAAATATTACTTCTGTGGTCAACATCACTTTTTATCAAGGAACACCAAGACTACGTCGATCAGTAAGGTATTAGCAGATACAATTTTTATGGACTTCAATGACAGCTCCCTAACTTCACGTAAAAAGACTATGTGTAAAAAAACTTAACTTGAAAGACAAAATACGCAAACTATTAACTCCTATCTTGCTTGGTGTTTGTGGGAGCGTGTGTCTGAATTCCGATAATGCCAGCGTTGAAGTGCTGAAGAATGCGAAGCTGGTCCAATCGATTCGAATCGAGCTCTATATCGATTGATTGATATTTCTGGGCCCGTAAATGTAGTGCTTGTTTTTCCTCCGGAGGTGGCAATGATCTTCCCTGCTGGATGGTGAGATCTGGCGCTAACCTGCCGTAGGCTAGCGGAGGTTTCCCCTACCAGGTATCTCCCACCAGCGGGGCACCGCCCCAGCCGAGACAAGCTCTAAGCCCCTGACCGGTCTTCTGGCATGTGTGGTAGTGTAGTGAATGGTAGTGTGTATATAAGTACGAAGGAGGATAGGAAGAAGATGAAGGAAAAGTCGCGCGCGATCCGTGGCCCGTTTTTAAGAGTACTGCTCCGGCATTCGCCTGGTGTTGATCGGAGAAACCCATCGATCAGAACAGCCGGCCGCTGGAATTCTCCTCCAGACAGCCACGGAACCCAACCAAGCTATCTGGCTAGAGCCGAAAATTCTGCCACCATCGAGACTCGAACCTAGGATCTCCTGGGCAGAGGCAACGCAGTGACATCAATTGATGCCTTGAGCCACCTCTCTCGGTCTGAGCCCTAAGAGCGTGGCCCGAGAGCTTAGTCTCCAGGGGAGCGATGACGCCATGACAGCAGGGGCGCTCTGTGGCTCGGTGCTTGAGGGGGGGGGGGCCTTCTCACTCGTGCGAACGTTTTGCACGAGTTTAGTCGTACATTCTAGCACAGAGCAAACCTTTCTCTATGATTCTAGTGACTTTCCCTTCTAGTGACGCCTTCTCACTCTCACGTTTTGCACGGGTTTACTCGCACATTCTAGCACAGAGCAAACCTTTCTCTATGGTTCTAGCTGAGTTTCCCTGCGCAATGCCACGTGGGCACAACGGTGCCGTGTCATAAGGGGCGTTGGCATTTCTCCGGTGACGGTGAATGAGAGTCAAAACTCACACTTAACTGGTTATTACATTTTTGAATATGAATAATCGTCGCTCATTGATCCTAGTAATACTTTATACAGATACATTTAAATAAAGTGAATCTATACTTTGATAAACCACTTCATCTTGTTTTTAAAACCTTATTCACACGATGCTGATTTTTCGTCTATTGATTGTGTGACCTCATCAGAGTTATAAAAGTTTACAAGTAATTAACTTATAGCAGTTAAATTATATTAGCATATAATTAATTGTGTATAATATCTTACGCATGTTTTCAAAGCAAGAAAATTATGAGGCATGAATATTCACACTGTTTTTGTAATGAAATATATGTTACGCATGAATGGCTGTTTAGATACTCCGGAAAACGCTTGTTTTATTGTTTCCAGCTCCCTAGTTATTTATAAAGTTAAGGGTTCTGAGTCACATGCGTACCTCATTCTGTGACGCCGAATGAAAAGCAGTTTAAATACGCTTATTAAGAAGTCGTCAACAATAGACGTTCACAATTTTAAAAATGATTTTTTAAAACTGAAAAATGGCGTACTCAGGCAGGACGGACGTCTAACGGTCGTCATATATCCTAATCTTAAAATCAGTTATTTAACATTTTATTTTTGTTTAAACGCTGAACAAGTAAACATTTTTGCAAGGAAAAACGTTTATAACATGCATAGCATACAGCAGGAATGCTCGTTCGCAACCCTTTTAACCGTTCTATGACCCATCGTTTATCTGCGGACCCGTTGATTGTGTAGTCAGCCCGTCGGTAAGAAAAGGGAATGCGCTCGGGCGCTATCGGCTCTAATTTAGTGAACCGCAAGTGGCACGCGGGCAAGTGCAAAGGGACCACCGTGACAGTCTGATTGGGATTCTTGCATTGGAGCAGCCCGATGGCGCAGGGGCGACGTCTGCAATCCTCAATGTGTCGCCGCGTGCGGTCCCTCGACGCCTAATCCGCTGGGGGGCGCCGCAAATTGTCGGGGGCCAATCGCGTTACGCGGCGGATGTGAGGCGCCTCGAGTAATTGGCGGCGGCGCCTCACGGCGACGGATGTGTACGCCCGCCCGCCGCGCCCGCCCCGCCCCGCCCCGCCCCTCCATGGCCTGCCCCGTGCGTCCGCCCGCCTCGCGCGCCCGCCCCGCCCCCACGCGCCCCGCCCGCCCCGCTCGCCCGCCCGCCGCGCCCGCCCGCCTGCCCGCCGCGCCCGCCGCGCCCGCCCGCCGCGCCCGCTTCGCCCGCCCGCCGCGCCCGCCTCGCCCGCCCGCCGCGCTGCCCCGCCGCGCCCCGCCCGGAGCTCGCCCCTTCTCGCCCCGCTCCACCCCCCGCCCCGCCCCGTGCTCTCGCCCCGCGCTCTCGCCCCGCGCTCTCGTCCCGCGCTCTCGCCCCGCGCGCCCGTCCCGCCCCGCTGCTTCGCTCGTCTGCCTGCCGCGCGCGCGCTGGCGCACGTATTGATCCGGCAGCGGGGAGGGGGCGGGGCCGGGCGGGCCCGGGACGGCGACGGGAAGTGTGAAGCGAGGTGGGAAAGACGAAGAACGGGGGCGTTGGCGAGGGCAGGGCGGAGGCGGCTTGTTCACTCGCGAGGCGGAAGCGTTCTGGCGACGAGGGAGAGGAGGGTTCGGAAGGCGAGGGTGGGGGCGACCGCGAGGAGGAAGGGGGGAATTGTGGTGGATCTGGTGAGGGGAGGTGGGGAAATGCAGGGTCGCGAGACGAGCGAAATACCGGTTAGGACGTGGTGGGAAAGGAGAGCGTACGTTCGCAAATGCAAGGGCGGGGCGGGAGCATGTGTGCTCGCGGGGTGAGGGAGTGGAGCGTGTTTGAGAAAGGGAAGGTTCAGAGGGCGGCAACGGCGCGGGAGTTCGGATTGATTGATAGATTGATTGTTAGTGTTTCTGGGCGCGTCAACTACTAGGGTCATTAGTCCCTTAAGTGTAAAGCATGCTTTTCCTTGGGAGGTGGCGGTGGTCTTCCTTCGCTGGATGTTGAGATCCGGTGCCGACTTACCGGCGTCTGGTGAGGTTTTTCTAACTAGGTATCTCCCAACAGTAGGGCACCGCCCCAGCGGGAGTTCGGATTGTCGGAAGTGGGTTGGAGTGGGAGGCGTAGATAGGGCTGGAGGGAACGGGGAGGATTTAGGGAGAAATGTACATGAGTGGGAGGGTCGCTGGCGGATCCATGGGGCGTTATTCCATGAGGCAATCCATTATTCCGTGTTCCAGGGGGGCATTAGCTCCCCTCCCACAAAGGGCCTACAGTTTTCGTTTTCCTTCCTTTATTTGGCAAATTTGATTTAAATATGTATTTATGATCGAATTACATAATTATTTAAACAATAATACTGTATAGTATCATATCTTCAATATACGAGGGTTGGGGCAGAAGTCATGGCAACTATTTTTTTTCCTAAACAAATGTTATCGGATTGCAAAATTTAATTTATATCTTGAAAGAAATGCTGCAGTAGGGTGTGTTTACATCAACAGAGAGCTCTGCAAGTGTCTCTATTAGCACAGAGAGCAAGTTGAAATCCGTTGTCCGTCTATCACCGTGCGAAGTGAATGTAACGTTTCCAATAGCGCTCTACACCGAAAGAGCCGTTCACCATGAAAGGAATGCCCGAGAATGTCACAGGTAATTGATGGAAGCTCATGAAATATTGCACTTCCATACCGAACAGCTGCGAGATGCGCAGTAGAGTTTCTGCAGAGATGCGCAGCAACCAGTGATCAGCAACGCACGTGACGAGCTGTGCGTGTGCGGATCAATGTGATGGGCGGGAATCGAGAATCTACCTAATCACGCCTTAGAACCGGAATGTCATGCTTTTCGAACTTGTGAAGTCGTAATCTCTAAAATGCCTTAGAACATGAAACGAGTACGGTCGTTTCAAATACCTTAATAAATCTGATGAGTTCAATTTTTGTGTGTTGATAAATGTCCAAGAACTTAGTTTATACCTTGTCATATCATGCGTATATTTTGTTGGTTTGTAAAATTGATTTATAGGCAAAAATTTGCATTACAGAAGCATACTAACACTCCAGAAACACGTAAATTGTTTATTATTTACAAAAGAAATGAATATATTTGTTCAGAAAGAAAAATTAAGCGAGAAATAAAAAAGCAATTGACTTGTGTAAATTGGGTGCTTTTTTATTTAATAATAAACAATACATAAACAATTTACATGTTTCTGGAGTGTTTCTATACTTCTATAATGCAAATTTTTGCCTAAAAATCAATTTTTCAAACCAACTTTTGTGTGCTTATAGGCTCAACCATTCGGAATATCCACGTAGTTTGTTAGACAAAATTTGCTTAGAATTGTCTTAAGAGCTTATTTTCGAAGTTTCGATATTTTCTCCCCGGACACCTGTATATATATATATATATATATATATATATATATATATATATATAT
Source organism: Acheta domesticus (assembly GCA_031308135.1). Taxonomy (NCBI): domain Eukaryota; kingdom Metazoa; phylum Arthropoda; class Insecta; order Orthoptera; family Gryllidae; genus Acheta; species Acheta domesticus. The sequence continues at coordinate 171,021,763 of JAHLJT010002406.1, read as the reverse complement.
ATATATATATAAAAATCTTGGATGCCCTCATCCCGAAATGACTGGTTGGATGTACCGGCGCCGCAGGGTTTGAAAGCAATGGCGAGGGCGAAGGTTCGGCGGTGCAGGGACACGACGGGCGCGACGGCAAACGCGGTGGCGCTGTGACCCGACGCTCGCGGGGTGAGGGCGGGGCCAAAGCGACGGGTGGCGCGTTCCAAGACAAGGAAGGAGGCCACGTTGCACTTCCATATTGCGAATACACCCCCTCGCCTCTCGAACTATTTGCGGAGGTCCAGAACGAGAATTCAGGATGCGTCATTTCGGATTCAAAACTAGTGGTGCTACCTCACGTACTTTCTTGCATTGTTTCGAAATTTTCGAAAACTAGGGAGTTAAATGAAAATTGGATCTGCGTCATTTTTAAAAGCTTACTTCTCAGTATACTAGAAACATTTCTTTAAAAAGATTTGGAACCATTCTTGGGAAAAAAATGTTTTTAAAATTGTTTTTATTTCAGGCTTAAAACGGCCCTTATCGTTGCAGCATTAAAAAAAACTTTCTCTATGTCACGAATATTGCTTCGAACATATGTAGTACGTGTACGAGAAAGTAAAAAAAATTATTAAATGAAGCTTGTATTTTTAAGATAAATTTGAATTGGCTGGAAAAGGGAAGAGTTTGAACAGACACGCAAAAAAACTTGCACAAGGGTGAAAATGTAAAAGCAGACTGCTGAGACTGAAAAACTGGTGAACAGGGAAGGAGCATACAAAGAAACGGGCAGATTAAGAGGCATTGTGAAAATTTAATTTTTAATAACTAAATTTACAGATGCTTACAAAAAACACTTTTCGGGGGTCTCTAACATTTTCCACTAAAATCGAGAGAGAGAGAGGAGAGGGAGAGGAGAGAGAGAGAGATAACTCTGCCTTGTTACAATACACAGAATTGTGCACACGAAAAAGTAAAAAATATAACAAAAATATTGACATTGCTGGAAATGCGATCATGGTATTGTTGAAGCAGATGCCGTAATTTTGAATGTTACTTCTCACAATATCATTCTTTTGCAAAGTTTTATTCCGAAATCCTTGTTAAATATCCCTGACTAAAAAAACTATTTATTTTCAGGTGAGTTCCCGTTCACGTCTGCAGTCGGCCCTTTGCCTCCTGGATCGCCTCAATCATAGGGGTGAGTTTTCGATTTGTGAAACGTGCTGTTACGAATAACATAATCCAAAAATTGCTGTTTTACTAAGGTACTCGGCTCCCCAAATGTGTCATAAAACGACGAATCAAGGCTGTTTTTGTTGTTATTTCAAAACCCTACGTTTTAGCTTATTAAAGCTTCAGATAGTTTTCATCTGGCATTCTGAGTTTTTGCGTAATTTTGTTAATTGTTAGCAGTCATATAGAGTAGTCAATATGAACAAAATTGCTCCAAAATGCACTTATGAATGGAATGGAGTATTTTTGCCCAAAACGCACTTATGAAAAAATAATGTAGCTATTTGGGTGAAAAGCCAAAATTCTTGTTTTTTTTTAAATAAATAAAATGAAAAAAATTGAAACTGTATTGACGAAGGTAAAGAAATGTTTGTGTGTTTTTGGACATATTTTTGTTAAAATTGACTTTCTAGTCTCATCTCATAAATTAGTTGTCAAGCGCAAAATACGTGGACTTACCTTTCTTTTTCTTAAAGTGTAAAGTTTAAAGGAAATTTTCTCATATTTGAATTTTACCTGTTAGGCAATAATTATTTTTCCTGAACCCATAAAAGTATTTATGTATTTTGTGTTATTTTAAAGCTATATGTACTACTTCTCATTATGTAAATCTAAACAATAAGAGTAATGCACTAAACGACCGGTTTCCAATGGAATTGACCTTGGATCGACCAGCTTGGAGGTCGATGAAATTTTGATTGGTGTCAATGATGATATAAAATCGTCTAGGGTCAATACGCAATATGAATCGGCGACTGATCATTGTAATCAAGAAGATCAAGATGACATCTTATTGATGACAAAAAACAACGAAACCGATAATTCGTAAAAGATACGAAGCATTAAATCTTAAATTTCAAATTCGCTCTTCTTTTGTATCCATTGTCATTTGGTTGGGTGCTACAAAACTCAAGTCATTTTAACTACACTTTATTTATGGAGTTATTCTATCGCTCTGAAATATTTCTCTACAAAGCCCACCTCAAAAATCAAAATGATCAAATTTTTTAAACTCTCAACAGAGAAGGCATTTTGAAACCATTGTATTGAGATATAACTATCAGAAGGATCGCTTTGACAGTTACTGCCTGGTCACTGCTGGCAATGTACAGTTAGCTCATTTGTAAATGGCTTCATCACTATGTCTTGCAATGTTATCGCCCTCTATTTGACATTCATTTGTTTTCTGACTTGTCAAAGTGGTCCCTTAGAGTATCTCCTCTATACAAAAATGCAATATTTTTATAATGCTTTGTGATATTAGTATGTATCATATGAGAAATCATTACAGGGTCGATGAAGCAAACCTTTCTTTCAAAAGCTTGAAGAAAAGGTTTCAGAACCGCAGCACTAAAGTCGCAAAATCATTTCAAATGGCAAACAAGACAAACATTAAAGATAATCAAACCACTTGTATATTTTGAAACAATTATTTTTATTATCATCAAAACACTGAAAAACGTTTCCCGACACAATGTGGTCATATCGTCAGGTACTCTGAGTCAAAGAAAGGAAAAATTCACATTTTAAGAAGTCATAAACTGGAAAAGTAAAAACAACGGAATAGACTCAATACGAGTCTTATCTAAGGTCGACCACTACCATTAAAATCAGTGGTCGATTTTACACAAGGCTTGTTTTAGTCGTCCATAACGTATTTCGACCAACATAGCACAGCTGGCGAGCCGAGCTTTGAGCGTAAAGATTCAATTAATTATCGTAATGCATTCCTCAGAGCGAGAACAAAAGGCGAGTGACATACTGTTTACATTGACAATGGAAGTGCTGAATAAAATTGTGACTCATTTTAAATATTAAATGAATGTGTAGGGGAATGATTAAAGAAGTAAAATGTAATGAATAGGGAAGCCTGTGCATGGGATGGTTTTTTCCGGTCAATTACTCCAAGAGACAAAATGTGCTTTATTTCGGCAAAAGAAGATGGTGTCCGGGTAACGCTGCGTCGAAGGCTGTAACGCCGAAGTTAACAACCGTCTTACGGTGGTCTTCCTGAGGGCTTTTATCCTTTCAAATTTATTGCCTTCCTCTTCAACATACATGTTATTCACGGTTGCGAATAGAATCATACATAACTTTTGGTTTATTTCCCCATTGAGGGTGACCTGGATGGTGCGTTAAAGGTTTTGGGTTTATTTTAATAATTTAAATTATTTTTGAAAATAAATTGAAACTACCGAGAATCATCGTTGTTTTGAATTATTCGATGGAGTTCATATCATTTAAGGTCGACTTTCTGCTTTTCTTAAGATGGTCTGAATCTGTCATTAGGGAAGCGTGAGATTATATGTAGGTTCGGTTCTTTCCTGAGGGCTGAAGGGCCGAACAAGATGGTCTAAACGTCGGCATCACAGCCTTCGACGCGGCGTCACCCGACCAGCCTAAATCATACGGCACTGACTATGGCCGCGGCAGCCTTCGACATCACGTTTTATTTTCGGACAAACACGAAGTTTGGTTTGCTCACATGGATAAATGTCAGGCAAATAGTTGAAGTGTAGTGACAGTATCATTCACTATGCTCCTACCCCGGCAACGGATGGGTGAAAAAATGTAACACGAACGGATGGGCTGGGTCTGAGAGAACAGGGTTAAAAAAAAAAGAATTACATAGCAAATATTTTGTTTATATTATTTGTAGAGGAACTTCATTATGTTAGTTTGATATAAAAGAAAGAATTATTGTTAATACATTATGTATTTATTATTTTATCAAAAATATTTGATAAATTTGAGGAGGAGAAGCCCCATAAGGCCTCCCTAGAACCATCCTCGCCATATCACTGCAAATATTTAATCTTTTCTGGACATTACAGTTTAATTTGACTTTAGTTGCATGTTGTATTATACACAAATATCATAATTATCTATATCACAATGATAAATAATTCTAATAATTAGAAATACGTACTTCCTGGATTACAGTTACACGAACGGATGGGTTGGGTCTGAGAGACCAAAGCACGAAACAAATTACGCATATAGTCAAGTATACAACCTATACGCCAATAACTATTACACTGAACGTTTCATTTGAAAGTAAAAGAAAGGTAGAAAGACGAACGGCTTCTGGCTGCGGAAGCCTTCGACATCACGTTTTATTTATGGATAAACACAAAGTTTGATTTGCTCACATGGATAAATGTCAAGCAAATACTTTACGATTTTGAAATTTGTAGTGACAGTATCATTTACTATACTCCTACTAATGCAAGCTTTAAAATCCTGGAACTGGATGTGAGCTTTATTAATTTATGTATCAACACTTTATTGCATTATATGTCGACGTCGACTGCTTAGATGGCCTGTTTACAAACGCCTCGTTCGAGTGCAATGCATTCACAACTGAAAACATCGCCTACTGGGAAATTATAAATATAGATATCAACCCGAAAATGTTTGCAAAATGTGAACTTAATATTGGAGAAAATGTACTTCACACACGAAACTTGTATTATTAATTTTCATTTACGTCAATCAATCGTAATTAATAAATTATTTGGCACTTTTGACCATAGTTATAAAAGCCGAAGCAGTTTAGGTTTTATTATAAAATTATTTCTAGTCGTAATTTTGTGATTTGTAACAATGAAGTGTCATGGACACGAGTTGAACAGCTGACACACTCCACGTCAAAGAACACACCATGCATCGCGTTAGCTAACCTACAGAATCCACCAAGAATGCAAAATGATTAAATTGGGATTTTACGTAACATAAAATGTCTATGTAAATTACGAAGTCGCATACAAGATGCATAACTATATCATTTCATCATCTGTGAACTAGAAGTGAGTATCTAATGTATGAAAGACTTGGCTGTAGATAGTCCTGTGCTACATTTCTGACAAAATTAATACAATTATACTAAGATAATTATTCTCCATACTGATTATTACATTTTGCTTGAGCGCTATGATGCTTGCTTACAACAAATAGCGCAATATTACAAAATATTCTTTTTTTTTCTGTGACGAGAGAGGGCAGATTGAAACTTAATCTTTTTGTATCTTCGGATGAACTAGATGTGGCGTAGGACTGTGTAGAGTCAAGCCCTTCGTTTACGAACAGTGCAACGGCAGAACTTGACCTCGCGTTTATTCCATCAAAGTTGTTTCAATTGTCTTCTGGCGAGAATTGTCCAATTCTCTTCACGACTGATCAGGAACATGTTATTTGCACATAGTAGATTCTGAAGTGAAAAGAATGGGAAAAGTATGTGAGTATTGTAATAGAAAAATATACCTTCATCCTGTAAAATATTTGTAGGATATGTAAGGTGTCGGAGTGTTAGGTGTAACGTTATCTGGAATCTTACTCTCCTTGCTCACAATAATAGAAGTTTTTTTGAGTTTTTTAATGATCCAGTTGTTCACTTGATTGCATATTTGCATACGAGTGTAATTATTTACGTTTTGGTACGTGTGGTTCGGTGTTTGTTCAATTAACTACATCGATATAATTTTTTACTGAAATGTAGAACCACTAAATGTATCTTCTTGCAAACCTTTCCTTGTGAACATCTACATTCTTAGAAAGTTTCAGATCTGGTAAACTGTGGGTGTAAGTTCAGAGGAAGGGATGATGTAATAGCATTGCAACTACACCTTTCTCTCCTCTGTTATTTTTAACAATTGATACACGAAGTTGAAGATAGAATTCTAATACTTATTGTGAACCATATTTTTCGTGAAAGTCTATTTCACAGTCGAAACGTATGACGTGGCTCTATTTGGCTGTGTCGGAGGCCGTAAGACACATAATCTTCTCTCAGTTTTTCCTCTTGCATCAGCTTTCGGCAGCCTTGCAGAAAGAAGTTGCCCGAGTTGTGAACATGGGGACAGAGTGTTTGGTGGCGTGAAACTTGTGAGATTTCCAGATTCGCTGCAACCTCTTTTGTAGAACAGTCACTCGCGTCATATTCTTCATATTTTCCGGGATACTTCGGTGCATTTGAAATTCAGACCTATATACTTTCAGCAGCTGCTCCCTCTATCTATTATTTAGAAGGTCCAAACATGCTTTGCGCTTCCAATCTCCTCCTGTCTTTGCATTTCTGGAGATATGTGCTCTGTTCGGCCCATTTCTTTAATAACTTCTATTCTTATCTAAAGCTTTATCAGAAGAACAAAAATAATATCTTACTTCAAGTCATTCATTCAAATCATTTCATCAACAGAAATAATTTCTTACTTCAAGTCATTCACCAACTTGACTTTCTGTATTAATTGCGATTTTTAAGTCCTTTTATGGTTTTTTTTCGTGAGTTCATCATAATACCGGCCTCCATATTCCTGATGAAATAATAGAAATCATCTCCATCAACTTTATAGGTTTATTTAGAGTGCCCGCTTTCGACGGCTTCGCAGTTATGTGTCGTAGATGTCAAGAATGTCGAAAGCCGGCTCTCTAAAGAAATCTATGAATTTGATGGACATGACTTCCATTATTCCATCATTTAATTACGTCAACATTACCACACCAGAATTCTCACAACTTCATATTCCTTCCATTCCTCTTAATATATTCCTACAGATGAAGACGACCCTGTTACAATAAATTCTCACCTATCGAAGTGTACTATTTTAGAAAGCATCTTATTCACACATTCTCGCCTTTGCAGTGATGAATATGATGAATACCTGCAAATGATTGGCTATTCATTGCTTTGCTTCGTTTTAAATACATTTCAATACATTATGTTCTCTAATATTCCCAATACAATTTCCATGTTATTACAAGTGATAATGAAGATGACTGCCTTTATAACTCTTTACGACACATCTTGCGTAGGGGTTCCTAGTTATCAAAAAGCACCAAATGTATAATGTGTGAATTTTGGGAAATGTTGAACTTGTTATATAGTGATGTACACTGGAATCTTTGTGACAAAATTATTCGTGTGCTGCTACCATGTTAACCAGCTTCGTTAATTATTACTCAAATGTTTAGACTGTCGTAAGTATTCATTATTGCTAAGTAATGCTTTAGGTTCATTATGAAAATAGTTGTAAAACGTTTTATAAAGGAGGCATAGGATGCTGTATTCCAATAATTTTAGTCCTTTAATAAAGAGAGAGTAAAAAGGATTGCATCCGTATTGTCAACAGTACAACATAGTGTTGACAAATATGTACGTGTTGACCCTATTAACAACCCCTAAGTGTTGTTAAAACAGGATTGACACTGTTACCTTGGTAGCAATTCATTTTAAATTATGAGAGAGCGATTTATTAATTATAATTTTATTATTGCAATATAGTATATCAGACATTTCTACATTACACACTTTATTAGGCTCAGTTGTTCAAACTCGGAGTAAAGCCGAGATACATTTTACCTCATGGAGACAGGAAAAGGCGGTTGTACGAAGTGGGAATAATGATTATTCACGGAATAAACTCATAAAGTATTACATTGTATTTGCGAAGATATTCAGTGGATAACGTGAAATAACCTGAAAGAAGAAGAAGCAGCAGTGAGACCCATACTGTGTAGCAATCGAATTTTCGGATAGCGATGATGAATACTTATTCGGTGTGCATTTGTTGTCGCGAAAATCATGCAAGTATCGACACAGGCAAGATTTATTGAACAAATACGGTGATGACGAGTTTTTAAATAGTTTTTTTTTCTATCCAAATCCACAGTGCGAAGTGTTTAGGATCTTGTGAAAGATGATTTGAATCATGAGACAGAGATGTAAATATACATTTATATTTGTACAGATTTTATATGCAAGTGATTTTTGATTAGCTGCCTAGTGCCCTAGAAAAGATGGACTTTTTTCTCAGAGTAATTGGTTGATTTTTTTGCTCTAAATTCACTTGGAACTGCTGCAGTATAGCAAAAAAATAATTTTTCTTTAAAATTATGTTTGGTAAACTAAATTATATACTTTCATTTTGTTATAATTTTTCATCAGTATATTTTTTCTTATAAGGAAAGCTGTTAGATGCAATTTGAGATGATTCTTTTTATTTCTCATGAAGTATTCCTCAACCATTTATATCATTGTAGATTTACGACCATGAAGTAGAAATGGGAAATGTAGATCACAGAATTTGGTAGCAGTGAATTAAGACATAAACCAGTTTGCCAACGTTTCGGAATATTTTTATTCCACTCTCAGGGCAGGTGGTAAAACGTAACAATATGAGAACAACAACAATATAGATATACAATTGGCAATTACAACGTAATATATCATAGTACAGTACGTAATGGTCACAAACTAGTATACTGTCCTTACTACAATATATTACATACGGGTACGATCCCTAGAGGGAAGACTCCCAAAACAAATTAGCAGAAACAGGCAGAAATGTAGAAAACTCGAGAAGCAAAGAAAAAATATTTCGACAGAACACAATCGAATGCAGTACCTACTTTCTCTTTCACAGGAGCCCTTTCGGATAAACACGAGATAGTTATCCGTGGAATGAAGATAAGTCGTACTACAGGAGGAGTCAATTTATACTCGGAAAAAGCAATTCGTAGAGATTAGTATTCCTGGAGATATCTCTTCATCATATAACCGACCCTTACACATATATTTTAGCTTATTAGAGATGGCAAAAAGTTTTCTTAACACAACCTTAATTTTATATTTATTATATTGTTTTTATTTCTTTTTTGCTGGAGAATGCACAACATATAACTGGCACTTTCATGGCCCATAAATAACGGCCCGCGTGGCGGGGCTGTCTTGCATGTGCTGCGCACCCGGCGCCGGAGACGCACTCGGTACAACGGGAAACCAACTTGGTCTTTTGCCCGTGACGTGTTTACGTGATAGCGCGCGAGCTGAGGCGGTGCGATAACAGCGTGTTTTCGCCTTAATTCAAAAGCAAACGACGGCACAGCCTCCTGAACAAAGGCAATAACAAGGTAGAAAAGGTAGGGGAAATTGCAAACATTCTGTTGCCCGTGCCTGAGAGAATATTAAACAAGTATTTCTACGTGCGTTTTTTTTCAGTTCATGTGAATTGTTTCGCATCATTTATGTTGCTCATTTGTTTTATTCGCACATATAACTTAGAAATCATACAGTACGTCTCAACATACATTATATACAATACCTTCGTGGAAATTTAGTGTAATACACTGTTGATTTTACTACTCATGACATTGAAATTGATATACAGTTCAATCACCTTTAATACAGAAATATTTACAGAGACAACTAAATGAAATAATCACCTTTAATACATAAATTTGATAGATAAAACTATATGAAAGATTACTTCACAGTGTTGACGCATATTGTGCGTTGAACGTTTCGACTCTTTGGAGTTTGAAGGTCCTCTTTAGGTTACAGTTTGTTAATCTATTCAGGTTTATTATTTGTAACAATAGTAAAAAGTGCCAATAAAAATAATTAAGTAACGTAATAAGTTAAAAAAATCTCAACTGGTAGTCAATAAAAAAATATTGAATAGACTGGGTGATCTAAGTTCTCTGAAGCGTTAAACATATTTAAACTGTACGTGCACTGAAGTCAATAAAAATAGCTCAAATAAAGCGATTTATCAACTTCAAAAGCTGTCTCCTTAACAACTACCGTTATTTTTTACAAAGCAATAGTCAGACTCTTAATTCTGTAAGCTGTGCCATCTCCCATGTGGACCAACGCATCTATTTCCCACAAGAATAAACTTCACATTGTTAAAAATAGATTCCTTAGATTAGCAACACATGTCCCGTAGTTCTTTTCAAACTTCCAACTTAATAAAGAACTAAAAATATCATCGATGATCACACATATCCCCCATCTTTCCAATAATTTTTACTCCAACCTAAATACAATAAACCAAGCAGTCCACTAGAACTTGGCGTCATTAAATGACTTCCCAACTATTATTAAAAACAGATTCCCTTTCGAAGCCTTCATAAAATTTTGTCCATTAATTCCTTAAAGTAGGGACTCTTGTTGTTACAACAAATGAAAGAGTACTACGATACTGAGTGCAATTATCAAACATTCAAATTTCGAAATTAACGATAATTTTGGTAGGGTATGGTATACCATACGGAAAATATCTGAACACCTGTCACCTGTAGACACTTCTTGGTCGCTTACTCATTTCCATCTTATATTTTAGGAGCTCTTTCCTGTTCTCGTTTTTTACAATGTAGTGACTGGTAGTGAACATTTTATTTAAACGTAGATACCTAAAAGTTTTCATAAAGTGAAGCAATTGTTTAAATGGTGCTAATACAGAATGGCACAGACTTTGTCATATTAGTTTCCTAACTTCTTTAGTCTGGGGTTACGTTTCGGCTTTGCCTTGCCCTTTTCCTCAGCTTTTACCTATCGGCACCTACAATTAATCCTTTTCCAATTTTACCCATGTTCGGTCCCTTAATAGAAGAATTGAAATATGCGTGTAATAATACTATAGAAGAGGTAAAACCTGGACCTAAATGCAAATTTTCATTGAAAAATTTGAAGAAAACTGTTTTTAAGCAAATTATGTTCGAGCGTTTTGAAAAATTAATAGTTTTGAGTTAACTTTTACAGAAATGAGAAATATCGTAAAAAAGTTAAAGCTATTGCACTTAAAAAATGTTTGTTGTGGTAGGTAAGAATAATAAATTCTTCGTGGATAATAAACCCACAGAGAATGCATTTAATAAAGTCGGCGAGAATCTAATTGAAGACCTTGGTGCAATAACATACTCTTCCACATTTCTGATGAAACTGAGATATTAGTATTTTTCGATACTCCCATAAATGTATCTCGATGTTGGGTTTTTATTTTAAAGTTTTTTCGCAAGATAGCAGTGTAATTTATAAATGAATTTCGAACATTCATAAATGAATGTCTTTATTCCAACCTGTAGAATGCAATGTCTAAACCTTTACCCTCCTTTTTCTCAGAACTTCCTTATTTTGCATAGCATGTTATTGCCCCGCGGTTTCCAGTTACATATAATACGAACAAACGACAAACTGTAGTTGACTCCAATATGATGCAACTGTGAGCTTGTTCTTTCCACGCCGCAATGGAGCTTCGACGACCGGGTGACGACGATGGTCACTCCCGGCCCCAGGTGGTCGCTCCCTGCATACCAGCCTTTCACCTAGCGTGCGCCTCACACTCCAACCTCCCCCCCTCCCATGCCCTATGACGTCCGCGCGACCGCCGAAAGCCAGTAGATTTGGAGGTGCGATACTGGTAATCTCAACCCCAATGCAATTTCATGCTACCCCGCCCCCCTCCCTAGATCACTGTATCGAACTCAAAACGCTGACCTACGGACTCGTAATTTCAAGCATTTCCCACGGCCCCGATTCGTCCTTCTGGATATTTTTCTCCTCGTTAAGAACTCGCCCGTAGGCAGGTGTGCTTTCACGAGTAGACGTATCTTCATAACAGTATATCTTCGATACTAGTTTGACAATCCTTACATCATCTGCGCTGCCTTGTTTTCGTCAGACACTTCAAGATACTGTGGTGTTTACAGACGGAGGAACAGACAAGCAGACTGACTGGCGGACGTTTCAAAAAAACACTCAGTTAGCGTATCCCAAATTATATTATTTATTTTCAAATCTCGAAATCGATTTTCTGCAGCATTACAAAACTGTCTCTACACTGCCTTTATTACTCCGCATATACTGACGTACACGAGGAAGTAAAAATATTTTGTTTCATTGCTGAAATGGGACAACAATCTAACATGTCCAATCCATTCCGAAATGTATTTTTCCCTTCTCGCCCTTACGAAAATACTTCGTAAGAAGAGAGAGTTATGTAATTTTCCACCGGAAAACTGCGAATTTTCGGCAGAAAAACTCTTATTTCCGGGCGCTGGTAACGAAAAATTAAATAAATCCTGTTGCTAAATATAGAAAAAATTCCTCTAACACGTTGTGTAGCCAGAATCCATGTTTTGTGGGTCTTTGATTCCCAAAAAATCCATTGATGGCATAGCGTCTGTCTGTCCATCTGTGGTCAACACTGATACCTGAACAGTTCAGCTTATTCTCTTCAAAACTGATATTCCCAAAGCAATCTGAATGAACTCAAAGCTTGGGTTTCAAACGAAGATTTTGATTTTTGAGAGTACTTTACTTGAAGTTTCAAATACAATTTCAAATTTTTCTCAAATGGCCCCAAATTGATTGATCAAACTTTTCCTTTTGGTAGCGCAAAGTACGAGAATATTGCAGGTCTCGTGTTTGTTGTAATCCAAAATTTTCTGAAAATTGCAAAAGTGCAATTTTTGGGCGTCTTCTTACAACTACAAATGTAATATTGAAGATAATGAATTTTTCTTTAATAAACTCTGTTCCTTACAGGACGGATCTTTAAATAGTTTATGCTCATTTTTTTCGAAAATATGTGTAGTTTTTGTGTAATTTGGCGCGAAATATAGGCAATAAAATAATTAACATTTTTTCCTGAAAACCACTTAAAATTTTTTCTTTAAATTGTTTGCAGGATAGTTAAAGGGATGCTTAAAAGAACGGCGCGGGTCTCATTTTCGTTGAACTCTCTGAATTTTCAAAAATTGAAAATTTAGAAATAATGCGAGGAAACATCTGAAATATTTACCACGCATGAATTGTTAGGCAGAATATTTTACGTGCAATTAATATAATTTTGAAAACATCCGGTAAAGCGGGGAGATAAATGTATGTATTTACCGTACGACTTCTCAAGCTTCATTGGTTGCTTGATCCGCCGAGTAAATTTTGCCGACGAAACCTTTTACTGGTGCCTAATCTTATAGCATCAATTTTTGCATCCGAAAAAAATGCCTTTTTCAATTTATCCTGCAAAGAGGTAAGTTTCTTGCGTTCCTACGACCCATGGAGCAGATTAAATAGTGTGACGGTTCTCTCAAGGGGCTCGATGTTGATAATCATGACTTCAAGAACATATACCTGATCCAGGGTCTACTGATTTCATCAATCAGCTTTCCCAAATAATGTTGTCGAACGCCGATAACTTACAGAACTATTTTCTAATACCTGTTATGATATGCAATGCATAGCGTCCCAATTTCGAGGCCCCAAAACGTTCTATATCACAGGTTGATTGAATTGACTAAATTGACACAATTGACAAAATGACGTAAACAAACATACGTCATAACTTTTTATTGTTACCTTAAGTCTCTATCTAATTACAATGGATTTGTGCGTTTCTATTTTAGTTTTAACTCAATAAAACTCACCCTTGGCACGAAAATACGATTGCTTGGATGCCACGATGGAAACAAATAACTCTCTTTACGGAAACTGTTTCCGAAAAGTTTTTTTTCTTTGGAGCTAGATAATATGGATATTTAAAGTTCCACACGCGCATTTGTAAGACCTGGACACACAAAGTTAGTTTCTTTGCCCGTCAATGACCCCCATCTCGATCAGGTTTTTGTCCCGTTTCCCTGATCCATTGAGCAAATGCTGAGATGGCCCCTTATTTTGCTTCTGGACGTAAATGTAGCTTCACTGTGCGCAGGTTTTTTTGAGCACTCCTTTTGCTTGTAGTTCATTTACAGTTGAAATTGATTTTCTATAACTCGGGAAAAAACATTTTTCAAATATTTTTATTTTTCTAAAATAATTATTTTCTAAATTCATTTTTTCGTGATTTTTTTAATTCTGGCCCTCAAGAAAATGTGCGCAGATAAATTTCTTTCCCCACACGTCATATACAGTTTTGACTGTTTTTTGACAAATAAATAAATCCCCGAAATGGACTGGAATTGGTGTGAATTTTTTAAGCTGCAGACACGTTATAGGCTTGCAGCATTACAGGTTGAATTTGACTCTTGTATTCGCCGCTAGAGAATGTCACAACGACGGTCTTAATAATATTTATACATTACTGATCCGATGAGCACGGAAAATCCTCGCATCTTCGCTGAGATTGAACCCGCACTTTAGGAGTTGAGAGGCCAGTATGCCAACCACTCATTACCGGACAATTAGATTTTCTCTTCGGAGAGACCGTAGTGGTATTATTACCAAACGTACGCACAATCTTATAGACGTTATTCGTTGAGATTACTCTGCAGAAACGAAACGTTTCTCAGAAAAATAAATGAAGTACATTTCTTCATCTCACAAAGCAGAACACGTTGATTTATTGTATCTTAATGTCTCCACCTATTTAGGTGGAGTCACCTAAATAGACGTATTCCTTCGTTCTAACAGCGTGCTAACATACTACTTTTCCAGATCTTCCGACATGGAGCAGCCACCAAACGAGCAGCTGGTCACTGAAAGGCCTCGCGGTCTAAGTCGAAATTGTAAGTGTGCTTTTCGCCCATTGGAACACAATACAATGTAAAGCACATTGGAGTTGCTTTGAGTACGTGCGAATATGTGCAGTGTGCTTGCTACGAGCGCGTCTGTGTGTCTGTTGGGAAAAACACCAGCATGGCGTATTTTTTCATTAATGGGAAAGACAAGAGCGGAGGGAGGATGCAGAGAGCAGTGCTTTCTTTTTTATTTATTTCTACTCTCTGTTTCTTTTTATGTTTTGTTGATTTTTGTTTTTGAGAACTTCGTGTAGGGTTCACTAAAACTGAGGCATAAGGCCCATTAGCAAAATGTACACCTAAAATAGTCAATACATTTTAGTAGATGAAGAATGGATGAATTGGTGGATGGATAAAGGATGAATTAAAGAGTAATCAGCACCGTGAACGCGGAATAATTAATGACGGAGCAATGTTGAAATCGAGGCAGAAAAATGATTACCGAGGAAACCTGTGGTGTACAAGAACCTCAAAAACTCCTCAGAAGGAACTCGTTTTGGCTTTTTAGTGGTCTTACAGATTTTAGATGAAATCAGATTTCTTACATTTTGTTAATTTCTCGACCTTAATATTATTGTATTAAGATGTACCATTTATCTCGCAACTTGTACGCCGTTGAATGCCGGCGCCGTGCACAAAAATGGCAACAATGTCTAGAACCCGGCGTGTTCCAGACAGTGAAGATTCCATCGATTCCGTCAGCAGGAACCTCAGTACGGACCATAGCTCTCAGTTGAAGAAAAGACAGGCACCATCACGGAGTGACAAGAAGAAAGACTCAGCCGCAACATTATAGACGCCCGGGTTGTTGCCACCACACTGTAGAAACGAAACTAAAGATGTTTCTGTAGAAAATGTGACTAACAATTTAGCTTATATTTTTTCCAGTTCCTTGCTTTTTTTTAGTTATTTAGATGGTCAAAAAACCTCTTTTTGGTTAATATTTATTTATTTTCATCCATTAGATCTTTTCTTTACAAATAATTAGTAATTTACTTGATCTGTGTGACTCCCGCAGCTTTAAATGCCATTTCAGTTCCCTACATTGGATTTCTATAGAAACAATATAAAAAACCTGACAATTACACTGTTCTACAAGGGTTCTATTTCTGAGATAAATGTATGTGATTCATTATTAATTTGCAATGGGAAGTTCATATCTGAAATCAAAATGTCGCGTTCAGGGAAAGTTTTTCAGTAATTTTAACTTTTATATCATGAAAAAGGCATTATTTCGCTAAATTGAGGGAATGTTTGCAAATAACCCTTGGCAACATGGACTCCTGTATTTCTGCCAAATGTTTTCGTATTCAAATGTTGGTTCGCCTCTCTCAATTGTAAACTTTCATAAACACTGGTTATCACAAACCTAGCCTCACAGTCATTGTCAGAAAGCCTTAAGTGTGACGTTTAAAGTGATTTTTTTCGTGGTATACAGAAAGTGACAAGTAAGTTGATAGGAAGGAAAGGAGTAAATAAGAATGTCTTTGTTATAGCATGAATTAAAGATTATAATAATATAATTTTGATTTTTTCTAGAAAATATCTCATCGGCGCTCCTGTCGACTGTCCAACAACTTTTGCTATATCTGCAGAGAATTCACATTTGTAAGAAACAGGAATAGTATGTTGCCCATCTTTTTTCTTGTAAATTAATTAATACGTGGAAAGGGAAAAAATATTATGTTATTAGCTGTACCAATGGGATGGAGAGAACCAAAAGTCCATATATCAGACTTATTTGTCATGAACATTTGAGGTTTTAAAAACAAGAAGTGAAAAAAACACATTGCTTACCGGGACCTACCTTCTGCGTAAAGGCCAGTGTCACACTCTGAAAGTCTTCAGTTCCATTTTAGAAAATATTTTCAAGTTAATTAATTCCCACCATATAAGAAAGAAACGGCCAGAACAAAATTGGAAAGTAGGTGAAAAAAATATCCGGCATCAAAGCCTGGTAGCTCGTGAAGATATCCTTCTACCACCTCTTCATATCAAACTCGGTTTAATTAAACAATTTGTAAAGGCGATGGATCCAACTGGCGAAGAGTTTACAAATCTTGCTGACAAATTTCCTCCGTCTTTCAGCAACAAAGATAAAAGAAGGTGTATTTGTAGGCCCTCAGATCAGAGAACTTCAGATGGATAGAAATTTTGAAACATACCTCCCTGACGCAGAAGCGCGAACATCGCAATGTTTCAAGAAGTGTCAGAAAACTTCCTTGGAAGAAAAAGAGATGAAAATTACAAGAAAATAGTGAATCAAATGATCAAAGCTTACCGAGAACTTGGCTGCAAAATGTCTTTAAAGGTACATTTCATGAACTCTCATATTGACTTCTTCCCAAAGGGTTGCAGCGATGAATCGGACCAACGCGTAAAGAGATTCCCTAAAGTTAGAGTAACTTTATACTTCGAGTTAGTTAGTTAAGTTAGAGTAAACTTATAGAGTAACGTAAAATAAAAATTAGAATTCCGGTTTAAACTATCCCTGACAGAGAAAAAATGAAAACAGATTTGGATTCACCTTAGAAATTACTATATGAATCACAACTTTTTCTCTTGAAATACAAAAAAATGTTTTTTTGGTAGGACAGTGTTATTGGATAACGTCAATATTTTCTTTGCTTCACGCCTTTGATCTAATAGAATCAATTATTTTAAAGAATGTTCACGTTCTATACAAAGATAAATATTTAGAGTTTTCAAAATGAATAAAAATATGCAATAAAGCTGTCTCAAATGTTGTTATCGATTCGTCACCGTACAGTTTTTAATGGCGACCGTGTTTCTTCTTAAACCAAAAAAATTCAAAAAAAGATACGGGAATACTTTTAAGAGAATTATTATACGAAGGTAATTCCAAAAGTAAGGTCTCCTATTTTTTGTAAGTACATAGACCTGTTTATTTCCACAATGGTTTACATCAGTTTACACCTTGAACATTTATCTATTTTTCGACATAATCACCATTTCTGACGATGCATTTGTGTAGACGCTATGACAGATTTTGTATGCCCATGTCATACCAGCTCGCCGCCATGCTGTTCAGAAATTTATGAACCTCTTCTTTCACCTCGTCACCTCTTCTGGACAAATGTTCTTTCAACTTAGGGAACAGATGATAGTCACTGGGCGCCAAGTCAAGACTATAGGGTGGATGGGTGATGATATTCCACTGAAACTGTTGCAGGAGAGCAACTGTTTGCCGAGCGACGTGTGGACGAGCTTTGTCATGCAGAATGTGTACGCTCTTGCTCAACATTCCTCTTCTCCAGTTCTGAATTGCCCGTTTGAGTTTTTTCAGAGTCTCGCACTCTTCGTATCAGTGTGACCAACTGCCACACAAACAAAGTTCTGTACTTATAAAAAAATAGGAGACCTTACTTTTGGGATTACCCTCGTAGATAACTTTCCACGATACATGTGAAAGATAAAACCTGGGGCCCTGGAAGATACATAAAAAAGAAATCTTAGCAATTACGTTAGAAACAATAGTCATGTTATCAAGAGATGTGCAATATAACATGTTAAAAAAAGAAGGAAAGCTAGTGTCATACCCTTTTGTAATGTGAGCAAACTCAAATGTGACGAAGAATGGACGAGCGACCAGTAAAGGTGGCGCCTGGCGAGTATGCAATTTGACGTGCACATAAGTAAAGAATGGCGCCTCAGCAGGAGCCAGATCCCACCCTCTTTCATCTGGCGAAGTATAAACTAGCTGAAACTTTGCGAGGATCTAAAAAGAAGCAGCTAAACGTCTAACGCCTTTGCAAACGTAATAATTGTGCTTATTTGCTAACGCAGAAAGTAAATCTTCTGTGTACGAATGCAGTGTTCCCGTCTGAGGTTTCTAAGAGATCGAGTCCGGCATTTTGCGTTTGTAATTATAATTAATCTCGTACGAGATGCATACATCATTCTTTTGTACAAATTCACAAAAATTTACTAGTATTTACACTTAAAATCATTATCAATGTGCGAGGCTGCAGCTGTACTCATTTATGTTGCTTCAATTTTTAGTTTACTTTGTTCTGTCCAGTGTTATACTCACTTTGCGGTACGCTTCCCGTAACTGCCATACGCGTACAAGAAAGAAATATATTCCAGCCATTCCAACCTACAAACAGTGGTTGTGGTTGGAATGGCTATCATGGAACTATCTATCTGATAGCTAAATCTATGATGGAACTACAATATCCATTTAGAGTTTTTACAAACAAGTGTCAAAAGAGCGCAGCGTGAAGAGGTCAAGGAACCTTGGGTCTAAGATAACGGAAAATGGAACTAGGCTTTGTAAAGAAACACATTTTCCGTGCGAGGACAGCATACCGAGGCTCATTAAAGTTGTGCAGTTGCAAAAGCAAATCCTTCGGGCAGTTTTTGTGAACGTTGAGATACGACTGAGGTGAAAAATCTTTTGAGTGTAGAGGTGCAATGGCACATGCACGTCTTTTGTAAACATTTGAAGAGATTGGGAGTGTTGAGATACGATTGCAAATGTGATTTTTTAGGGCAGCTACTCTGAGTACTCAGATGCAATTGACAGTGTAAATTCTTTTGATACAATACCATTGAGGTGTAATTGTATATGCTAGTCTTTTGAATAGTGTTAGTTAGTGTTTGGGTGCAATTAAAAATGC
Organism: Acheta domesticus; assembly: GCA_031308135.1. NCBI lineage: Eukaryota > Metazoa > Arthropoda > Insecta > Orthoptera > Gryllidae > Acheta > Acheta domesticus. Next base: position 171,002,615 of record JAHLJT010002406.1, on the reverse strand, counting down.
TTAACTTTTGATTCGCTGTTATGAATGTTGAGACGCGCTTGTGTATGCTAATCTTTTTGAACAGTGTTGTGGAGAGTTGGGCCGTTATTGAAAATCTTTTAGGTAATGGCTGTGAGTGTGGAGTCATGTAAGTAAAAATGAATCTTTTGAGCCGCGATTATGAACATTGAGATTCGCTTACAAATGACAGTATTTGGACAGTGATAGGGAACGTTGCGAAGAGGTTGCAAATGCAAGTCTGTGGAATAGTGATTGCGAGCGTTAACGTGGTCAAATTGAAATCTTTTGGGTAATGGGATGCAATTGCAATTGGAAATTCTTTAGACAGTCGAAATTGAATTGAAAATACGAATCATTTGGAGCCTGGTTACGAGAGTTGAAGAGAGATTGGAAATTCGAATCTTTTGGGAAGATGTGAGCGTTGAAATGCGATTTGAAATTTGAATGTTTTGAATGAGTGTTGCGTGCTTTGAGGTGCGATTGCGTACGTAAATTCCTTGGGCATTTGTCGCAAGCATTGAAGTTCAGTTGGAAAATCGTATATTTTGGGCAGTTGTAGTGAGGCTTGAAGTGGTATTGCGAATTCAAATGGACGTATGTTGTAAACGTTGAGAAGCAATTGCAAACACAATGTTTTGGATATCTGTCCCGAGCGTTGAAGAGTAATTGGAAATTGGAATCTTTTGGGCAGTTGTGAGCGTTGAAGTGCGATTGAAAATTCAAAAATTATGGACACAAGTTGAAAGTATTGAGATGTGATTGCAAACACAAATCCTTTGGGAATCTATCGCTAGCGTTGTAGTGCGATTGGACATTTGGATGTCTTAGGCAGTTGTTGCGAGTGTTGAAGTGTGATTACAAATTCAAATTATATGGATATGTGTTCTAAGCGTTGAGGCGCGATTGCAAACGCAAAACCTTTGGGTATCTGTCGAGAACGTTGAAGTGCGATTGGACATTCGAATCTTTTAGACTGTTGTGAGAGTTAAGTGCGATTGCAAATTCAAATATTATGGAATCTGTTGAAAGCATTGAGGTGTGATTACAAATCCTTTTGGTATCTCTCACGAGCGTTGAAGTGCCGCAAGTGATTTTGGTGGATGCGCTCGCGTGCGGCAGCGCGGGCGACGCGGGCGGCGGGTGCTGCGGGGGCGAGGGCGGCGGCGGCGGCGGTGGCGGCGGCGGCGGGGCCAAGGCGCGCGGGCGCGCGCGCGGGCGGGGCTCGTCGTCGTCGCTGACGGCGCGCGGGCCCTGCTGCGAGGCGGCGGCCGCCGCCGCCGCCGCCTCCCTCGCCGCCGAGTCCCTGGGGCTGCCCTCGCGCGGGCGCTGGGGCCCCTCGGAGGGCGCGCTGCTGCTGCTGCTGCTGGTCGTGGCGCTCGTGGCCGCTGCGCTCATCACCTACGGATACGTCCACATCTGACCCCCGCCCACGCTCTGTAGCCTGAACCGGAAGTAAAGCGCTTCGCACTCCCAACTCGTCTCGTCTCTTGTACTTGTATCTCTTATGCTAAAAGTGGATACGATTATATTACTTAATGCAATGTGGAATTTGTTTATGTATCTTACTAATTTCCAATGAGCGCAAAAGTTGAAAAAAAACTATGCCGTGTCTGTCCATTGATGTGTTAATTACTATGCTTTTCTCTGATATCCAGGAAACAATGAATCTGTTACGATTCTGAATGACTATTTTTACAATATTTGATTGTTGTTTCTGATCAGTGTGCATGTAACGTTTTGGAAAACATTTTTGCGTGGTTTTTTATCGACATTTTTGTCGCTGTAGGCTACTAGAATGTGTTATTAGAAGTATTGCATTATATACTTCGGTTTTTATTTCTTGGCGCAAAATGGAATATCTCATAGTATTTCGCGTCGTTCTCGGTTGTGCCGGTAGAAGTCGCATGATCGTGACTGTATCGAGCAGTGCTGGCGATCATGCGACTCCTAGCGACACAACCGAGAACGATGCGAAATACCGTGAGGTATTTCATTTTGATGACACACCCCCACGCGCCAAGAAAGAAAAACCGAAGTATATAATGAAATACTACGAAAAATAGCAGATTCTAGTAGCCTACAGCGACAAAAATGCCGATAAAAATCCACGCAAAAATGTTTTCCAAAACGTTACATGCAGAGAAACAACAACAGTCAGAAACTGCTGATTGCTAACTGCTCAGGAACAACAATCAAATATTTGCAATAGTCATTCAGAATCGTAACAGATTCATTGTTTCCTGGATATCAGAGAAAAGCATAGTAATTAACATATCAATGGACAGACACGGCATAGTTTTTTTTTCAACTTTTGCGCTCATTGGAAATTAGTAAGACACATAAAGAAATTCTATATTACATTAAGTAATATAATCGTATTCATTTTTTCTGCTCTATTATGGTTCCTCCTGGAAATGTTAAAATTGTACAATATTTTGACAGTAACACCATTTGGTACACAGTAACTATGTCACATCATGGAAACATCTACTGTACGGAACATGTTTCTGACGAAATTACCTCTCCAAGAAGGTTACAAATCAATATTTATTGATAATTCTTTTATAAATCGTAACAAATTTACATAATGCAGAAAACAAATTTAATTGATAGAACATTCAAAATTTATAATTAATGAAAGAAAAACAAAATTTGCTGAAACGAAAAAATAAAAAGTCCACTGGGATATTGAGTTTTTTGTCTTTAACAATCAACTTTAACTGCTTCAGAAAGTCAATGGCTATTGTCGCTCGTGCAAGAAACCTCATGGGCGACATTTCGATAATTTTTAGTGAGAGCAGAATATTAAAGACAAATAATTCAGTATTATTTTCCAGTTGGTAAATCGTGTAACTGACAGACACCAATTGAGTTCTTTCCGGGCTCATAAAATGCTGCGATTATGGTCCCATAGCATTTAGGACTATATCATTCACTATGATTGCATGATTTAATCCTGGGAGATGTGACAGTGTTAATCTACGACGCGCGTTACTTAAAGCGCGTCAATACAGCGCTCTTGTGACACAGACCTAAATGTAAATGTTTGTAAGGAGAAAGGATAGGACAAGGAAGAGAACGGAAAGATCACGCGCGGTCCGATCCGGCATTCCCCTGGTTCTGAAAGGTGAAACCACGGAAAAACTACTGATCAGAATAACCGGCTGCTAGAATTCTCCTCTACATAGTGGTTGAATTGGACCCATTTGTGTCATAAATCTGACCCCGTCGGGATTCAAACCATATAATGTACGGGTCGGATTCGCTGGAGGGTCAGCAGCAATGATGGATTTGATCTACATAAACTTAGCCGGTAACACCATTAAGAGATGAGTTGCCTATCTCTCAGGAGTATGCTGTTCTAAATGTCACTTGTGTAACTTCTGTTTGTGAGATTTTCCAACCGCAAGTTCAAAACGTTATCGTTTTTGGCCCTCTTTATAGCTTAGAACAGGGCTTTCCAACTAGCAGCCTGCGGGCCGATGCGGCCCGCCGGATCTTTTTGTGCGGTCCGCCACTATTTTGAAAAATTGTATTATACCAACCCAACACAATACAATTATACAATTCATCTTATTTTTATTTAATGGTATATTAATATTACTACTTTTAATGGTATATTAATATAACTACAATTTGATATGTGGCCATAAACCCTTCTAAGTTGGACAGCCCTGGCTTAGAAGTTGAAAACTTTTATTCTGAAGCATACTATCCAGGAAATCTCTGAATAAATGCTATGACGATCTAGGATATGCAGAGGGGTCGATGATGACTTTTACCAATATACATGTGGTCGACAATTTCTTGTATGTACACATATTTGCGAACAAGAGAACGAATTTTATGAATGGCCCCTAGACACAGGGTATCGACTCAAGTATCTTGTGTGTTCTACATTACGGACACATCATTCCGACCATCTGAGGTAATGTCTTTCTAAATATAATATTCGTTTGCAGCATCAAGGGACTTAACCACATACTTTTTCAAATTTTCATAGTGAGTTTATTATCGGATTAATAGGAATATATACAACTAAAAATTCAAATTTTAATCCTTGTTTTATTATTTCCATCGCCTTCCTTCCGCTTATCACTAGCCATGACAAAAAATAGTCGTCTGCATCATCGAACACAACTGACCACAAACTTTCAATATTTAACATTTTATATTGTGTGAGAAAACTTATATGCCAAATAAGTGCTATTCCCCAAAGAGCATTGTACACAATAGTACATTACGAAACAATTAAGTGATGATGGGTATTAATACACGAGTATCGTAAACTTCACACGAGTATATTAATACCCATTATATCGAGTTTCATACGGTACTTTGTCTACGACTTATAGTAACTTTTATACGTTAAACTTTTACATTGAATCCTTTCGTGGCAATTGACATGAAGGATTGAGCCGAGGCCATTTAGCGAACAGCTCCCTACCACCACAGTTGGCTTTTACCAGACCTCCTGCAAAGGAGTACAGACGTTGCTGCAATATTTCCGACGTCACCATTTTTGATTTCTCTCTTTACTTCTGGAGGTGTCAAGTCCACCTTTGATTCACTAAGCATTTTAAATTACTTTTTTTTAAGCAGAACAAGACGGCAGCAACGTATAACCCAAAATGACTTGTGTTCAGATCTTTACCCTAGTGAAATGTTATCTCCAATAACTAACACTGCGCAAGTCAAATAGGATCAAAGTGAAATTACGATTCAATTTATTTTAAATACTATTTCAAATTACTAATAATAACAAATATTACTAATAATAAAAGAAATTAAAAGTAAGAATCATAATATAATATTAAATGCAATTTTAATGTACACAATCGAACGAAACATCTACTATAAATATTCTCAATGTTTAATTAAGAGACAATACTTGGTTTGTAAGCTTTTCTTGGTTGATGAAGAACCTGTCTGATAATGAAATCTGTGTCGAAATGAGTATCATTATGCAACGGGTTGCGGCCATCAAATGGCAGAATTATACAATGGGAGTAGAAAAAAAACGAGATGTTCGATCGTAAACAAATATTTCACCATACTGCTTGAGTGAATCCCGAAAGCTGCAAACCATAAAAAATCTCCATGATTCTGATTCCTTAATTTTTGAGAGCTTATAGTAAATGTAATGGAACCCTAGGAACCAAATTTTAAGAAATCAATATCAGAGTTTCATTAGTATTAATGTTCGCGACATCGTTCATCGGTGGAAGTGGGCTGCGCCTTGACGCTCGCGCCTGGAAGAATTGCCCTTCCCGCGTCCCGCGGTGGCTGCTAATGAGAAAACCTGTTGCACTGCGCGACGCTGGAAGGGGTGCCTGCTTGAATGGCAGCTCTGCATGAATGCGGCTTTCTTGTGACGGGCGCCAACCACTCCCCGCCGCGCTCGCTCGCCTCGCCGACAGCTCCCTCGGGCGAGGAACTCCCACTGCAGCGGGGAAACCGCGTCTTAACACCCAATGTCAACATGTTTAATTCAAAATGAGACATTTGGCATGAATACGAGCATTTGTACAGTCGATTTAGCATAAATGAACTCTTTAGCATGATGTGATGAATATAATAATTGTAAATCGAAAACGCTAGGTGTATTTGTTTAAAAAGAAATTTGAGCTTTCTACTCAATTAAATTTTGTTATTTATTTTTGCTTTGAGTGAAAAGTAGTGGTATTAACCCTTGCTCTTAAGCTGTTTGAACCAGTTTTGAAATATAAACAATAAATTTTGACATATTACAATTGAAGGGAAGAATGTTCATCTGCTGCCAATTTTTAATTTCGTCATTTCCCAGACCAACTACATGTAGGTGTTTTCTTTGATAGTTTCGTCGTGCTATACTGCGATTTTTGTAACTTTGCTCCTCAAGGCCCGTCTTCACGAGAAATATGTCACGGTATTTCGGGTCTTTTTCAGTCTTGCCGCTAGATTTGCCGATGAGCTCGACTGTATCCAGCAGTGTTTACGATCATGCGGCATCTACCAGCCTGAGCGAGAAACACGCGAAATGCCGTGTGATATTCCATAGTGGCCATAGGGGCTTGAGGAGCAAAGTTATAAAAGTCGCACTATAGTTATAGTCGATATACCATAACCTCCAAAGATGCAGCAGTCGACGTTTCGTTGCGCCAGCAAGTGGGTGTTGTAGTTAGCGAAGATAGCGAATACTTTTAATGTTTGAACATTCACTGTTTTTAAGTGCAGAGATTAGAAAGTGTGTTCAAACGTAATGTCCTATAATCGTTTGATACACGTGTCCTTTTAGCACAAACGTTCAGCGATTGTAATACGTTCATGAGTAAATGTGGATAACAGTATTTCCTGTTATAGTACTTCATACATACATGTACTGATCTTGGTAAACATAAAACATTTCCAGTGAATGGCCATAAAACAGTCTTGGGGATTTCTATATTTCGTATGGTGCATATGTTGTAACCTTTTCTACTCTTTATGTGCAATGTTTTTGCTGGGATTTACCTAGTTTTTATATTAATAATAATATTGTTGCTATATTATTATTATTATTGTTACAATCTTGATTTTAAGTAGAAAAGTATTAAAATTCCTTAGAATTATTTGTAAGTTAAATTGCTCAATAAAAGGCAATGGAATTCTGTAAGACATTGATAGTGTGTTCAAAATAATGAGACATTACCTTAAATGAGAATAAGAGTAGGCAAAAAACTCACACGGAATAAGAAGTGAGTCGAAAGTGCTCAGTTATTTCCACCATATATGTCCACAAAATCGTATGCAAGAAATATCATCAATGCGATAACATTATAGCCTGTAATTAATAAAACTAATAAAAAATTCAAATAATACAAGTATTAAGTTCAAACTTACACGTGTTAGGGGATTTTTTTCTTAATTTAGCAACTGGATTTATCCACTTTTTTTCTCTATCACGGCCTGGCAACGATTTTTTCTGGCGAAAATTCGCTATTTTTTTGCGCAGCATTACATAACTTTCCCTATACTACGTTTATTACTCCGTATATACGTACGTATACGGGAAAGTAATAAAAATGGGATCATGAAACAAGTGTGAGGTATTGAGAGACGGTGCAGGGATTTCTGGACAAAGGGTATGAGTATATATGATCGTATTGTTGGTTGTATTTTGAGTTGGGACAGAAATGAGGGGATGGAAGGAAAGGAAAGGAGAAAACTGAAAGTAATAAAGAAATAAATTTAAGATGAAACAGAGGAGTAGATTACTGCATCCCGGTTACATGTTAAGATGGGAAACAAGGCGAACAAAATGAAATAGATGTGGGTAAAATAGCATGTAAGTACATGGAAGTGAGTAAAGGGAGAGTAAATGAGTTATTGAGGCAAGTTTGTTCAGAATTAGCTAAGAATAAAGAGTCTGAGAAATATTAATGGGAAGGGAAAGTTTTTGCTATTATAAAGATTATTCATTGGAGGAAGTGAAAAGGAGAAGGGATTGATATTAGTAAGAATTGATTCTAAAGGATAATGATCATTTATTGTAGAACGATAATGAAAATACAAGAAACTCATAAAAAAATGTATATATTAATTCAGATTGATGATTCCTAATCATTTAAAAGGAATGTGTAAGGAAAGTGACAGAAGAAAAATATTAAGATATAGGTTAAGAAATGAAACCAGAGCGAATAGAATAGTAAGTTAAATATATGAGGTGAAATAGGTTAAATAATGGTGAGGATAAATAGTGAGGTGAAAAATGTCGGCTCTATGAGATGGAAAGGAAGACTGGAAATATATGTTTCAGAGATTGTAAGTTCTTGAGGGATTGTGGGGTATTGAGGACGTATGTGGGAAAGGTGGAATGTTAAGGATAAGATAGGGTGGATATTAGAAGGCGAAGCTGAAATGATAAGCACAGTAGAGAGATATAGGTAAGTGCTTAGTATGTACCCTATTATTGTGTACATATCTAGCAAATCTAACTGTTGTATATTTACGAAGTTTTAAATTAAATATAATAATATTATTATTATTATATTAATTATAATTATTATTACAATCTCGAAGGATACTACGAGTTAAATAGTAGACCCAGTAGACACACGAAGGTTACTCGGACTCTTATCCGTAGGATTAGGGGGAGGTGTTATCGCGCTTTCATTTCCGAAATAAATTCGTAGAAGATTTGTAAATATTTCTGAAAAGATGACCTATTTAATAGTTTTTTTATGTCATCTTATAAAATCCAGAGCCTAATGGAACCTTAAATAGGCTCATTACTCCCGTCAAAAATGAAATGCCAAAGACGTTTTTGAAAATATATTTTATTAGTGGTGTTTACTGATGATACTACAAAGAGATACAAGACAATCATTTGCCTACAACTTAAATACCACCATAGTTGATGATTTTCAGAGGATGTAATAATACTTTTAACAAGCAATCTGGAACACTTTTAGCAAAACAAACAAAAAAACACTTTTAACAAACAAAATGGAACATTTGTACGTAGATCTTTTGTAAATAATATCTCTTTTAAATAGAGGGGCGCATACAGATTAAATTGAAGGATGCGTAAAAATATCAGCGATATAGACACACCGTTCGTCCAAAATACTTGAGAGCAATTGCCGGAAGTGTAGTGTTTCATACCGGGGAAGAGAAAATTGAACATAATGACATTAGGTTCATTATTTCACCGACAACTCGAGCTACACATCCAAACATCGTAACACAAAAGAGAATTCTTGGTTGATCAAGAGGTCACATTTAGCACAAAATGATCGAATAAATTAATGCGAAAATCTTTCAAAATTTTTTAGAGATATAACAACATGTCGAAGTCATAAAGTGTGATGGTTATATATTGATACAATGAGTAACTGAGTCGACGCAGTCCGCTATTCAGTAAAACTTTTAAACATAATTTGTGTGAGTGAGCCTCGTCGTAAGATACAGCCCAAATATCAGAATACCCTTCATGTTACTTAGAAAAGTAAATCTACCAAAATATTGCAATATAATCCGTTTGAGAGCCTCTGCATGACAACGAAATATATTGAGTGATACTGTTATTCTTATCAGCTGTGCAAACAAAGAAAAAGTTTTCAAAAAGTTTTAATATTACCCAGAAACCACCCGGTGCAGTTCACGAGACTTCAGTTTACCGAGTAACTGTGTTTTTAATGAAAATTAATAATGTACGACAACAGACTTTTCTTAAAGTATGAGTAGATTTATGTAAAAGTTGTTTTAGTAATAGGTAGCTGTAGCGTGCTCTTGAGTGAGTGATTCCCGAAAGTACTGGTTCTTGCTTGTGAACGTAAAACCAAAAATTCAGTGAAAGAAACTTTCCTGTAGATTTCATTATAATATTGACGTAAAAATTTATCAAATAATTATTTTCACAATTTATTTATAACTTTTTTAATTAATTTGACTAAATTACTTCAAGACTCCACGTAAACCATGCTGCGGGTACAGCTAGTTATATTTCTACAATTTTATTATTACAATTTCAATTAGTCTATAGTCTGGTCATCTTCTTGCTTTTATGGTTTAGGTCAGGTCTGTTGCGGCTTCATTCCATCGTTGTCTTGGTCGATTAGGATCTCTTTTTCCGTTGTAGAGAGATTTTGAGAGCCTATTGTCTCCCATTCTTTGTAGGTATTGTGTCCATATTGAACGTTTCTCCTTTCTTTTGTCTAATATGGAGAAAATGTTGAGGTGCTTCCGGATGCTTTCGTTTTTGAAGTAGTGTAGGAGGCTACAGACTTTTACTGCTCTTAGAAATCTCACGACGCAGCTTGTGTATTATTACATTTCTTTCTTCCAAATACCTCGTTCTCTTACAGTAAAAGTGCTATTGGCATCACGTTGTACATTTTTAGTTGCGTCTCTCTTCTTAACTTCTTCGAGAACGTTCGTCTTATTGTGCTGCACATTTGTTGGAGCTGATGGAGTTTGATATCAATGTCGTTCCCGTAATCGTAGCATAAGTAGTAGCCAAGGACGTTGTAATATCTTTCTTGTTCCAACGTAAAATTATAAATACATATTTTTGATCTGACGTATAAATTGCTTTAGAAAGTCATTACTTTACGTTTAGATAGAGTTTTTGAGGTTACAATCTTTCAAGATAATAATACACGAGCATTTCATGGAGTTCATTTTCATTTCTAGCAATTAAAACCTTCTCGTCTGAAAATAATTTGGAGTATGCCATTTGGAGTATTTAAATAATTCCCATTTCCCAAACAGATTCCATCTGAACTACACTCTGTTTTCCTTGATTTACTAATTTTTTTCTTTAGGTGATTCAAACTTATAACTACCTCCGTTCCATTATATAATGACAGTTTATTTGCTTTTTTTGCTTAGAATATCCTCTGATCTCTAATATTTGCCATGGCTTTCTTCTTACAATTCAATCGAAAGGTTTCTCAATGCCTATGAAAATAAGATGAGTTTCTAAATTATATTCTGTTCTCTTTTCAATTACCTGTCACAGAATAAATATATTATCAGAGCACGAGCGGCCTTGTTGGAATCCGTGTTACTCATATAATAGGTGTCCTTCACTAATAGTTTGTAATCTATTGTTTAGGATTCTGACATACACCTGTTATGTTATGATTATATTCTTCATAATGATAATATGGTTGAAAGTGAAACGAGATTTGTTGCCTTGATAAGCGTACTGGGGAAGTTTTGAGGTTGGAGATTATCTGCAGTGGAAATATTGAAGAGTGCGAGGGTAGTAGAGAGCGTTGAGAAACCTCTGCAGGGAGTGAAGCCGGGGGGTTGGTGGCTGGAGAGTTTTGAAAAGAATTACGAAGGTTTTCTTCGCTGGCTCCTGCCAGGAACTGAAGGGGGGGAGGGAGGGGGGAAAGAGGAGAAAAGTTCCTTCTTTTACGGATGTTTCGCGGTTCGCTGCGCCCTGATAAACTCTTGGAGCGCTGTAGAAGAAGTATTGTAGGATGACGCCCTCGGCAAAGAGCACGACCTGTTGCTGTAGCTGTAGTTTGTCGACTGTGAGAGTGGAGCGCTGATAAAGCGGAAAGCATGTGTCCGTTCGATTGGAAGGCAGAAAGGGAATGTAGTAAATTGTCGTTAAGAAGCGGGCGTTTGTGAATTCTCTGTCCTTCCGTACATAATACAATTGAATATGGAAAATGAATGAGAGGAGTTTGAATGGCCGCTTCGCGCATGCGCTGTGGGCGGCGGCTGGCGACTGTCTGGGCGCGTGCTTCCCCACCAAGCCCGCCCACTTCCCGCATCTGCCCGCCTCACTGCATCTCCCCCTCTCCGCTCTGCTTCGCCCCGCCCCGCCTTGCTCCATCTCTCTCTCCCTCTCTTTCTCTCGCTTTCTCCCTCTCTTTTTCTCTTTATTTCTCTCTTCCTCTTTCTTTCTCTCTCTCTTCCTCTCTCTCTCTATTTCTCTCTCGCTCTCTTTCTCTTTTTTTTTCTCTCACTCAGCCCCGCTTCCCCGTTACTTACCAATCCTTTACCGGTAACGCTCCGAATCACCCAACTCACGTCATCTCTCCTCGTCTCGTGTATCTCCGCAACCACTCCTCATTTCCCCATCGCAGTCCGCTTTACTCTCTTTCTGTCCCATTCCGCCCAGGCCAGTCCCGCTCCCCACACCACCCATCCTGCCCCTCTCGCCTGTCCATCCCAATTACCACTCCAGCCCGTCACACCCACCGCGACAGCTCAAGCCCTCCCCACTTCGTCCCTCCCCGCGCTCCTCGCTCCCCGCACTCTGCTCCACCCTGCCCGAATCTACTTCTTCAGCCCTGTCCCGGCTCCAGTCTGCTCAGTCAGATCACTACCGCCCCGCCACCTGTATCTTGTCCTTTGTCCGTCCCGAGACCCTTCCCTGCTACGTCCAACTTCACTTGAGCGCGATCCTTTCACCGCTCTGTCCTTTCCACTTATGCTCCGCCCCGTCCCCGCTTCACACTCCGCTTCGTTTCTCTCCGCTTCCCCCACCCCGCTCCCCCCCATTCCGCCTCGGCCCGCCCCACCCCATCCAGCTCCACCCCCAACTCGACCCGGTCACTCTCGCCCCGCCAGGTATGCCTTGTCCTACTCCGTTCCGAGACCCACACTAAGACCAACCCCACCTGACCTCGACCCGTTGCCCGCGCTTTCTTCTACACATATGCCCTGTCTCACCTCCGCTCCTCACCGCTCCACCCCTCTCCGTTTCGAATCTCCCCGTTTCCCATTTCCCTCATCCCGCCCCACCCTGCTCCATTCCGCCCCGACCCGTCCAGCTCCACCCCAGCTCAACCCAGTCACGCCACGAATGCCAAGTCCGCCCCGAGACCCTTCCCCCGCTGCCCACTTGAGCTCGACTCGTTCACAGCCCTTTCCTCTTCACTTGTGCCACGCCTCGCCTCCGATTCTCCCGGTCTCCGCACCATATCTCCGCACTTCCCATTCCCCTCACCCTGCTCCACCCTGCCCCGTTCCGCCTCGGGTCCGCCCTGCCCCGTTCAACGTCACCCATACTCGACCTGGACACTACCACCCCGGCCATGAAAGCGTTGTCCGAGTCCGTCTCGATACCCTTCCCCGCTACGTCCAACCCCGCTTGAGCTCGACCCCAACCTCGCCTGTCGTCTCCACTCGCGCCCCGGCTCGCCTCCGCTCCTCCCCCGCTTCCCGCTTCTCTCCATCCCGCCCCCACCCTGCTCCATTCCGCACTGGCCCCGCCCCGTCCCGTCCAGCCCCGCCTCAGCTCGTCCCGCACGTATGCCTTGCCCCGATTCCACCCCGAGACCCTTCTCAGCTAGGTTCACTCCCACTTGAGTTCGCTCCGTTCCCCGCCCCTGTGTTCTTCACTTGTCACCCGCCCCCGCCCCCGCTGCTGCCCGGTCCACCCCCTCCACGCTTCGCTCACCCCGCTCCACCTTGCCCCGTCCGCTCCGGCCCATCCCGCCCCGCACCATCTCAGCTCGACCCGGTCACGCCCGCCCCGCCACGTACGCCTTGTCCAACTTCAACCCGAGACCCTTCCCCGCTATGTCACTCCCACTAGGGCTCGCCCCGTTCCCAGCCCTGTGCTCTTCACTTGTCCCCCGCCCCGCCCGCGCTGCTGCCCGCTCCACCCCTCCCGCTTCCCTCACCCTGCTGCCACCCTTCCCCGCCCCGCCTCGGCCACCCGCACTTGAGCTCGCCCCGTTCCCCACCCGGTGCTCTTCCATTGTCCCCCGCCCCGCTCCCGCTGCTGCCCGCTCCACCCTTCCCCGCTTCCCTCACCCCGCTCCACCTTGCCCCAGTCCGCTCCGGCCCGCCCCGCCTCGGCCAACCCCACTTGAGCTCGCCCGCCCCGTGCTGCGTGGCGGCGAGGCGTGTGATGCGGCGCGCGCTTATTGATTGGCGCCCATCGGAGCGTACGCAACCGCGCGCCGCCCCTCGCCCGCCCACGCAGTTGCCACACCGCCCGCCCCCGTCCCCCGCCCTCGCCCCGCCCCGCGCCCTGGGCGCGCGCCATTCAAACGCCTTCGACGCTAAATGCAGGCCTACTGAATAGTTTAACACCGTGCGCTTGTGCCTTTAGAAATGAGAAAGTGGGACTCGCTTAGCAACAGGACGCGTTCTTCCACTCAGAATGTGGGAAGAAACGTGCATCTTGTTTGACTGTAATTCATTGTTGTTGGCAATACCTATCTTCTGTTTTCTTAAAATGACAGAATTCACTAAATTTTATAAAAATTACTACATTTAAATTTTGTTGTTAATAAAGTCGTTGTTCCCTGTCACAAGCAGTGTATCCAAAAAGTGACTCAAAAATTAAAATTATGAGTTTGTGTTGTTTGGAATACTCTTCACTCTACGGTTTCTTTTAAATTCACAATCAACTATTTTTTTCAATAAGATTCAAAGCTACTCCCTTGCTGCAGAGTCTTCCATTGTGATAATATACTATATCTGTAAAATTAATTTCAATAATTAAAATGATTTGTAAAATATACGTATATTTTTGTTCATTAAAATGGACTAAAGTAACAGAAATAATATAAATAACCTCCGTTTATAATTTTTACATGCCATTTTTGTACTTGAGATATGTTTTGTTTCATTCGATTCGAAGATAAAATTATATTTTCCTGGTAGTTTAAACTCGTATGGTACGTGGTAGTTTAAACTCGCAAACGATAATTGCTAAGTCAGTTCATAAGTATTGAAAATAATACAAAAATAGGTATTTTAGTTTTTTAATTGTTTTGTAATTGTGTAATTCTATTTTTACAATAGTTAATAAAGAAACAACACTGCATTAATTGAATTTTGGTAATACAAAACCAATATTGAGCAGTAAACATAAAATTGTAACGCTTTGTGTCATTTACTATTGAACTTGAATATAATACTTTTGCACACATATCATATTTCGCTCGTTTTTTGTACATTTTCGGCGTATATTTTGTATTTGGAATAAGAATGGATTTGGGACTGAAAAGTATTTCTTGACAAAGAAAACAATAAATCCTGCCAATTCTGAAAATAGCAAGGTAAAATATATTTCGCAACCCTGATGTTCGTAATGCTTACTGATATAAATACACTACGATTTGGCAAGAACTGACAGAAAAGTAGCAATATTGTGAACAATATATATATATATATATATATATATATATATATATATATATATATATATATTCTCACACCTAAATTATTAAATAAAAGTGAGTTAAGCCCTTTTGCGCTTATTTACTCTCATTTTTTTCTAGTTTTTCAACTGCCCGGAAAAAAGTATGCTTACTAGCTGCAACAGGGCATTGTATACAACATAGACAGTGAAGATTGAGATAATAATTCTTTTAATTTCTTGTGACATATTACTTGAATGTAAAAATATTTTCCTTTTAAACGATTCCAAATGAACTGTTTCTCAAAGTTTCTTTCACATGGAAAATGCGGAGCACCACAGAACTCACATTCTGTTGATAAAGAACCAACAGCAAGTGGTTATTGTTTGTTTGCATCCGTTCGGATTCCTTCTTTCGACGATCTGTTAATGATTTCTTGTTGCAAGAAGCCAATTACTAAAAAGCCTTAAAAGTTCATGTGCCGTAAACATCTTCCTTGAAAGTTAGGTTACTGAACTCTCCCGCACCGCACAAACGATGACTCAACATTTATTGACGCAACATCGATTGACGCAGGCAGGTTCTACGAAATTAACAAAATTCCATAAATAAAGGTACAGTTCATCACTTTCACATTTAATAAATTTTTAGCGTAAACACCCGCAAAGCAGCCACTATAACTCAGATAATGATCTTTCATTCAAAAGGAGATTTAGAAAACCGGTTTAGCACTTTTAACGAAAGTCTAAAAAAAATGACGTATTTTTAGTATAAAGATTGTTTGTCACTGACTAATTGGTATTTCCTTTTCTGTTTTCATGAAAGATATAAAACGCTGTTTAAGATAAAATGTATCAAAATGAAAAAAATTGAAGGACTAGGATACTAAAATTTGAAATTATATGTTTCATAATTTTGAGCTAATTACAGACTAGTGTTTGAACTAATTAAAGACTCTCAGCAGTTCAGCTCTGAACATGATGGCCGAAACATCAGCTCGATTGACAGAGACGCGGCTCATCCCAGACAGCCAAGAATAAAATGACTCCAGTCGCGGAAGCTTACGAATCCGTAATTAAAGACTAATTTCAACCAATCCCAAGTGTTTCAATCTGATATATTTGTGACTAATTTTTAATATCTCCCTAACGTAAAATTAATAAACTTCTTCCTCCTTCGCTTTCATTCCTGCTTCCCATGTGAGAAACCCTTCATCTAAATTGCGTACGTATTTCTCATTGAACGATCTCCTTTTTATCATAAAATAAACTGTAATAAAATTTTTTGAAAGTGGTCGGGCGGAAGAGCAGGCTAAATGGCCTGAGCCTCGCCATCAATAAAGACATTTATTTATTTATTTATTTAATCCCGTGTAAGACCTGATTGTTTTCACCATGTAGTTGTCGCTTCTCATACCTCCACGTGTGCCATCATTCCATCTGTGGAGCTAGTGTCACCAGGCTGCGATGAGTACGGACCCCTGGACCACGTAGGCGATCCCTAGGTGTGCCTCCCCCCTCTATTCCTCTAAAGCAGCACCTAGTCGATAAAAGCCCCAGAGATACGCTAGAAATGTATTGTAAGAACACTCTCAATAGGAGAGCTTGCGAAGCACATCGAGCGCTGTAAAAAGGGAAATTTCTGAATACATTGTTGGTTGAAATACCTGCAGGAATAGCCAGGGTCATCCGGCAGGGCAAACACCCACCACTATGACAGTGTAGAGGCATCAAAGAGGACACAGATGTATAACATTCCGTCAAATAATTCATTTTTCGTTATCATTCACCTCTCATGTGCATCTCTGTCATTGGTTGATTGATTAATGTTTCCGGGCCCGTCAACTTTTAAGGCCGTTGGTCCCGTGAGTGTTGTGCATTTTTGTTTATCGCGGGAGGTGGCAGTGATCTTCTGCTGGTTGTCGAGATCCGGTGGCGACATACAAATCGGCTAGTAACGTTTTCCCCACCAGGTAACTCGCACCAGCGGGCACAGCACCAACCGGGACAAACGCTCAGCTCCCGACTGGTCACCCAACATGTGAGATTGTGTAGTGCATGTAAGTAAGGATGTAAGTAAGGGGTCAGGATATGACAAGAAAGGGGAAGGAAAGATCGCGCCGGCTTGTGGCCCATTTGTTAGAGTACTGCTCCGGCATCCGCCTGGTGTTGATCAGAGAAACCACGGAAAACTATCGAGCCATCCGCTAGAATTCTCCTCCAGACAGCGGCTCAACTCGACCTGGGTAGGTAGCTAGTGTCGCAAATCCTGCCACCGTGGGGAGTGGAACCCTAGGACCTCCCGGCAAGAGGCACAGCAGTGACGTCAATTGATACCCTTAGCGACAATAAGCTGTTACTCATATGGTCAATCCATTGGAAGGTAAAGGCAATTCATCACTGAGCCCCTGCCCAGGAAAGGGGAAGACATTGAAGCGTAGGTCTGCTCCCTCGCTTGCGTTAGAGAGCGAGTGTGGTACTTAGGTATTGTTGGGAATCGATCCCGCCGCCACTCAACGGGACAAGACAGGGCGATTGATGTATGAAAAGCACAGGGAAATGAAAGTGCAGAAAATACATAATGAAATGGTTTTTAATCATAATCAAAAAATACCCTGGAAATTAAATTGTGCCCGTGAAGAAGAAAATTACGTGAGATGGTGTGACGCGTATTGTAGGAAGCAACAAATAGTTGTCAGAAAAAGAGTAACGTTAATTTTTTAGTGTCATGTGTTATTCCTAATATACACATTATAGTGATACTCTGACATGTTTCCCATAAAAATTACGGGTTTTATCTCACTTTTACGTCAGCTTAGCCGAAAAAAATTGATCAAAATTATTATTTTAATTTAGAACCAATTTATAGCGATTAATTGCATATCACATATCGCTGTATTGAATGCACATAAAACGAGCAATCAGAAAAACCAAGTTCAGGTTACCGGTGACAACCCCGAATAATGATATTGGTTTAGTGGTGAAATGTTGTTGGCATTTAAAATTAAATGATCACAGGTGTCAGGAAGTCGTTTTGTGGCTTCCAGACAGCAGAAAACTGATGATGCTGGCTAAGCCATCGAAAGCTGCTCTTGTTGAAATAAATAACATTGTTGGCAATGACAACACCTGTGATCATTTAACCCGAATAATGAACTCATTCTACAGGCGCCGAAAAAAAATCCCGTTTTTGTGCAGGTTTGGAGCGCAGTAATGCCTGCTGAAGAGCGCAGCCGTGGAAACTTGTTCGTGCCTCGTGGTCCGTTCTTAACTCTTCGGCGGGCGCGTCCCATCATTTCCCACCAGCAGGCGCGTGCGGCATTCCGTGCCGCATTTTTCAACTTCGATTTTCGAGTCAAAAGTTATTACTTTTGTTATTGAAGGAAATATTATTTATGTATGTTTTCATACATTTTATTTCATAATAACTAACTAAATACCAAACAAAATAACTATATTATTATGAATCTGTTCCATCACGCGCTCCCTCTGTTGTCGTGGTACGTGAGGGGAATGAACGGTGCAAACGTGCCTTCTAACATTTCTTCGGAAACACGCATTTAAATTTGAATTAGTAGGTAGTACTCCAAAATCTGTGTCATAAAGCTAAATAACAAAACAGCAGTAAGAATTCTAATGGATAAAATACGAAAATATTATACTTACGTGACAAAGGGCGTGCGGTACGGAGTGCCGCAACCGTTGCAGAGTTTGAATTACTAATGAATAACGGTCAATCGGCAATGTGTAAAATCGTCATTTGAGTTCCATCCGGTTGAAAATATAATGAACGAAGAATAAACCATGAGCTCAATAGTTCGGCACCAATTATTTACACGAAATCAACAAAAATGTAAGAATGCGGCATCGAGTGCCACTACGCGCCCGCCGGAGGGTTAACCCCGTTAAGGATTTTTTCCCCTGAAAGTAGATACATAGATAGTTATTTAAACTTTACATATGTAATTTTGATGCTTACTAACTTATTCTAGGCTTACATACTATACAATGGGGAGGTGTCTCATTATGGGTCCTATAATCTGGTTCTATGTTGGCGAATTTGATTTGGAAAACATGGAACGGGTATTTATTTTGGATTCTCGTTCTATGGATTGGGTTTTTTGTGAGTCTCAATTCGGAGAGTGCTGGAATTTGATGGATGTTATGATAGAAATTTGTAGCAAGGTATGTGATGTGATGATCTAATGATTGTATATTGAATTCCTTGTGAAGCTGTTTATTAGAAATGAACCATGAGGCGTTATTAATGGATCTCAGAAATTGATGTTGAATGATTTGAAGTTTGCGAATATTGGTCTTGGTGGAATTAATCCATATGGGACAGGCGTAAGTAATTGTGGGTCTTATTATGGTTTTCTATAATGATTGGGATTTGTTGCTCGGGATGCGCGTCGCCGGGGGCCAGGGCAGCCGGGCGGAAGGGCCTTGGTCGATCCGGCGCGGCGCCGCAGTCCTCAGCGCTGCTGGCACCGCTCGCGCCGCCGTCACTGCGCCAAGCCTGCGCCGAGCGATGTGTCTTCTTGGGGAGAGAGTATTAGTGTTTCCGAGCGCGCCAACTCATGTGGTCATTAGTTCCGTGAGTGCAGTGCAAGTGGGATCCGGAAGGCCCTACTCTCTCCGCTGAGATCCGGTGCTGACCTACACGTCGGCTGGCGAGGTTCTCTCCTCCAGGTAACTCCCCGGTGGGGCACCGCCCCAACCGCGACACGCCATAAGCCTGTGTTGTCAATGTCAATGCCACGAGCGGGAGCCTGTGGCACGAGTGCCACGACGAAATCGCGCCTCCACGCAGTTCATTACCCCGCCACCAGAGACAACGCCTTCCCTATTGTAAAACGGCGGAGTTACTACTAATAGTTTTCTCTCCCGACGCTAGTGGCGCAGAGTAGCTCGTGGCAAGCTGCGCGTGCCACTGCCACCAGTAGAAGACCTTGACACCACTGCATAAGCTCCCAACGGGTCTCTCGACATGAGAGGTGGTAGATTGATTGTTGGTGATTCCGGGTGCGTCAACTCCTAAGGTCGTTAGTCCCGTAAGTGTAGTGCATGGATTTTCATCGTGATGGGGCGGTGGTCTTCCCCCGCTGAATGGTGAGATCTTGCACAGACTACCGTCGACTAGAGGGGTATTCCTCAACCTGATATCTCCGACCAGCGGGGCAGCGCCCCTGCCGGGACAAGCTGTAAGCTCTCGACCTGTTTCCCAGCATGTGTGATAGTGCATGTAAGTGTAAGTGTATGTAAGCAAGGGGTAGGCCAGAAGATTAAATGGGAAGGAAAAGTCCTGTGCGATCCATGGCCCGTTTGTTAGGATACTGCTCCGGCATTCATCCGGTGTTGATCGGAGAAACCACGGAAAACTACCGATCAGAGCAGCCGGTCGCTAGAATTCTCCTCCAGACAGCGACAGAACTCGACCTAGCTGACAAGCTAGTGTCGAAACTTCTGCCACCGTCGGGACTCGAACCCTAAGCCCTCCCGGTCAGAGGCACTACAGTGACATCAGTAGATGCCCTAAGCCACCTCTCTCGGCCATGGGACGTCGTGTATTGCACTTCAGTGAAATGTGTGTGTAAGAGGAAAGAAGGTGACAAGTATGGGGAAGGATGGATTGCACGTTGTCCTTAGTCTGTTTGTTGGACTACTGCTCCGGTATTGATCACAAAAACCTGCGTCAACTTAGTAGTATTATATCGATTGATTTCGAAATATTATATTGAATTGAATCTTGATATGTGAATCGAGGGTACAGTTATGTATTGCAAAATTAATATTTTAGTCGTTTTTCACTAACTGCCTGCATGCATCATTCAAGATTATGTTCGCAACAAACAAGTATTCTTCTCATTGTCCTAATTATCCAACTAGTGCCAAAATTCCACCACAGCCGGGACTCGAGCCCAAGACCGTCCTGGTCAGACACGCTGCAGCTACAAATGTTTTCATTGAGACAGCTCAGTCCTTTATGCGCCTTGGGGTCGAAGACACACCGCGGCGCAGCTGGTATCATTGAACTCACAATTCTGAGCACTTTTGAAAACTCACAATCGCGAAATAAGTATTTTTACTAGAAACGCGAATTTTTACTTCCTCAGTGTCAAGTAAAATCCAAACACGAATTTAGCTTCCACTCTCTCTCAGGCAAGTTTGCTTCACTTAAGAGCATTTCTGTTGAGATATCTTATTCCTCGGATGGTTTTGGGGATGTTCATTTTTCAATTTTTATTTTCTGTAAGTTTTTCTCCTTTTGTCAAGAAAATATATTACTTGTGCTAGACGTTTTGAAACACGAGGCCCATCCAGAATGTAAGTTTCCTTAGGTCTTCAACGAAAAGAAAGCACAATTTCCTGAAAAAAATATTGTTGCAGATACGGAACATATACTATTTATCCCCTTAATCACGACTAGAACTGAGACATTTATCACACCATGGGATCAATATTCTTGTGATGGTCAAACACCGCCCAATGGATATGCTGCGGGAGATCTGTTGTGTATGTATGTTCGACAGAATGACATCGTACAGTCCAAATCTCGTACCCCCCAGCGATTCATCTTTTTTCTTACCCATCAAACAATTCTTAATCGGTCAGCATTACGTATGCGTATCACCGAGCGAAGTGGCTCCGGGCGTAAGGCGCTGACTTTGCATTCGAGAGGCCCGGTTTCAATCCCGGTGCTAGCCATCCTGACGGGGGTTTTCGTGGTTTTCCTCCGTCATCCAAGCGAATGCAGGGGTGGCTCTATTGAAAGGTCACGACCGCGAAACCGGCGTCGCTAGCCGAATTCGTTAAGTGGAGTCACGAAGGTTAAGCGAATTCGAGACATCTCGGGTTCCTGTTTGGGTGACCAGTATCATTGTGGCAAAGATCTTCAGATGCCTTTCAAACACTGGTACCTTTCCCAGGCGGCAGACTTCTTGACGAACGAGGCTTCTATAGGAGACGAGACCGGCATTTTAAATGTCAAAGACACTTTTTTCCGAGTTGCTAATATTATTTTAAGTTCGAATTCGTGGAAACTTACAAGTTGATGCTCTTGGGATCTTTCTCAATACTCCAGACGGCAGCCATGTTGATTCTTGTCGCCCGGTGTCTTGTTTACTTTGCAATATGCAATTCCTTTTTATGGCCATGACCTCTTTGTGGCACGTGTACAGCAAGTTCTGTTGTCTCGAACTCGTACCGCAATTTAATTCTTTCCAATCACTGTGAAAGTAATTTGTAGTTTTGAACGCATAGGTGCTGAAAAATATATTTTTTTCCGCGATCGTATATGATGAAACTACCGATCAGAAAAAACCACCGTATAAAAATATAGGTGTCTACGTGCTGCTACGTGTGCAAGAAGTTAGCATTTTCTTAAAGCATCTAAAAAAGTTGTCACCGTGCAGAAAAGACTTTTTTCCACGAGGGGGGTCACCAGCGGGGCACCGCTCCAGCCGGGACAAGCTTAAAGCTCCCGACCGGTCTCCCGGTGTGTGTGGTAGAGGAGTGCATGTCAGTGTGAAAAAGACTTTTACGCACGGTAGGTAGCTTATTGGCAAAAAAACATTAATTTCACTATTATTAAACTCTTTTCAATAACTATTAACTTTTAATTAACTAGGAACACATAATTAGTATGTAACTGTTAACATATATTATCACACTCGCAGCGACTCTCTTGGATTGATTGATTGTTCGTGATTTCGGGCGCGTCAACTACTCCTGTAAGCGTAGTACACGTTTTTTCATCGGGGGGTGACGGTTATCTTTCCATGCTGGATGGCGAGATCCGGCGCCAACCTACCGTCGACTAGAGGAGTTTTCTCGACCGGTCTCCCAGCATGTGGTAGTGTAGTGCATGTCAGTGTGTGAGGATAGGACAAGAAAGATGAAAGATCGCGCGCGGTCATTGACCCATTTGTTAGGGTAATGCTCCGGCATTCGCCTTGTGTTGATCGGAGAAACCATGAAAAACTACCAATCAGAGCAGCCGGCCTCTAGAATTCTCCTCCAGACAGCGACTGAATTCGACCTAGCTGACAAGCTAGTGTCAAAAAATCCTACCGCCGTCGGGACTCGATCCTAGCACCTCCTAATGAGGGACTGCAGTGACAACAGGTTGATGCACTGAGCCATCTCTCTCAGTCCCTCTCTTAGATGTACACCCTTATCTCAACTAATGGTTGACACGAGAGGAGACAACCTATCTGTCTCGGCAAAAAAAGTCAATCGCGATCGTGCCAAAAATAATAAATTCGCCCACTTAATTAAAAATAACTGTTATCACGGACGTCACATCACAGTGTGAAAAGGACCTTTATTGCATGGAAAGTAGGTTGCAAGAGAAGCCATAAATTAAAGCATACATTAAGAGCAAAACAATTTTAATTTAATTTTTATTCCCAATAAAATAACTCAAAAAATAACTATAATAACTCATAAAATAACTTTATTCCCAAAAAATAACTCATAAAATAACTTAATTCCCAATAACTCTTCCCAATAACTAATAACATATAATTAATTATTAACTCGTAATGTGTGTGTAACTATTTACATATATTATGATGAATCTCATAACACAACTTTCGCCTAAAGAAACTTGTTAACACAACTCATGCCAAAGTTCGTAAAACATGCCATAACAAATTTTAAGAAACGTATTGGCCTTCTTCTTACAGTGATGGTAATGGAAAAACAATTGTGATCTCCGCACACCACAACTTTTTTCAATATTGATTTAAAAGTGAAAATACCTGCATACTGGAATCCAGCTTCCAGCAATCCGAGCTGGGAAGGAACCATAAAAAATATTATAGATTGTCCATAAAGTTCTTATTTTGTATATTAGGGTATTGAAAACATAAATTGTGTCCATCACAAAAAAATCTTATTCTAAGGCTCTAGAACGCGTAGTTTCCGTGTTATGCACGATGATTAATTAAGGTTTTCGGGTGCGGTCATTAGTCTCATTAGTTTGATGAAATTTTTATGATTTTTTTTAAATTTTGCTGCTTCTTGAAGCTCAGCGAACTTCAGAACAGAAAGATTAGTTTCAGTGCTGTTGATCTCTAAATTTTATGTCCTATTAAAACTCTTAGAATGCTTTATTTAGACAAGGCACAAAAGTATGTTTTTTCCTTTAAATGTTACTCTCAAAGATGTTCCTTTGTCCTCAAAATTGTTTTATATGTTTTTTTAATTTCTCGCATACTACATACGTAGTATTGAGAAATTTATGTAATGTTGCCGCTACAAACGACAGTTTTTAGACAGTTATGGCAAATTTTGGATTCCTGATACCAAAAATGGGGATAATTCTTCTTCTATATACTAAATTACTTTCTCTATAACATTGTATAGAAAGAATCCACACTTTGCGGGTAATTGATACTGATCCTGTTTACGACAAAACGTCCGTCTGTCCGTGAACAACGCACGCGGCTAAACCGTAAGAAGGATTTTTTCAAGAAATATTCTTCAATGGCTCTTCCTGATGTCCCAGCCCCTTGAATTTGAAAACGATGTTTTAATTTTTTAGAGTAATTTACATAAGCCTGAAGAACATTTTCAATTTTTTTCTCAAAAGTTAGCCCCAATTTTTGTATTAAACTTCGTCCTCGGATAGCGTAAAAATGCTTAAAAAATTGTGGAAGACTCAGTCTCGTTTAGTCTTTTTAATTACAAACATTCAGATCTCTCATGACGTTAGTATTTGCATTAGGGACATTTTTTTACATTACTGAATTTGTGGGTACATGTACTTCAAATGATTTCTTATGAAGTTTCTCGAAAACTCCAAAGTTTTCAGTGAAAGTGAACTTAAAATTTCCCAACTCCTCAAACGTTATTTTCTCAAAATGGCTCCAGATTTTGTATTTAACCTTTTTGTACGGATGGTGCTAACTAAACTGAATTACATGACATATGCACTATTTTACGCATTCTTTTGATTTTTCAAAAACTACACGATGGTATTTTTTAAAATATATTCCATTATTGGATTTGTGAATAAAAGTGCTTCAGAAACTCATTTCTGGAGTTTCTCAGAAACTCAAGACTTTTCCCTGAAAATGATGTCAAAATTGCGCATTTTCATAAACGCTCAAACGACATTTCTGAAGAACGTCTCCATATTTTCAAAGAAAATTTGCGTTTAGGACTATGTTTTACACTTCTGCAATATTCTTAGATATATTTCAACATACACATTTCCAAGGCATTCAACAAAATTCCATACAACAACATTAACATTTCTTAGACTCATTTTAGGGGAGCGAAAAACTGAGAAAATGTGAAAAAATATCGTTTTGTCGTCGATAGGTAGCAGCTGGGAATACGATTGGGCAATAACGAAATGCTAGTCTAGACTAAAGAGATTAGAAAACCAGCTAGTGGGAGAATGTCTGTGCCATTCCGCAATACCACTAGTTGAAAGTTATATAAATGGGAATCAGATTTCTAAGCTGCAGGCTACCAGTACTTATTATAATTTTACATTAACTCTTACGAAGTGAAGTTTTAACACTACTAGTTTCAAGTGAGGTCGTTTGTTTCGACTTGTATTAATATTTTTTACTTTCCCAAATTTCCAAGAAGCATTATGTACCCGATGACGGCAGATATGCTATTTTTACGAATCTATTCTTTGAACACATCGTAACTCATGCTACTTTTTGGGAACGGAGAATTGATGAAGACCTCTGTGGGCCAAGAACAAGACGGACAAACGATTCGTACACTAAGCAGGAAAAGCGTGGCCGAGAAGAGTGAAAACGTGAAGAACCACAATAGTAAGTTTTTAGCATAAAAAACTATCTGAACCTTTGGAACTAGTTCGCATGAAAGAATGTGCTGTAGACATATTCCAACAGATAAGTACTACTATATTCGTGCTATACGGAAAATCGAAAAACTCAAAATGTTATTTCATGTCGTTCAGTACTTGTTCTGCAAAACTGATAAAATTAGTGAGCTTTACATGTTCTGGAGCAATACCGTCACTATTCATAATGAACTCAGGGTTAAACATATCTCGGAAAATGTAATTGAAAAGTTTTTTTTTTATTTTTTACCAAGATGTGTTCATGTACTATTCTTATGTAGTAATCAAGAAACCACTGTCCAACCGTCTGTCTGTCTGTCACTCATCGCTTGACTTCTTCCAGTCCACAAATCAAGACAAGTGTGTCTTTTGAGGCGTCTTGAACTCCCGGTGGGGAACTGATCTTTTTATTAATTCATTCAGATCGTTCTAATACATTCTCTGAAACATGTGTATTTTGAGTTTTTTTAATAAATATTTGTAAACAAATGACCCACTAAAACGCGTAGCTTGACTTACGCTTTGCGTGACTTACAGCACCTACATATTACATGGGAGTTAAAAAGCTCTTTCTATTCCTCTCGACAAGATAAATCTGTTGGCATAATTCTTAGCTGGTTCTCTGTAGAACAGGGGTGTCCAACTTGCAAGGTCTAACGGGCCACAACTATTACCTTTAATGTGGTTGCGGGCCATAGTTTTATTACTCGGGCGATCCACACTTGACCCCGTATTGTTGATCTCGGCAGTTTGCCCAGATGCTCTGAATCGGGGGGGGGGTGAAACCATGCGTGATATTATTATTATTATTATTATTATTATTATTATTATTATTTATTATTATTATTTCTTGCTAATGATCTTTCGCTTATACAAATATGACTTAAAAATACATATTATAGGGAAATTACAACTAAGTAACTAAGAAATATAACACACACAAACATTTAGCATCAGACGCAATTCCCTAGACGATTCCGAAAGTAACGCGCACTAGGGGGAAAAGTCGCTAGTGCTGCAGCAGGTAGGTTGGTCCAGTCAGTTATTGTCCGGTTTGTAAAAGAGTATTTACCTACATCGGTTTTTTGATTCCTATAGGGATCTCTACATTTAATTCTGTATGGATGGTCCTCCCTTCCGAAATATCAGACCGTATCATGCATAACGCTGTGAAACACATTAAGATGATTTTGAATTTACTAGAAAAAATCCTTAAATGTAAACTTAACCTATTTTTGCATTAGAGGATGTTGACTTCGGCGGAACACGTGCGATACGCCCACAATGTTCTTGCCCAACGTGGATGCAAGGGACTTTCACGTCTGAATAATAACCTCTCGCGAGCTACAATAAATGGCACGCGGATCGCGGCCATTTATGTAGAAGTACCGCCTGCAATTTGAAACCCGCTAGAAGCGCCATGCAAAGCTAGTTTTGGAATATACTATCTACCTTAACTTTTAAACGTAATGCATCACGTATAATTATAACCATTGCTAATTTTTTTTAGAGAGTCGCGTGTGTCAAGACTATTGTTGGACACTTGGTTAATAATACAGTCACTACTATTTGCACTTGAAAACATTCTTCATGCTTTAAAATCTCTCTGTCTTTGCTTCGCTAACTGCAACCTTATACTCATTCTTGCTTACTTGCAATAGCGACTTTCGTTAGATGCAACCATCACAATTAGCTGGTTGTTTATTCTATAAAATCGGTTAACCTTTGACAACCCAGATGTGTTTATTAGACACGTTTTAATTCGTGTAACATGTGATAAAAATGTGACAAACATTATTAAATACTTGTAAAATGCTGTAACAAAAAGTTTTATTTCGACATATTCATTAGTTTCATATAATTGTCATATTTTTTTAGAAAAGTGTCTCTGAGACACTATTGGGCCACATGTGGCATCCACCTTTAAGCAAAAATCACGAAATTTGAAAGTTCATATTTACTGCAAAACCCTTTCAATGTACAATTCGATTTTGAAGTATTTTGGGCCCTTCACTTTTAAAAGAAGAGCAAAAGCACAGTTTACAAGAAGTTTCGAAAAAGATATCCCCACTTCCTTTTCACCACTTGAAGAAAAAGTTAAGTGCACCCTCTTTCAGTTTTTCGCATCTATCTCGAAGAAGATGACGAAATTATCCCAATCAGTGGGTAAAACGCTTGTAAAAGCAATTGCAATTTCAATTGCAAATGCAATTTCTAAGTAAACGCGCTATGATTCATTTCGATGGCTCAATTAGACTTTGATAAATGGCGTGTTCGTTGAAAATCGGCTCTGGAGAGGAGGGTCATGGCTGCAGTGCGTGGAGGGAACGGGCGGGGTGGAGCGGAGGGTCGGAGTGTGGGGAATGGCGGGCGGGGCGGGGCAGGACGGAGAAGAGTGCCGTGCTCTGGCACGAGGTGGAGTGGGGGAACGGGGAGCGGGCATGGTGGGGATGTAAATCACTATTCTACTGATAGAAATTGCTTGGATTAATTTCTGGAGTTGTTCTCACCTATTTATCGTTTTTCCCAATTAAGCAGATATGTATTCGTTGTACATAACAACGAAGATGCAGATCGAAGTTATTCAGAAATTCCTACCCGGATTGACATATTCCTAACTCAGAAATAGATTAATTAAAAATTAATTATATTCTTCAAAAATCAAAGACATACTTTACTTACTTCGAAGAATTTCCTTAATTCGTTCGAAAAAGTGACACCTACGTATATCCTCGGCAAGAATTACATTTCTAAGACAGCAATAATAATAGCCGCCTTTTCCATTCATTTGTCTACTGGATCTTCCTGACTAGTAAAAGATTGATTACGATAAATAAATCTTTTTATTTCGTTGTTTTTTTATTTAAAAATTAAAAATGTAAATTGAACAATTCGGTCAGTGAGAAAAATCAATAGAAGTGAATTATAAATATAAGTAATTGTATTGGTGAGAAACACCATAAAATTGTGAAATATCATGTGTTTCAATCCATTTAGAGAGACCTTGCCTTCCATAGAATTCTAAGACATTGCACTCAACTATCCTACATTTAAATAAGAAGTTGATGCAACTGACCCCACGTTTAGGCAAATCAGGTCAAACTGTACATTTTTTCATTAGAAAGTATGTCTTTGATTTTTGAAGAATATAATTAATTTTTAATTAATATATTTCTGAGTTAGGAATATGTCAATCCGGGTAGGAATTTCTGAATAACTTCGATCTGCATCTTCGTTGTCAGGTACAACGAATACATATCTGCTTAATTGGGAAAAAACGATAAATAGGTGAGAACAACTCCAGAATCGAAATACATCTGCAGAAACGTCAAATAAATAATAGTATTCTTCCACTTGGTTATGGCTACGAAGTTACCTCGTAATGGCATGGGTTTTTAAAACAACACACTGTTTCTTGTACTCGTAAAATTTCATTTTCTACAGTTGCTTCATTGTTCCATTCGGTATTCGTTTTCAATATCTCAGTAACAACGCTATTACCTACACAGCATCGGCGACAGGAAATTGCTACTGTTTTAACATGCACTGCACTTACAGATATAATGACCTCAGTAGCTTACACGCTCGGAATTAATACTCATTACTCCATTAGTAGAGCGGTGAGGTACGATAGTGTAAAATACCCTGACAAAGAAATATTTATCGTTAGGAAACGAATACACTCCAATTTACAAAACTCTTCTCAGGGTAATTAATAAATCCAGGCGAGGACGTCTCACATTTTCTTCTTCCATGCTTTGAACTACGACTAGCACATGGAAGCAAACAGTGCCGCAGAAATTACCCACGTTTCACTGACCACGTATTCATCCACTATATTGTCTACCTAAACCATGTACACTCTACTGCAGGCCAGTCGAAACAAATGCTACGCATACAACTATCCTGTATTATTTTCTCACTCACTAATTATTATTCCTCTAACAGTCTGGATATTTTCTATAAATTTCCTTAATACTTTCGAAAAAGTAACACCTACGTATATCCTTGGCAAGAATTACATTTCTAAGACAGCAATAATAATAGCCGCCTTTTCCATTCATTTACCTCTTCACTTGCAAGGGGCACAACTATTTAAGAGGATGCGGCGACCTTTTTTATCACCGTAAAGCCGACAAATACCATTCCTCCTGGATCATTCAATATACATTTCTTCCATCTGAGGCTCGTCTAACTTCCTCTCATTTCTTTCCCAGGCGTAACGTCTACATCCGAAGATTAGGTTGTGATGAACTAAAACAGTTATAATAGGGTTGTCCAACTGGCAGCCCGCGATGCCATACATTGTGACCCCCGACACATGCATACAAAATCAAAAAAAAAAAGTTGTCAAACCCAAAGACTTGACACATGTTTCTCAATGTATGCCGAAGCGCTGAACCCGAATCCGAAGCCAGAATTGCGCCACCACCTTCCATTTTTTTTTAAATCGCAAACAACTGTGATTTACAAATTACAATTTCGCAATGTTTTTTCGCAATTAAAAAAGTGAAGAGCTGCAATTCTGGCTTCAGATTCAGATTCAACACATCGACGTACATAGAGGAACATGTTTCAAGTCTTTAGGTCTGACAACAACCTCTGAAAGCAAGAAATACAATGACACGGTGATTTTTCGCGATTTAAAAAAATGGAGGGTGGTGGCGCAATTCTGGCTTCAGATTCGGATTCAGTGCGTTGTCGACATACATGGAGAAACATGTGTCAAGTCTTTGAGTCTGACATCTTTGTGTGTGTTTGTGTGTGTGTGTGTGTGTGTGTGTGTGTGTGTGTGTGTGTGTGCCTGTGTTTTTAGTCAAAAGCGAAAGTCCCTTGCTTCCATGTCGGGAGAGAATATTGCGCGTCTAGCGCGCATGCCCTGACGGGGTCAACACCCCTTCAACTCCTTAATGTAAAAATAGGTTAAGTTTAGATTGGAGACTTTTTCTAGTAAATTCAGAAATTGAAAATCATCCCAATGTGTTTCACTGCGTTATGCATGGTACGGCCTGATACGTATCACGCATGCTTCCATTCCCCCCCCCCCCCCGCCGTTTCAGAGCAGCCAGGAAAAGTTCCGAGATCAACAATACGTGGAAGTCAGATGTGGTTTGCTCGAATAATGTAAATATGACCTGCAACCGTATATATTAAATATATTAAAGATTTTAGTTGTAGCCCTTGAGGCCTTGCAAGTTGTGCACCCTTGAGTTATAAGATCGTATTGTGAAATAAATGCAGTGCGTGGAGTACTTTTTGGTGTTTGATAGAGAGACCGCTGAAGTGCGGGGCGAATTGCAGCATTGGTTCAGTTATCAACACCTTATAACAGTTAATATTGTCCATCCGTTACAAAGATGTGAAAACATTTTCTTTCTTTGATATGGCAATAAATTAATTTTTTCTGGAGAAATAAAAATCTTAATGCCCAACTGAGCATATAGTTTACTTTTACTGCAATATGTGTACCATATCGCTCTGTGTCAATTTATTCTCACCAATAAAATTTTATTTTATTTTTTTGGCAAGAGAAAAGGCATTTTTTATTTTGCCACGGAAAAGTAAAATTATAAAGACTTTTAATTTGTCTTATGACGTGATTCCATTGTATGTTCACCATTTTGCTATATGCACTGTGCTTCTTTCTTTTTTCTTTCTCGCTACGGAGTAGAGAGAGAACAATTCTTATTACACGGTCCTGGTAATGAAAAAGTGGAAAAATCCAGATGCTAAAAAAAAATACTTTAATAAGTGGTGTAGCCAGAATCCATGTTTTGTGGGTCCTTGATACCGAAAAATCGAATGACGGGAAAACGTCTGTACGTTTGTGTGTCCGTCTGTGAACAACGCTAGCGGCTAAACCGTTCAGCCGATTTGCTCGAAAATTGATATTCCCCAATCGATTTGGCCGATGTCGCGATCCCTTGAATTTGAAACTGATATTTTATTTTTTAGGGGTGGTCTCAAGAGAATGGTACAGGTCTCATGTTCGTTGAAAAGCCTGATTTTTCGAAAATTGCAAATGTTCTAAATTTTTTCGGAGACTTCTTACAATTAAAACATTAAAGATAGAGATTTTTCTCTTAATGAAATCTGTTCCTTAAAGATAGATTTTTAATAAGATCTTATACAATTTTTCGAAAATTTGAATACTTTTCACGTAATTTTGCATAAAAATACGGGCGAGAAAGTACGTGCTGTTTCAGCACCACTAGTTCTTACAGATTGGTCCTTTTCTCACATCATCAAATATTCCAATCTCTTATCTCCTTCTTCACATATTCCTGTCTATTTTTAATACTAATTTTCAATGCACGTAAAAACTGTAATTTAACTACGTAACTCACATCGCTTCCGGCCATGTGAGAGGTGGTTGTGTTAGATTCTCGGAACACTTTCTATTTTGATTAAAAATGCCGAATACTCATACTCTGTGCGTCTCTTGTTTGCTTTACGCGATGCGACAGCGTGGTTCCACGGAAGATGTCATCCGCCATTAAATATTTTCATTTTATTACGGAACAGCTACTTTATTGATATTCTTTGGATGTCAAGAATCATTGTACTGTATGTATACGTACTCTACTGTGTTATTCTTGAAAACTGATTTGGTTGAAATATTTAATTTATTTTAATGTTACATAAGATTTTTGTCTTGTTTTCTTGAGCAGTACGCTTGCTACCTTTTGAAAAACAATTTTGTGTGGTTTTGTCGTACTGAATTTTTGCTTATGCAGGCCACTAGGTTTTATTATTGTTAATGTTTCTCGAAAGCAAACATCCGCTAGTGTTTCCTTCTGCTAATATCTCCCGTGAGAAAATAGCCACTAGTTTTTTCTATTGTTAAGGTGTCCCGTAAGCACATAGCCAGTAGTTTTTCTTATTGTTAATGATTCTTATCAGCAAATAGAAACTAGTCTTTACTATTGTTAATGTTTCCCATGAGCAAATAGTAACTATTTTTTCCTACTGTTAATGTTTCCCTGAGCTAATAGGCACAAGTTTTTCGTATTGTTAATGTTTCCCGTGAGCAAATAGCCACAAGTTTTTCTTATTGTTAATGTTTCCCCTGAGAAAATTGTTTTTACTATTGAAGTCGTAGGCTTCCGCGGCCGGAGTCATGTGGATGATCTTGGCTGTCCGGGTGACGCCGCGTCGAAGGCTGTGTTGCCGACGTTTCGACCATCTTGTCCTGGTCTTCCTCAGGGCTGGAATGCCAAGCCTTCCAGCCCTCCAGCGGCATTCCAGCCCTGAGGAAGACCACGACAAGATGGTCGAAACGTCGGCAACACAGCCTTCGACGCGGCGTCACCCGGACAGCCAAGATCATCCACATGTTTTTACTATTGTTAATGTTCCTCATGAGCAATTAGTAACTATTTTTTCCTACTGTTAATGTTTCCCGTGAGCTAATAGGCACAAGTTTTTCGTATTATTAATGTATCCCGTGAGCAAATAGTCACAAGTTTTTCTTATTGTTAATGATTCCCATGAGAAAATTGTTTTTACTATTGTTGATGTTTTCCGTGAGCAAATATCCACTATTTTTTTCCTACTGTTAATGTTTCCCACGAGCTAATAGCCACAAGTGTTTCCTATTGTTAATGTGTTTCGTGAGCGAAGAAGCTGCTTGCCCCACTGAGCGGCGTGTGCGTGCGCGTGCGCGTGCGCAGGGCGACGCGTGCGGTGCCATGGAGGTGAACGCCACGACGCCCCGCGCGGAGGGCAGCGGCGGCGGCGGCTTCGGCGGCGGGCCGCCGGCCGGCGACGCGGCGGACGCCCCCACGCCGCCCTGCGACACCGCCGTCACCGCCCCCGACGCCTCCACCACGGTCGACCCCGAGCAGGTGAGACAGCCAGCCGGCCCACTTTACAATGCAAACATGAACATACGCATGGCGTTAACATATAAGTTAGAACTACGTCCATAAGCGGACTCATTCACAATGCCTTCGCATAAGCATAACATATAAGACGTTAACTTAAAAGTTTGCAAGCTACAAGCTTCTGTGCTTATGCTCATGTCAGAAATAAGAAATGAACCAATCACAGCACGTTTAACTCAAAATCGAGTATCGAAATAGAATCGAATTCGATAGATCGAACAAAAGACTTGTTTTCCAAATTGCTTGGTTGATTTTCGACGGTTTTCTGCGTTATTTTGTAGCGTACGATCTTTTTGTAGTTTAGTTTTGTTGTAGTATTCATAGTAGTATCATTTAGTTTTAATTTTTATTGAAATTAAAACACCTAACCGAGCCTAACCTAACCCATCCCATGGCCGCAAGGCCGAGACGCCGCTGGTAGGCCATGGCCCGTAAAGAGCTGTTGTGCCACAGTACATACGTTTCACAAAATTTCAATACATAAAATATAAGTTCTCACTTCCAACCAATAGTAACTAGAATGACCCACAGAAAATAGAAAATCTTTGCTTACGCTTGGACATACTGACATAAAATGACGTTAAGTGAATACCTAAGTCTATCACTTATGGTAACGTTTATGTCTATGCGTTATGCTTATGTTTACGTCTGCATTGTGAATGGACCTTTAGGCGTCATGGGAGACTGACTGTGGCGCTTAGACTATCAGGGCATTTTACCCTAAAGGCGATAACGTACATAATTTTGTCGATCATATTGATAGTATATAGATCTCAATAATGGAATTGACTTCATATCAGGACAGCGAACTTCGTATTCATAACATTTTTCTGTTCCGAGAGCCCAGATACATAATTCATCCATTTGGTTTGCTTTTATCTGTGTTGCCGGAGGATACACAGAGTAATGAAATGTAAACTCGTGTGTATCAAAAATATTCACAAGGGCTTGCGTAAAATTTACGTATGTATCGTTAAGGATATAGTCGGTAGTCCTGTAGAAGTGTTAATGAACTCCCTTGCTTTCCCCGACAGCTAGTAGCTCTAAGTTGGCAGGCCTAATTGAGGAGGAGGTTGGGGTGCTGCTTTCCGACGTATCCGGATGCCAGCCCGAAGGTGTACTTGTACGCCCGAGGATAAAAGCCAAAGAGCCTAAGTGCCCACCTAGGGGGAGGGGTAACCCCTGGTATTACAAGGGAAGTGTGGAATTGTAGCCCACGCAA
This sequence comes from Acheta domesticus, assembly GCA_031308135.1. Taxonomy (NCBI): domain Eukaryota; kingdom Metazoa; phylum Arthropoda; class Insecta; order Orthoptera; family Gryllidae; genus Acheta; species Acheta domesticus. Next base: position 170,968,092 of record JAHLJT010002406.1, on the reverse strand, counting down.
ACAATCCACTGTCGCTGTCTTGACTGTTTAGAGAACTGACTGCCTCAGACGGAAAGGGAACCCGGATCTTGCAGTGTAATCCCAGTTGCTCTATTTGAGCTCCTAAGCCAGTCGGCTCTGCAGTGTAAATGATAAGAGCCTCGTTGATGATTACATTATACACTTCATCAACTAGTCACTGTTGTATGTTTAACAAGTGCAATTACGATCCTTTGAACTGTCAAATATTATTTATAACCATTACATAATGTTAAGTTACTACGGAGTCGCAACGGTTGTTGTATTACAAACCAGGAAACGTATTCATACTTTGTTCTTTAACTCAGAACAGTAAAAAGTAATGTGTGCAGCATAATAAATTTTATTTACATGCCTTTTGAAATCCATGTCAATAGAACATGGAGTTTTTCAAGGTGACATTTTGGCGTCAGTTATCTTTATTTACATGAATATTATTTCCACTTCCGTCAGAAACGCGAAGACTGTCCTCTTTGCAAATAATATTGGACTTGTAGTTCTTTGTAAATGAGGAACAATGAATGGCACCGCCATCTCAAATCAATTTCATAAGAATAAACTTCAAAGATATGAAGGAAAAATTACTTTTATAAAATTTTTCAAATCAGATAAAATGAAGAATGTTTCTCTTTCAGAGGTAAAAATTGCAAAGGTCCTTCGATGCAATATAAAACGAAATTCGTATTCATCGAAACTGAATGCGCAATTAAGTACGTTTTTCTGGACATGAAAAACCCTCGTAAATTCAGTAAGCCTATACTTTGCTCGGGATGTTTACTTTGCGAACATACATTTTCGACTGAGATATGGTATAAAATTGTGAGGAAACAGCTCGTAAATAGCGTTTAGATTGCTTGAAAATTATACGTATAATGAATAAAAGTCATCCATGTGATTCAGTGGGCCTCTTTCCATGCATTTTGGAATTTACTTTTGTGGCCTTACCATTTCATTTAGTAGTTCTTATTTTTTTTTTAAATTTTCTTAGTATCAACAGCATGTCATCAAACGAACGCGTGCATCAATTGAACGCATGTAGACATACGTCAAAATTTCGTTAAAAATCAAGAAAAATCTTTTCTACTGAAAAACTGTTTTTAATTGTTAGAAACAATATTGACCGTGGGAAACGGCAAAAGTAAGGAATGAGAAGTTATGAGGGCAAGTGTCTCCTTCAATGCCAACATTTTTGTACTTTTGCACAATTTCATCAAAACTATTCGTTTTCAATTGTATCACATCCAAAAGAGTATTCTAATTTTCAATATACATTTTAAAAAATATTTCTCTAGTGGTCACCATTTATTTAGGGGAGTCGCTTCCTCTGTGTTAGGGTCACCAGTCGTTCCCTCTCCGTGGCCACGACTGGTGACCATAATATATTCCTCTCCTAATAAGCAGAGACGCAAAAGTTGGACGATTGCTACTACCAAGCAGAAAACGGACAGCACATACCACGCAAAAATAAGTGAGGGAAATCCAACACGAAAATGAACTGTATCAATTTATTGTCCAGATTATACAATATTTTTATTTTGTTTTCATTATTTCAAAAATATAATATGCCAGAGATGTCTCAAAATAAATGTTGCAGACTTCTAGGGCGAGTAGAGGGATCGAAAATGATTAGTGTACCAATGAACATGTTAGAGGAAATTTGTTAAAACTGTCCTTCTGTTTCCACTGCCTTTTAGGCAACTCCTTATGCAGAAATGCTTGGCAGGTCACGATCTAACGCCTTCATGTACCTGCCGAACATTGGTGTCGACGGGGTTGCCTGTCAATCAGGGGCAAATGTCAAGTGTACATAAGCATTTAACTCTATTATATTCAACTAGCAAAATACCCAGCATTGCCCGAACTTTCTTCATATCCAATCCTTGTGAAAGAAGAAAAATAGCATTTTTATATAAACCTCGGTGTTTAAGATGATAATTTTTAATGTAACTGGTTTGAATTTTAATAAAATACTATACTCTCCGTTAATTTAATTTTCAGTAATTTCTGTTATTTTAAAAACGTTTATCTTATGCACTGCTTCGTACAGGCATCTAGCAAAACTATTAGGTACCACTTCTGCTGCACCCTGCTGACCTCTATCGGAATATGTTAGGAATCAATCTGGTTCTTAGCGACAGGCAGAAAATAATGATCGTGATGCATCTACCTACAGTATTTAAATTATTTATTTTCCGCATCTGTTTTTTTTATCGTTACGGAACTTTGGAAAGGCACTGCGAAAATCATGAAGAAAAACATGTAATAATTTCGTATCTATTCATACACTACTACTTTTTGAGGTATTGATGTGGGTTACATGTCGTTGAAATCACTTTTGTTACGGTAGATTTATCGCAAATACAATCCTTTTTTAGGTCGCTTTTTAACAACTTGGGTACTGACCATTGTGATTGTTTTATCTGTAGGGTGAACTATAGGAATAACATGTAAGGACAACACAAACGTGCTCGCACGAGGTGGGATTCGAACACCCAACCTTTAGACCCATGTCAGGCTTAGCGACCTCGGCAATCTAACCCGGTATTAGTAATACTTGTTCATGACCAAAAATAATCATTTTGGACTCCTCTACACGCCCTATAATACACTTTTTGCCCCTCAAGGCCGGTCTTCACGATGGAATATGTCACGGTATTTCGAGTCTTTCTCAGTCTTGCCGCTAGAAATCGCATGATCGCGACCATATCAAGGAGTGTTTGCGATCATGCGACATCTACCGGCACGAGCGAGAAAGACACGAAATGCCGTGTGATATTCCACTGTGGCCGTAGAGGCTTGAGGGGCGAAGTAATAAAAATCGGCACTATAGAAGTGTGTGACATTTACTCCGCGCCACCCGTCAACGTGTCCTAACCGAAGCCCGCCCTTGGCAGGTGCGCATCGAGTTCTACAGCACGTACGACGTGATGACGGGCGTGCGCATCGCGGCGACGCTGGGCGGCTTCTTCAGCCTGATGGTGCTGCTGGTGCTGTACAAGAGCAAGTGCAAGAGCAAGTCGCTGAGCGACGAGCAGCTGGACGCGGCGGCGGAGGCGGCGGCCGAGGCGGCCGTGGAGGCGGAGGAGCGCGAGCGGGAGCGGGCGCTGGCGGCGGCGGCAGCGGCGGCGGCGGCCGCGGCGGCGGCGGGCGGGGGCGCGGGGCCGTACGAGGGCGGCCGCCACTCGCTGCCCCGGCGCTCCATCGGCAACATGAGCGCGCCGGCCTGCGTGCTCGGCCGCCACTGGCGACACTCCTACAGCCTCGAGCCGCCCGGCGAGCGCGCGCACTACGCCTACTGCACGCAGGTGAGCCAGCCACGCCCCCTTTTTTTGTCCTGAAGTTGCTCGGATAAATCATTGCTCCATTGGATTGCTTCTTCAGTCCTTTCGGAATTAAAGGCATGTTTCATTTCTACCTTTCCTTTTCTTGGAGAAAGGCTAACTTTATTTCATTGGTTTCAATTGTTCTTAACGGATGATCCTTAACGGATGTTGGTCATTAAGAGTGGTTTCGCGAACCTCTGGTTGCCCTAAGTCGATATAACATTTCAATATGACGAAAAGTCACTATAACTGTGCAGTATTGTGAAAAATTAATATAACAGTGAAGTGTTACGAAAAGTCAGTATAACAGTACAATATTGTAAAAAGTCAATATAACAGTGCAGTATTACGAAAAGTCAATTTATCAATACAGTATTACGAAAATTAATATAACAGTGCAGCATTACGAAAAGTCAATATAACAGTTCAGTGAAACGAGAAGTCAGTATAACAGTACAGTATTACGGAAAATTGATATAACAGTAAAGTATTACAGAAAGTCAATATAACAATACAGTGTTACGAAAAGTCAATATAACAGTACAGTATTACGGAAAGTCGATATAACAGTACAGTATTACGGAAAGTCGATATAACAGTGAAGTATTAGGAAAAATCTTGAAAGTCGCGTTGTGTGTGTGCGCCAGCGCGGCCGCAGCCTGCCCGGGTCGTCGCTGCGCTTCCCCGGGCTGGGCTTCGGCGCGGGCGCCGGCGGGGAGCGCGACGACTCGCCGCCGGCGGACGGCGACGCCGACGGTGACGACGACGCCGACGACCTGCTCGAGGAGGAAGAGGACGAGGACGACGACGAGGTAGGCCGGCCGCCTCGCCCTCCGCCGCGCGGAGACTTCAATGCGCGACCGCCCGTCCACCCTTCCCTCTTTGGTCTGCGAGTAGTGTTTGGACAGCTACAAAACATATAAGTAAACCCCGAACTTCATGCGCTAAAAGAGTTAAAAATATGCATGAATCCATGCACTTCAAATTTACAGGATATGCGCTTAAAACTAAGAATATCCGTTAAACAAAAATATAGTTAGCAACAGTTAACATTTATTTATATGTAATTTTCATTTTGCATTGTAGTACGAAACGTGTGCAATAAAACTATATTTTCAAACAATATAATAAACAAAAATATTAAGCGAGAGAACCAATAGCATTGCTTCAAGATACCGGAACATTTAACTTAGTTCACGAAGTTCATCCGCACCAATAAAGTTTCAGCAAGTAAATCTATTCTAGCGAAAACAATCTTGTCAGAAGCTTATTGGTAATATGAAGTCTTAGGCTTCCACGGCCAGAGTTGAGATCTCGATTCGAGGTCTGTAGACCTTAAAAGAAAAATTTAAAAATAATAAAAAAAGAGGTCTAAACGTCGGCTACACAGCCTAGTACACGGCGTCACCCGGACAGCCGAGATCTCTATTGGAAATATGTTGATATTGTCGCATTGGCATAGCTTCATTGAGTTTGACTTGAGTTTTCTTTTTAAAGAGAAAAACACAAAAATATCTGACTTCGACTCATTTCTACACAAAAACCTCCAATATATGCACTTAAATATACCGCATACATTAATATGCAGTAAAATATGCAATTGCATGAAGTTCCGCGGTCTACATATACGTAAACGAACATGTGAAGGACGCGCTGTGAATCAAAGTAAGCGGTGAATCAAGAAGAGTATGAGAGAGTGTATTCAGTTACAAGTGATCTAGAATCAAAAATACAGTTGTGGAAAATATAAAATATATGATTGGCATGCATAGGCCTTGGTAGTAGTAAAATAGTGTGCCTCTAACGATTTATAAGACAAACAATGAATTGTTAATGTATTTCAATGAAACTTTTTTGTAACATTTGGCCTGGTACACTGACTGGTTGCAAATATTAGATCCTGGAAATTGGTATTCTCAAGTCAATTGCACTGCGTAAGTGCAAGTCGTAAATGAGTAGAAAGTAATATTGAGCTGTTCGAAGAATATAACAGTTTACCACCTCTTGATAAAGGGCAGATGCAGTACATTAACCCTTTTATTTATTTATTTACGTCAAAAACAGTTAAAAACTGTGTGTGACGAGTTATGAGAATTATTGAATTCTGTGCACGTTTTCATAATTCTGTGATCTATATCCTAAGCCATATTCTAGTCGAATTTTGAATACAGAAAAAAGAGCGTTTTTTTTCAAGTTTCCTTGACAAAATACTCGCTCCTATATAGTAAAATCTATTTTCAAAGGTAAATTAGCTATAAATGTGTGTCCTTGACCCTTATCATGTTCTTCATGAAAGAATAATACTTTTCGCCGCGATAATATGGAAAACGATCATTTGAATAACTATATTTCCTACTGAAATTTACATGACGTGCACAAATAATTAAATTACATTTATGTCCAGAAGTAAAACAAGGGGCCATCTCAGAATTTGCTCAAAGGATCAGGGAAACTGGACGAAAAAGCTGATCGAGATGGTTTAAGCAATTTAAGCCCCGTCTCTCACGACCGTAAGGCCATCAGCCTTTCGAAGGTTTTTGAGCCTGGTGTGCCTGTGATAGCAAAGAACGACGTACAACGATCGCTAAGGGTTTTGGAAATGTTAGACATTGCGCATTACACCGTTAGATCTCATTTCCATCGCACTCATAGATCACAGGATCCGTTTGTTTTCGAAAATTCAAATTACCTGTGGCTGTGTCAGTAAACTAGAGCTTTTGTTTTTTTGTTTATCCCTGTATGTCGTAAATTATAGACGATTGTTTAGATTAAGTTTTATATTTAATGTACTAAAAAAGTGCGTTATGTTAAAATTTTGGTGTTTAGAATTTTTTTTTAGTAATATAGGATAGAGTATTTGTCAACTATCAAAGTAGTGAAGGTTCAGCGTTAAATGCTACTGTAATTGTGTGAAGTAAGTAGTAACATCTATTTGAATATTTTTAATAGTTAATGGTAAATATTTGCAAAAGCCATCGCAAATGCGTACTGGAAGTGGAATGTTTACTTATGTTGTTTACGAAACAAAAATTGTTTAAAAATTGTTTTAAAGTTGTTAAAATTGTCTACTGTATAATTCTTAGTACATAATTAGCCTACCTTCCACTTAATTCGGTTTCCAAATAAGAGCATTTTATTTACCATTTTTAGCGATGTTTTTTTAGATTATCGAAATCTGCTCCCTAATGATCAGACTATTATTAAGGTCCTCCTTATCGTTCTCCTTTAAGGAGGACAGTTGTTTTGTAGATTCTGTCCTTCCACGAAAAGTATCATTAACTAAAGAGAATTAAGTGGAAGGTAGGCTAATTAATTATGCACAAATAATTATACAGTAGACTTGTGTATTAGATATTTTAGATTAAGGTTATGATTTGTATATAGTAGTAATCAAGAGCCTATGTAAAATTACTGTAACCTACTAATTCCAGCCCTGATGAAGGTCTAATAAAGGGACGAAACGTTGGCAACCAAAAAATAAGAAAAATAATGTGAATTCTTTTTTTTAAGATAACCTAATCCCAAGAACACATCCATCCTATATGTATTTACTTTGTACTGTTGCTTAATTTTTTTCCTTTCAAACCTCCTTTAAATTAAAAAAAAAATGGTCACCTTTCTATTACGGAGTGCGTCGCTTCAGTTGCTTTTAGCGGCGGGGCGCGTGCCCGAGTGATGCGCGCGTGCTTGCGCAGGCGGGCGGCGGCGCGGTGCTGCGGGGCGCGGGCGGCGGCAGCGGCGGCGGTGGCGGCGCGGGCGGGGCGGCGGGCAGTGGAGGCGGCGGCGGCGACGCGTGCGCGTGTGCGTGCGTGCACCACCGCTACCTGGCCGTGCCGGGCAGCCGCCGCCACTCGCGGCGCCTCAGCTCCATCACCGTGTCCAGCTCGGACAGCAGCTACCTGGAGCGGCGCGGCTCGGCGGCGGAGCTGGGCCTGCCGGCGCCGCCCCCGCTCTACCGCCGCCACAGCCGGAGGCCCTCGGCCGCGCTGCCCGACCAGCCCTGGGACTTCTACTACCCCATCGACATCCAGGTAGGCGCCGGCGGCGGCGTTCGCTGGGGCGGTGGCCCCGCTGGTGGGAGATACTTGGTTGGGGCAAACCCCGTTAGCCGACGTTAGGTCGGCGCCGGATCTCGCCGTCCAGTGGGGAAAGATTACCGCCACCTCCCGAGGGAAAAGTCCTATCCTCTCCTCTTACACATCCACTTACATTAACATGCACTACATTACCACACATGCCAGGAGACCGGTCGGGAACCTACAGCTTGTCCCGGCTGGGGCGGTGCCCCGCTGGTGGAAGATACCTGGTTGAGGGGACCCCCGCCCGCTAGTCGACGGTAGGTCGGTGGCGGATCTCACCATCCAGCGGGGAAAAAGAGCATCGCCACCTCCCGAGAAAAAACACGCACTACACTTACGGGACTAATGACCTCAGTAGTTGACGCGCCCGGAAACACGAATCAATCAATCAAACCGAGGGGGAAATGTGCACTACACTTACGGGACTAATGACCTCAGTAGTTGATGCTCCCGGAATCGTTAACAATCAATCAGTCCAGCGGCACTCGCAAGCAACAGCATTGCTGGGCTCCTGTCCCGACGGAAGATTTGCGACACTGTAGCTCGGCAGCTTGGGAAAAAAAACCTGGACTGCGCATGAACGAAAAATGGCGCATCAACATCCAGGCTGGGATCAGGGATGCAACATCGATTGAATTGAATTGCCTTATTTTACATGGCGAGATCAGGCCATGAGGCCTGCTCTTCCGTCTGACCACGCAAATTTCTCTACGCTTCATTCACCAATTAGGGAAGAGAGAAGGTATTACTTGGGCGACGAAACTGGTAATTTGAATTTTGCTCAGTCTTCATTTAGGCTTGAGAATCTTTTACATGCATTAAATCTATTAACAGTGGACAACCGGTTTTACTTTCCCTCCGAAGGATTTTTTTCGCTCTCAGAAATCCACGGTTTCCATCAGGTTTGAACGCGCGAAGTTGGCTATAACAGGCTGATCCGCTAATCGCTACGCCATCGATGTCGATGTTCTCAAAGCATTGATGTTTCTTTAGAAACATCCATGTTTTAAACATCGATGTATAACGCCGATGTATTTTTAACATCGAAGTTTTGTGATCGATGATTTTCCTTTTCCGATGTTTTGTTTCTGAATGAAAAATTCCCATGATCACGATACTGTTAAAGTTAAAATATGAAATAATAACTGTAGGTAACACTGTTATTTTGCGATTTTTTAACTTTGCCCCTCAAGGCCCGTCTTCACGATGTAACATGCCACGGCATTTCGCGTCTTTCTCAGTCGTGTTGCTAGATATCGCATGGCCGCAACCATATCAAGCAGTATGGCGATCATGCGACATCTAGCGGCACGAGCGAGAAAGGCGCGAAATGTCGCGTGATATTTCAGCGTGGCCATAGGGGCTTTAGAGGCATAGTTATAAAAATCGCACTATAGTTCAGTGGTGGCAAGATTTTCGACACTAGCTAGATCCGTAGCCGTTCGACGTAGCTACGTCGAATACAGTGGCTGTCTTGAGGAGAATTCTGGCGGCCGGCTGCTCTTATCGGTAGTTTTCCATGCCTCTTACGATCAATGCCGACCACAGTGCCGGACCAATACCTTAACAATCAGGCCACGCACGGTGCACGATCTTTCCTTCCTCTTCCTTTTCCTATCGTCACTCCTTATACACACACGCGCACGCACTTACGTTTCCCTACACTTCCACACGTGTCGGGAGACCATTCGGGGGCTCAGAGCGTGTCTCTTATGAGGCGCTGCCCCGCTGGTGGGAGACACCAGGTTGGGGAAATCCCCGCAAACCGACAGTCAGGTCAGCGGCGGATCGTGCGATCCAGCGGGTGATGATCATCGCCTGCTCGAGCAATAGATAGAACATGCACTACACTTATGGAACCAATGACCTTAGCAGTTGACGCGCACGGAATCATTAATCAGTCAATCAATGAGCATTTCTAACTCGTTCACATCCAAGAAGGACTCGCACTTCTACATAGACACGCATCACACACCCTCGCTCGAGTGAGTATTTAGTTTCCGCGTCAACTACTTCGGTCATTAGTCCCATTAGTGTAGTGCATGTCATAACTACGAAATGGGTGGAGTTCATCCGCCACTGGAAAGTGAGATCCTCACTGATGTTGTCCATGTCGGCTTGCAGGGATAGGCCGCTCCCTTATGGTCCACTAGCGCATGTAAGTGTATTTAAGGGGGAGAAGAGAGAAGGATAAGGTAAGGAAGATCGCGAGCTATTCGTAATGCCTTTTTTAGAGTGCTGCTTCTACATGGGCTTGGTATAAAGAATGGGAAACTACCGGTAAGAGCAGCTGCCCACTAGAATTCTCCTGCAGACTTTGGCTGAGTTCGACCTAGCCATTGAGCCAGACACGAAAATCAGCCACCGTCGGGACTCGAACCCTAGGACTTTCAGACCTCAATCGCTGGAGAGGGAACGATAACGCTGGCTCTGAGCAAACTCTGTGGCTATATCTGCCAAAGGAATACACTCCCATCGTCTCCTATATTATTTCAGTAGTATACCTTCCCTCTGCGGCTCTCATGCGTAACCAGTCTTTATAAATGAGTTCTCTAAAGAAAGAGAATTTCACGGATACGTGACGAATTGCACTTTTACTTTAAAAATATGAAGCACTTGTTTAAAAAACGAATCTAAAAATTCATGTAAAATGCAACCCGCAATACAAGCCAAGTTTTTTTTTTCTTTCTTCACATATCGTTAAATAACTCCTGAAGGAAGTGTTCAATGGCTTTAAAAACTAAAATTTTGAGGTACGTTCCTCACACCGTAATCTATAGGATGAGATCATCTTGACCATTCTATTACATTTTTGCTGGTTTGACGCTTCTCGATTCTACCCCACCTGTTCACAGTCTGTAGAATCTTCAACGGTATGTGAAATTACTAATTACTTTACATTCTATGCGATTGAAGTACACGGGCTCATCTCTTTACTCGATAGTAAAGTTACATAAGAATAGTTTGTATTGACAAGGGTGTATTATATCGTTATCAATTATCGTGGCATATAGAACAAGTGACGAAGGATAAGTGAGTCTTGAAGAAAAATATATATTACAGATTTAATATGTAAATGGAAAAAAAGGAAGAGGGTGCGGTATAGCATGCGAGAGTTCTCGCACGGGTACTCTAGTCAAACAAATACACACAGGCGCGCGCGCACATTGAGGACGACGTGTGAGGAACTCCTGCCACACGAAGTTCTAGTATTTTTTAGAGAACTTTCATATTTTTTTAAACATGAGAGCAGTTTTAGATCTTATTCACGAATTTATTCTGCAAAGTGTAAACCCTTTCGCTTGGGGATAAACTCATAAAAACAGTCATTAAGTTATTTTCATTCACCTTAACGATTTATGCTCTCGTACGTAGGTAATTAAAGATTAAAATACAGTGTGACTGGCCTCGTTTATTACCGTTTTTATTACGTCGTTTCCAGCTCCCATCGCCTCCCCGAGGGAGCTTCTCGGTGGCGCACGCCAGGCCCCTGGGGGGAGGGAGTCTAATGGCCTTCCGCGCTGCGGCCGGGTTCGATCCCCGCCGTCCGATCCGCTTGGAGTTCGTCGCGGACAAAAGAGAGTTTTGCACCCTCGAACGTGAAGTATTATCGATCTTGTGCGCATGCGCAGATACACTAAAGTGATGCAAAACTTGCACTGCGCATGAGCAGAAAATTGATTGTACTTAACGTTCGAAGGTGCGAAAACTCCCTAAAGAGAGTTGAATACCTGCCGCCGAAAACGTTGTAACCCTCACTTTTCTGGAATTCTGGGTTTTCTCGCATTAAGATCGTATGTGGTCTGAGTGTGGCATGTTGGAAACTATGTTGGCAAACATGGACATTAAGCGCCTTTTTACTTTCTCGCCTGACGAATACTTCGTAAGAAGAGAAAGGTATGTTATCTTGTGCCGGAAAACTGCCAATTTTCGCCAGAAAATCTCATGTAGCTGGGGGTCTGGTTTCTTTTGTTTTAATTTCGCCACGAGTCGCACGGGTGCATGCACCTTGTAACAATGGAGGAGGAAAGTCATATGTCGCTAAATTTCCATTTCGAGGGTTAGAACGTTTTTTTATTCAGTTATCGCTAGATTTTCCTCGGGTTGTAGTTTTTCTTCTGCTTTACATTCCTTTTCTCCACCATCATTCACCTCGTCATTATTATCGCTGCCACCTACTCACTATACTTCGATTAAAACAGTGTCCCGTCAGGGTCACGTGCTGCAAAGATAGGGGGACACTGTCGTTAAATTGAGAACTTCAACTCCAAAAATTTAAATCGTGACGAAGCTCGCGACTGGAAGACAGTGTCCCTCTCTCCTGCCAGCTCGTTTTAATCGGAGTATAAATCTTAGCTCATGAGACTTGATGTCTTTAGTTTTGGAAGGACCTCTACCCCCATAAGTGAATAAATAAACACCAAGCCTTGATAAACACGCGGACTTTCCAACATTGGAGTCTACTGAAAAGGATGACCACGCGGAATTACTCGTTTGAACTTCAAGAGATGTAGGCGAATATGATCGTTTTTGTTAATTTGGTAATATTTCAATCTCGCTCTTCACCAGGCGAATGCCGGAGCATTACCCTAACAAACGGGCCACGGACCGCGCGCGATCTTTCCTTCCTCTTCCTTGTCCTATCCTCTCCTCTTACACACACACACACACACACACACACACAATTACACCAACATGCACTAGACTACTACACATGCCGGGAGACCGGTCGGGAGCTTATAGCCCAGCTGCGGCGGTGCCTCGCTGGTGGAGATACCTGGTTGAGGGGAAAACCCCGCTAGTCGACGGTAGGTCGGCGCCAGATCTCTCCATCCAGCGGGGAAACGATCATCGCCACCTCCCGAGAAAAACACTCACTACACTTACGGCACTAATGACCTGAGTAGTTGACGCGCCCGGGAACACGAATCAATCAATCAATCTCGCTCTTTTATTACATTCAATTTACTGGTGCCTCATAATGAATGTTAAGGGCATCTAAAGAGGTCGAAAATAATTACATATTGTCAAAAACTATATTACGGAAAATTTCATAAGTCAGTATTACTCATGTGACTTTTGCTCTTGATTGTTAGGAAACTTTTCATATAATGGTGTTTCCCGAGAACTCACAATCTCCTTGATAGCATTAGAATGTCATCTGCTGAACACCAGTGCGCGAGGAGTTGCGTAAGAGACAGAGGCAAATTTCGCATGTATAACTTTGTTTCATGAAACGTCCATCCACATGTTCATTGGCACAAAGTGTTATTCTTTGACCCTTCCTAATAATCCCTATAAGTTTGTATGTTATTATAAGACATCTGTATATCTTAAGTGTAATAATAAATGGGTAACCCGCGTGTGTTCCTTCGTCCATCCGTTATTCACCGGCAGATGCCTACAGGTCCACTGTTTGGGACAAGTTAGATGACACTCGACGCGTTTCGGTCTTCTGATGGGAAAGCGACCATTCCCCCCCCCCCAATCTTTCCAAGCCATTTTTGAGAAACCTACGTTTAGGGGTTTCAAGCACTTAAAAGACTTGAGGGGTGAGGTACTTACAGCACTGATCAGGTTTCTCATCGAAATGCAGAATTTTTTGCCCGCATCCTTTTAGACTTTTCTGAAGGAATTCATGAAAAATATGTTTTGGGGAGGGTTTCAAGGAATTACTTTACTGATTTTCTAGCATAACATGAAACATTACGAATTTATTAATGAGACTTGCGATATTTAACCCAAGTTTTGAAATTAAACAAAGTTTTAAAAAAAGTATCTAATTCATATTTTTATGCAACTTTCTATCGAGGATTCGCCAGCCGAGAAACTGAGTTGTGTTTAAAATTTCTTTTTAGCATTTATCTTACATTGTTCAGTATGTAAAAAAATTATTATTTATTCCCAGAAGGATGAAACGATATCAACCCGTGCCACCAAGTATTTGGAGAATTTCTTTTCTGAACTCTCGCTGGATAAATGGGTATGTGGAAACTGGATAAATATTGTTCGTATATATAGTAAACTCCTTACTCTAACACGTTGTTAAGTCAGAATTCATAATTTGTGGGTTTTTGATACTGAAAAATCTATTGACGGTAAATCGTCTGTCTGTCCGTCCATTCGTTTGTGGTCAAAGCTAGTATCTAAACTTTCAGTTCATTTTCTCCAAAATCATTATTCCTTACTCTATTTAAAGAAACTCCAGATTCTCGGAGTTTAAAACGGATATTTTGATTTTTGGGGGCCTTTTAAATGAAGCCTTAAAAATATTTTCAACATTTTCTCAAAATTTTCTCCAAAGTATTTGATTAAAATTTGGCCTTGGGTAGCGTAAAGAACGTTAAAGAGAATTGTGCAGGTATAATTTTCGTTGAAATCTCTCATTTTTCGAAAATTTAAAAAGTATATTTTTTCCGTGCTTTCCTGCAACTACAATATTGAAGATAGATTTTTCCTGAATGAAAACTGTTCTTTAAAGATCGATCTTGAAGTAATGTTTGTGTTTAATTTTTTAAAAATATGTGTGGTTTTCGTGTAATTTCACATAACAGTTTCAAATAGTTTCTGTAAATTTTCTCTTCGTGTGTATCAAAGGATGGTAAAAAATTGTGCTATTCTCATTTCCGGCGAACTCGGATATTTTTGAAAATTGCAGAAAGTATATTTCAAAGCTATAAAGCTGAAGACAAATATTTTTGCCTCGAACAAAGTCTGTTCTAAACACGCAGCTCTTTAAAAAACGTCATTTACAATTTTAAAAAAAATATTTTTTTCGCTTAATTGATTCTTAAAATTAATGCGATTTATAAAAACATTTTTCTCAAAAACAACTCAAAAGTTTTTATTTAAATTATCTCTACGGAGAAACAATGAATGCTTAAAAGAATGGCATTGGCCTATTTTTTGCTTAAATCATATTTGCGAAAATTGCATACTTAGAAATAATGCGAGAATAATGTGATGTTGTAGCACACTATTTTTTTTAATGAGAAAAATAAGTCGCCATACAGGATACCACTACACCCCAAGATCTGGTCGGTTTTGGGGTGTCATCTCACTTCTGGTTACATAATCACTTCATGACGAGCCGGATTCAAGATTTTAGAGAGCCACAATATAAAAGACCAGATACTTCAAACGGGATGCCATTCACGAGGTCTGCTCTTCGTAACCAAACAGAAAAATAATTGAATCCATCTTTTGCTCTTACCCAAAACAAACATGTAGCTCAGATTGACCCGTAAACTCTAAAATAAAATCTACTCGTATATAGCAGTTCCGTGCGACTTTCACTCTCCTCTTTCTGATCACTATGCTGCATCTGAATATGTAATACAAACTCAAAGGCAGCTGATCAGTTATGCATTCGTTATCTGACGATTAACAGCGTTCAAAATCCATCTAGTATTAAATTTGTACTGTGTTGTGTACATCTTGTGTTGTAACTTCGTAAAAAATGGAGGAGGGTGATTTTTCGTTCAATGGGGATGTGCATCATAAAGTAAGATTTTTTCGACTACAGGTTCCCAATTTCTATGAAACAGTGGTAATGAATCGCGTGAAGCGCTGGAATACAATAATTATTATTGATTATGTAATCTTCAATTCTGGCAGTTCTGGCATAGCGGTCTTCTCTGGCTAGCAGGTGGGTGTTATAAAAAATGACGTGGTCAGTTTTCCATGCGTGGAGGAATACGGACGATTTATTAGGTTAGTATTATTACTTTCTCATGAACGATCCGCATTCTCAGAAACACTCAAACGCCATTTTATCAAAATAGCTCCAAATTTTTTCGTCAAACTTTTCCAACGGGTAGTGCTAATGGCAATGTTAAAAATCACAAAAAGCTCATTTTGCTGTATTCTTTTGTGTTTTCAGAATTTCCACAAATGTATTTTTTAAATATCTCTGACGCCGTTAATATACACATTTCCAGCGATTTGTAAACACCATTGTATTTGTGAGTGAAAGTGCTTCAAATGAATTTAAATGAGGTTTTTCGAGAATTTGCAACTCAAAAAGTTTCTATGAAAAAGAGCTTCAAATTTCGCATTTACAGTATCGCTTAAACGCCATTTTCTTAAAAACGGCTCCAAATTGTTCAATGAAAATTGCCATTTGTCACTAGGTTTTACTCTTCTTTAATATTCTTAAAGTAATATTTCGGTTCTAATACCAAGAAACCGAACAATTGAGAAAATGTTCCAAACAAATTACTTTGAGGGTGATAGATGACAGCTGGCATGAGGATGGGGCAAGGCCGTAAAGCCAATCCACACAAAGAACTTAGAAAACTTTACTACGAGAAAGTCTGCGCCATTGTGTAGCACCACTACAGTGCGAATTTTCTAACTCTGCCCCTCAAGCCCCTATGGCCACCATGGAATATCACACGGCACTTCGCGTCTTTCTTCCTCATGCCGCTAGAAGTCGCATGATCGCAAGCACTGCTCGATACGGTCGCGATCATGCGATATCTGGCGGCATGGCTGAGAACGTCACGAAATGCTGTGACATATTCCATCGTCAAGACGGGTCTTGAGGGGCATAGTTAGGAAAATTGCAGTATAATACTCGTAAACAGTCCGCGCATCGTGTAGACGCGTCCACACGATGCGTCTTTTCTGTGCGTCACAGGAATAAAATGGCATGCGCAAAGTTGAAAGACGAACGTTCAACATAGCGCACGTGCACTACCTTGTCCACACGGTGCAACACTGTACGGTGCTTGTTCTATTCTGTACAATGGATCCAGCTATTTGCACGGCAATTTCGGCAGCTTATATTATAATCAGTCGAAAGAAGAGAAGAGAAAAACTTCTTTTTCTCTATAATCTTGAATGAACTGAAGAGCGAGTTCTTTGTTTTCAGGAGACATTCTGAAAATACATAACCTTAAATGAACGCTATTGCATTTAATTGTTTCAGCTATATAACTTATTACGTAAATTTCGAAAATTGGCATTACCATAAAAATAAAATAAGAATTAGGGAGAACTAAATATTCTTCTCTTGTCACTGCAACACACCTAATAGAAATGGAAATAATCACACATTCGTTTTTACTAGTTTCGATTATTTATCTTAATAAATGTGTGTATTGAAAATTGATATTGTCGTAAATATATAATAAAAGAATAATCTGCAACAAATTCGCAATAAAACACAGATGGACGGTACAAAATAACTCAGAAGACTACCAAAGAACTCTTCCGGCTCGGTATTCCGGATGACTTCGTTATGAAATACACGTTCTTTGAAGGAAGCGCGCGAGAAAGACGAACGAGATTCCCATCAGCTCTGGGAAGCTTGCGCTATTGCATGCGTCCATCGTTTTGACGAAAGGATGCATGCCCCAAACGCCTGCGCTACGTGCGCTAGATGCATGCGTTGAACGCATGCGCAAAATTGAACGAAAAGACGCATCGTGTGGACGCGCCTTAACGGCGACTGTGTGTTCCACAGAGGGGGATCGTGAGCACGTAGGTGAGCACGATCTCTGGTGAAGAGTTGGAGACGATCACCCGGACCCACAGTTTCACGGCGACACTCACGTTGTTAGCCTCAAGGTGGAGGCAGTGAGTAGGCTATGCTAAGCTCCTGGTTGACGGTTCACCAGTTGGGCCCCTGGCGCGTCGACCTTAAGGCAGGATTGGGTGAAGGAGACCTAGGGTACTCTGGAATCCACAAATAGAAGTCCGGCGGGACATTACCTACCTATCAGGTTGCCTTGGTTACGGTCCCACCCAGATCGATAGCCTGAAGGTGCAGGCAGTGGGAAGACGGGATGGGGGCCCCGAGCCACCCGGACCTTAGTTCGGGTGGCTCCCATTTGGGCTCTTGGCTTCGTCGTGGCAGAGGCCCGTTACTCTGGGCATAGAGGAGGGACTTGGTGTCCCGGCGCACGTGAGTGGCGCGTTGTCATACAGGCGACATTGACTCCGGCACTAGCCCAGATAGCTAGTAGCTCTGAGCTGGCAGGGCGGCCGTAGACCCAGGCATTGTATGGGGAGGTTGCCATGAGGGCAAACTGCGTTCCGGCGGGATCCGGATATTCGCCCGAGGGGGCACTTGTACCCTTGAGGGGGGTGCAGGTAAAGGCCACAGCCTAGGTACTCACCCCGGGGCTTGCCCCCCAATAAAGTACAAGTGCGAGGGGTGCCGTACAGGCATGCACATTCATACACATGTGTGTTTCCGCAGGTGATCCAGCCGACCCCCGACGCGTCCCCGTGCGGCAGCGAGCGCGCGCTGTACCAGCAGGCGCTGGAGGCGCGTCCGGCGGTGGCGCTGCTGCGGCGCGCGAGCGGCGCCTCCACGGCCTCCTCCCTCTCCGCGTCCCCGTCCCCCACCCCGTCGCCCACGCCCACCCCGGCGCCCGCGCGCGCGCCCGGCGGGCCCGCCCCCGCGCTGCTCTGCCTGCCGCGCGGGCCCGCGCCGCTCGCCTCCATCAGCAGCTGCGCCGCCTCCTCGCTGCTCGACTACCCCGACTACTACCTCGACCTGCACTCGGTGGGCTCCGACTCCGTCTTCCTGGACGACGCGGAGCTCGACACCGAGGACGAGGTGGACGGCTTCTCCACGGACAGCGACGGCGGCGGCGGCGGCGACAGCGACGACGCCCCGGCGCCCGCGCCCGCGCCCAACGCGCGCGCGCACGCCAACGCGCGCTCGCAGCTCGCGCAGCACTTCCTCCAGGTGCGCCTTCCACTTACTTCATTCATTGATTGTTTCCGGGCACGTCAACTTCTATGGTTTAACTTATGTTCTAGCTTATAACTAGCAGGCTTTGATTTGTTTCCGGCACGTCAACTGTTATAGTTTAAGTTATGTACTAGCTTAAAATTAGCGGACCATGTTTGATTGATTGATTGTTTCCGGGCACGTAAATTGCTATGGATTAACTTATGTACTAGCTTAAAACTAGCGGTCCTTGTTTGAATGTTCCCGGGCACGTCATTGCTATGGGTTAACTTTGGTTCTAACTAGCGGTTTGGTTTTAACTCTTTGGCTTAAAACTAGCGGGATTTATTTGATTGATTCAAGGCACATCAACTGCTATAGTTTAACTTGTGTACTAGCTTAAAACTACTGTCCCTTATTTGATTGACTAATTGTCCCCGGGCACGTCAACTGCGTTGGTTTAACTTATCTACTAGCTTAAAACTAGTGGGCGTTATTTGATTGATTGTCCCCGGGTACGCCATCTGCCAAAGTCACATGTCCTGTCAGTGTAGTGGGTGTTTTATCTTGGGAGGTGTCGGTGTTCCTCAGCTGGTTGGTGAGATCCGGTGCCGATCTGCATGTCAGCTTGCGATAGATTTCCCCCTCCAGGTACCTTCCCCCGGTGGGACATCGCCCCAGCCGGGACAGGCTGTAAATTCCCTACTGGTCTCCCGATCTTGTCTGTTAGTGTTGCGCATTGAAGTGTGAGTGTGGTGTGAGTACGATAGAAGAGAAGGTAGGACAAGGAGCACGAAGAAAAAATCGCACGCGGTTTGTGACCCGTTTTTGTGGGTATTGCTTCGGCAGTCACCTGGTATTTATCGAAGAACCCACGGGAAACAAAACAGTCGACCGCTAGAATTCTCTCACAGCGGCTGAATTCGCCCTAGCAATCTCGCTAGTGTCGAAAAACCGCCATTGTCGGCACTCGATCACTGGGATGTCCCGCTTAGAGATGCTGCAGTCAGCGACAGTGGTACCAGCAAAAGTGGCTTAGTGCATCAATCTGATGTCACTGCAGTAATTCGTGACCGGGAGGTCCAAGGTTCGAGTCCCTACGGCGGCAGGATTTGCGACACTAGTGTGACATACCACCCTCGGAGCTGACTGACTTCAGCGTATTTGTGAGGCGGCGCGTCACTTTGGAGTACTGTGGTTGACTTGAAGGATGTAGTGAGATGGGGAAAGGGAGGGCAGTTTTCTTCAAGAAGAAGTCTTATTCCAAATCGAAGCACCATTTATTACAATTTAGCAAAGAGAGAGCGAGAGAGACGGGGGACGATTTGATTAGATAGAGAAGATGCATAGGGAGAGTCGAGCTCAGACGTGGCGGTCTCTTACCCCATCACTCCGTGGTCCAGGCGCGGCGGGGACGACAGCAGCAGCAGCGGCGGCGTCGTGTCTCTGACTCTTATCCGCTCCTGCTACTGCTCCTAGCTTCATCTTTGCCACTCTCTGCCACTGCTACTCCCTGCCATTGCTATTGCTTCCTGCTCCTTCTGCACCCGCGGGGCCCATTTATATATATATATATATATATATATATATATATATATATATATATATATATATATATATATATTGGGTCCTCGCTTGTATGCGGCAGCACTTTCTGGAGGTTGCGCCGCCGAGGTGTTTGCTTGTCGTTGCATTCCGCTTGTCTTCGGTGACGCCCCCGGACGATGTGGAGTCATGGTGGCTCGCCACACTAGCTTGACAGCTAGGTCGAATTGAATTCAGTCGCTATCTGGTGGAGAATTCTAGTGGTCAGCTACTCTGATCGGTAGTTTTCCCTGGTTTCTCCAATCAATACCATGCGAATGCTGCAGCAGTATCCTAACAAAGGGGCCACGGACAACACTGTCGACAAAAACTCGCGAGAGCGTAGCTCTCACGTGGACAAGCATCTTTACTCTCTCGCGATCGGTGGCTGTGTAGGAAAGGTTTTTCAGTTTCTGGGTGGCGCCCCCGGGTGGCTCCATGTGAATGCCCTGTAAACTTGTTTTGTACATTGATGTGTTATTATTAAATGAATACTTGAGCGTAATTTCCAACAAGTAACAGTTTATTGTCATGCTGTATAATACATCATAATACTTCTGTAACAGTACAATACGATCAGCTATCACTGTTTTGGTACTAGAATCAAAAACCACCAGGCACCCTGAAAACTCAGAAAAAATATTGTTATATTGTTACATTACGTAAACATTTACATTGAAGTCTCACGACATTCATGTTTACAAATAATAACATGATCTACATTTTTCTCGCTGTGAAGTGCGGACGTGGTGGTGTGTTGCAGGTGCCGGGGCCAGGGCCCGCGGTGCACCCCGCGCGGGCGAGCGGCGCGGCGGCGCGCTGGGGGCTGCTGGGGGCGGGCGGGGCGGGGTCGGGGTCGGGGCTGGAGCGCCGGCGTTCCGCCCCGCTCTGCCCGCGCCGCCGGCCGCGCCCTCCCGCGCGCTCCTCGGCCAGCCTGGCGGGGGCGGACGCCGGGCCGGAGGGCGGCGGGGACCCGGCGGCGGCGGCGTCGGCGCTGGCGCGGCGGCCGCCGCTGCCGCTGCCCGCCGACGCGCTGGCGTCGCTCGCCGCCCCCGACGACGCGCCCGACGCCCTCCTGGACGCGCGCTCCTCCAGCACCTCCACGGGCAGCTGCTGCTCGCTGGCCGCCGCCAGCGACACCCGCTCCTCCTCCTCGACGACCTCGTCGGGCGGCGCGGGCGGCACGCTGCGCGGCTCGCCCCGCCGCCGCCGCCCGCGCCCGCCCGCCCCCGCCCCCGCGCCGGCGCCCATCCCGCTGGTGGAGCGCGCGCCGCTGCCGACGCCGCCGACGCCGCCGCCCCCGCCGCACGCGCGCTCCTGGTCGCAGGAGACGCTCTTCTGAGAGGCAGGCGCAAGCCGCCGCTGCAGCCACAACGACGCCGGCCCGGCTCGGACCGGCTTGCACGCGCGCTTTGTTGCATTTCCACTAGGGACGAACCCGTTATACGCGTAGCTAGACGACCACTATCGTTGCGAAGCAAGTTTTAACCCGAAGTCTAAACAGGGTGAGTTTTATCAAGTAACTGTTATATACATCGTTTTCTCGCATATATGGATTCCTCTGAGGACACAGCAACGTGGACGTATCGCCCGTGAAAAGCAGACTGAATCTTCCAGAAAAATCGCTCTCTCGCTCTCTCTGTCTCCCTCTGGAGGGGAGAACCTTCTTGCGCACGCAGTGAGGTGGTGCCGATCGTTCTATGTACATTCCAAGCCACGCCGCCGCTAGGCCTCCTGCAGCCCTCGAAGCGAGAGGCCGCGGAGGACGAAGGCGAGTGGGAGGCCGTGGAAACAAATGAGGGCAATGGAACACAAACACTTCCAAGCCAATAAGCTACGTTCCTAAAAACACGCAACGTGCAAGTAATATTATTATTACTATTTTTCATGTTAGCTAACAATTTACTTTCGGAATTATTAATAAGAATTTCGTAATTAATAATAATGTTAGTAAATATTTTGACGCGTTCATTTCCAGTTTGTCATTTTCGAATTGGTACGTCGGCATTTGTTTCCATCTCGGCCGCCGTGAGCCCCTGATCACAAGTGTCTCGATTTGTCGCGGATGGTGTCTCCGAAGCCGGCCCTTCCACTTTGCAGAACTCCCCCAAGCACTTCCACCCGAGTGTTCAGCCGCTAGGAGCGCCACGTGTATTCCATTTCGAAGTCCGATGACATGAAACGGTCAAAATTCCTACCGATTGCTCTTCTTTGGTCGATTCCCATCGTACTATACTACATCGTGCAATTTATGCGGCTCAAGGTCATTTGCAAAGCCCCCCACATGTTTCCTACATCGCCATTCCGTTCCCGGTGCTACTGTATCGGCTATTTGCCACTCCGCTCTCGGGTGCCATCTTGCATCTTACACGAGTCGCTGCGCCGAGTGGAGATTGTTGGGATTTCTGATGTTGCTCACAACGCTGATTGGGCTGATGATAGCTATTTTTGCGCAAAAAGGGTGAATGAAGAGAGGGCGAATAGTGGAAAGATGACTTTGAGCCGCCCAAATTTTCTTCATGTACCTACTACAAACTACTATTAAAATAGGACGAGGTAATTGTTTTCGAAGTTCGTCCGTTGATTAACCGATAAAAGAAATAACGAAACAAATCTTCAGATGCTTTAACACCTCTATTAAACAAAAAAATTAAAATGTTGAATGTTGAAGCTAATTATCGTGGCAAAGGAGCATATTTTTCCATGTCCAATTACTCGAAAATGTTTCCAAGCAAATCGGTCGTTTTGTATTGAAATCATTCAACTAGTAGTGCAAAAGTAAATAGGGATAAGTAGCAATAGAGGATCTTAATTAGGAGGAATGAGAACAAATTAATTTGTCGTCTTCAATATTTTACGTTTGGGTTTGAGCGTAGTCTTAAAAATCATGATAGTATTGTACGTTTTTTGTCTTAATTTCGACATAATTCGATCGTAAAATGTACTTGAACGTGGCATTTTCCCATAACGAAATCTACGTACAATTTGATAACCATACTCTGGGTCTTAAGATTTACGATAATATTGTTGCGCTTGCGGTCCACCGTAGATGGTTGACGTAGTACTAAACAAAACTAGTGCCGTAACCTACCAACAAAAAAAATAGAAATAATTGTTCCCTATTTCTCAATTAGCCCAAGTCGTTACAAAAAGACCCTGGGTGGAGTGCAGCGTGACCCTCTAGCGGACTGGCTCTGGGCGAAGTGCATCATAGCGAAGTGGAGCGGTCTGCGCAGTCCCGCCTCGCGCTCTTGCACCTTAACTGTATTTTCGTCAGTGTCTGTCTTCAAAATGTTCATGTTTGCTGTTCTGCTAGGGATATATACATGCTAACGGAAACGAAATGTCGCTTTCTGTTAAAGTTGACACGAATCTCTGAGTGTATACAACCCAGTATTCTTCCGTTGGACTGTGAAATGTTGGGAGCGACTAGATAGGGGACGTTTTCGTCTCAGTTGTGTTTTTATTGGGTTTCTTTTGTAGATGTTGATACCGAAGGTTTTTCCTCCGATTCCTTCTAACTCCATGTGATTGTCTCCGCTGTGCCACTATCAGCAAGAACCAAACTTAGAAGATGCTACGCCAATCTGTCAATTGTACTCCTGATTGGCTTCCTTCCTGTCAGCTGGCGCTTCTAGCTTGCTGCACACCTGTCATTTGTACAGAATTGTTGAGAATCTATATACAATTTTTAATGTTGTGCTATTTTCTTAAGATGTAGACATTAAGATGGAAGCTCTTGTAGATTCTACTAGTGTTTCTGTAAATAGTGTTACTTAGTATCAATGACCAAGTATGTGTTCTTACAAAATCATATAGAGTCTGCATGTTGTGGTGCAGATTAATGCAATGTATAAGTCTGACAAAAAAGTAAAATTACTTCCTCTATGTGCAACTACTGACAACATTGGCCCTCAAAAACTGTTTCAAGCAACTTTGCAAAAGCAAATGTTTCATCTAACTTTGATATAAAGTTATTGATAATGAAAAATTATTGTACGATACCAAAAATATTTCAAAACATTTTCTATACTACAATTAAGTTTGTAAGTGATAAAATTAAGCTTATCTAATTGCAGGGTCTTATAAATTTTTGTGTCCTTCCTTTGGTTTTCATTCATCCTAGTATTGTTATTAACTTACGCCATTAATACACAATATTTTAAAAACTACACCTCTAGCAATTGAACAAGCTTTCAATCCCTAGGCAATTTCAGTTTCCTTACTTTGGCCAGGAAATAGTCTATTCTATAGAAAGAAACCTCTGATATGCAATACAGAATCAATGATGGACCAATTAAAAGTATAAGATAAATTATATCTGGGTAGGGAATTCTTCCACACTTTTTTGATATTGAGGAACGCAAATATTCATGTTTCTCATTGAAAGACAATAGATGAAAATATCTACTGTCTGTTTAGTAGGTTCGTTGAGTAGTTGCCAAAGTGTAGATTCTAGTGGCAGGCAAAGCTGCAGGAATGCATTTTTGCTCCTAAAATATTTTCTCTAACTTACAACACATGTACCCAATCAATTTTGATAATGCTTGGTTTTTATAAATAATCCTCTTTTAGGAACAAAGGATCGTTCATTTTGTATCACTTACTCAAAAGAATAAACCTTTAAGGAAAAAATCCTGAAAGGTATCAATGAGTTTATTAACAGGAAAAAATGTTGACTATAATGAGGAATTGAAAATTTTTAGTTTTGAATATTTGAAGTGGGCACCTTCCACCTGACCACAACATGCATAGTATATTCTGCAACCAGAGATTTCACATATTAAATAATAAAACAATAACACAAATTAAAGATGAATAATGCACACCATATTTCAAATTGATTCATGAATAGGTAAGGTGTGTATTCCTTGCAACTCCAAAGAGCTGCATCCATCCCCCAACCTTCAATTCTAGTGAATTTATCGCTCCTGCTCATTTTGAAAGGGCTCACATGTGAATGTAATTTCACAATCAAGTTTTTTGAACTGTGATTTAATGGTGTTTTGGGCCTTGTAGTCTTCTATTAAAGTAAGAACTCTAAGGGATTGAAAACTGCTGTTATACACATTACAAATCAAATAATGCCCTTTGTATTCATATCTTCAGTGCTTCACAAGAATCCTGATTGATGTAAAATTCCATCCCCAATTTTTACCTTACATTAATCTCAGTCAACTCATAAAAGATAACAGCTGTAAATCATCAGAATATACTTTTCTTCAAAACAGTCATTTATTACTGTTTAAGCTTAATTCTGTTGTATATGATGCAAAAAAATTCAATTATCTTTTTGAAAAATCTTGTAATGCTCATTTTTAATTACTTCTGTAGCAGTTGTTGTCAGTACGGTATCTAAAATAATTTCAAAACTTAATAACTTGTGGCTCTTTACTGCAATGCAATTAGATTGTTGTTCTATTTGTCTTCTGAGATTCTTTCGCTTTGTCTTTATGTAGTTTGAGCTACTTTTTTTTATTCACTTTATTTTAGAGATGTTTGTATTATAAAATTCACCTGAAATAAACAGCTAATCTCGTGAATCAAAAATTAGTTAAGTATAAAATGTTTAACCTTAATTTTTTGTGTCTAGCCAGAATAGTACAGTTAGTTTAGTTTAAAACACCTCTCAAAATTTTTGATTTAAATATTTTTATAGTGATCTATGGGCTCTAGAGTTCAATTATTGCAATGTTGCCATCCAGTGTTTTGATGTAGTTATCCTTTTGAAACTATCTTCTTTTCTCCAAAAAATGTTAAATGTAAAGGCTAAGTGTTAATGTTGGTACTGTTTCAGTGTGTAATAATCAACTGTTACTGTCGTATTTCAGAAATGTTCTTGTGTTACAATCACCATCTGCTTAAAAAATGCCTCACTGTGGAGAGAATTCCAATTCTTTTCTTTCAAAGTTAATAATCTAAGATATTCCATAAATTCTTATTCTGATTGTCATTTGTTCTACAATTTAAAGAAGTTTTCAATCTATTTGTTCTTATTAATTTCATTTTTTTTTAAATGAAAATATATTTATTTTCCTTCATTTCATAAATTAACATGATCACACTGATTTTTCAGTTTTCAGATAGATTCATCCTATTGGAAAATTAATTTTTTTTAACAGAAACATGCTATTTTATCATTTATTAGTATTTAAAGGTTTTAGATCAGTTTATTTCTTTCAATACATTTTGTTCATGTTATTTGCCATTCTATTTCTCAAGGTAAAATACACTACACTTGGTAAAATACAAAAGACTTTGATTTGTGCGCAGAGGGGACTAAGATGGGTCTGTGACCCTTCTCTTGAAAACTCTCGCTGAAGACCTTGAAAACCTTTAGTAACATAAATTCCTTTTTATATTTATATTTTGTAATAAAATAATAAATATTCCATACTAGATGCAAATATTTATAAATGTAAATTTAATTTCTAGGATATAATTATAAGACAATAAAAATGTAATGTTTTTTTTTATTTGCCTAAGCTGAAAATCCTTTTAAATTTAGTCACAGGATCCCTGTAAGTGTGGGTTAGTCCCCTTCTGTTTTGGACTGCGCATTCCTCTGACTACAGATTTTCAATCAGTTGTATGTATTTAACAAGAGCTAACCACTTACAGTTTATTGTTAACCCTTCCCATTTCTTCTTATGTTTTACAAAACTCCACCTTGCAACAAACATTGGATAGCAGGTCCTTCCTTGTGGTAGGTATCACTCCTGTATTATCACAGCCCTTGTTGGACCACCCAGATTCCTCTCAGGGTAACACTAGTCAGTCAACCACCAGGTTTTTATGAAGATCTGTTTTGAGAATTTGTTAATACTTATCCAATAATGCAAGTGGAACTATTACAAAATATATTCTCATGAAATCTCATTAATGACATACAAGAAATTTTGTATCAATCACTGTTCAAATACCAAAATTGTAAAGTTAAAAAGAAAATAGAAATTGGTGGAAAGAATAGTAGTTGCTATTTAAATCTAATGCTTACTTTTGATGCATGCTATTGTAACAAAACATTGACCCTCCATCAGAAATATTTTTAACATACTTTTAAAATAATGATGTATTTATAGATAATGGACATTTCCATCAAAGTGAGAATCAAGAAGGCTCATTGATCACATATCTTAAATTATGTACTTCTCTGACATCATCAGCCATTAGATTTAACCACAGTTAAAATGAACATTTTTCATTAGATGTTATTGACTGTATTGAATTTAAAAAGTTTAATCTATTTTAAAAGTTGCCCCTGGAGCATTTCTTTAAATGTTGAAAATGTATAAATGAAGCAATGTGCTAATTATCTACCAAATTATATGCAACACTATATTAAATAAAATTATTTAATAATAGCTAATATTTAAGCAAACAACAGTGATGGTTTGAGAGAAAGTTACTGTAAATCTCATTCAGCTCATAACATATTTTATGATACAGAAAAAGGTCACCAACAAAAGTGCAGATAGTCAATACCAAAATGACGTGGCAAATGCAAGGTTAAAATACACTAAGTGGTTGTTACAAATTTTACTTGTATTGTCATTTTTTTGAAGTGAGTTAAATTTTAAGTAACTTCAAGTTGATGTATACTGTTCACTCCCACTGCAAACAGCAATAACCAATAATTTACCGTAAATATTTTAACTCATTTATTGTTAAACTTATCTTCAATAGATTCATAATATGACCAAAGATGCATCCAGCAAAACACTTAATTTAATTAATTACCTATATGGACTGTAGTGGGCTTCCAATGTGCTGACCAGTACATTGAGTGATACATTTTCCTCATATTCTCTTTCCATGCCTATCAAAAAGTCCTTTTAAAACTTTTTGTACTTTTTATGTGTAACTAAACCTTCGGTATCTCGAGTTCATGACGTTGTGAATCAAACATTTGCTATTGCATCATACTTATAATGATGAAGTTGTGAATACTGGCAAATGAAAATCAGCAAGAGTCTTGAGACTGCCACTGTACAGACTCTTGCCTGCAGACTCAAAGTGCAGTGTATTGACCACCACATTCGTGATAAACTTGCTAACTATGAGAGGTATGTGCAATTTTTACAAGATGTTGAATTTATTTTCCTATATATTATCAAAAGAGAGTCATAACTTGTAAATGTCTCAGAAATATATATTATACAAAATATGGTTTTAGTAAAACAAATAACACAATATTCTTTGTAGAATTTGTATAATTCCTATAAATTTGTTAAAAAGTTTATGAAACATCTGATGGCCTTCATTTTTTTGTAGACAACACCATGAATATTGTATAAATGTTATGTTAATAAATTGCAATGAATGTTAATCTCTGTTTATTCTGTCTTACACTACTACCTTGTCTCATAAGTTGTCAAACAATTCGTAAGGAATCATTTCTTCACCTGACAATATTGTTTTTAACTATCATTTTTGGGGGAAGCAGAGCAATGGAATTTCCAAAGAGTACATTCCATGGAGTAGGACTACATGAAAAGAAAAACTTTCTAAAGATACATTTTTAACAAATAGAGTTTAAATAAATTTCATTACACTCTTGAATTTAGTTTTTCAAAACTTTTCATAAATGCTGTATGTAATGTTCTAATGTTGAACTGGTGGTGCTACAGAATGGCACAGACTTTCCCGTATTACCTTTCTATTTCCTTGGGTCTGGGATAGCTATTTGGAGTTGCCACATATTCTTGCCAGCTGCCATCTATTGCCGCTCAAAATACTTTTTTTTTTTTGGCGTTTTCTTAATTTTTCTGTTTCCTAATCTAGAACAGAAATATTAATTTTAATATATTAAAGAACACAAACACCTCTTTCTGAATGGCAACTTTCTTTTAAAAATTTGTAGCTGTTTTTAAGAAAATGGTGTTTTAGTGCTACTAAATATGCGAAATTTGAAGCTCTTTTTCACAGATAATTTTTGAGTTTTCAAAATACTTAATTTGAAGTTATTTGAAGAACATACACTCACAAATATAATAAAGTTTACAAATTGCTGGTAATGTGCATATTAAAGATGTGAGAGATCTTTCAAAAAAATTATATTCGTGTAACTTTTGAAAAAACAAAAAAAATAACTCAAAATAAACTTAACGTCATATTAAAGACTGCAATTACCACTATCTGTTACAAAAATTTGAAGAAACAATTTGCAGTCATATATGACAAAATGGCGTTTCAGCTTTTCTGAAAATACTGAATTTTGAGCTAGTTTTCATAGAAAACGGTTCAGTTCTCGAGAAACTTTACTTGACACTATTTAAAGCACATGTACTCATAAATATAATAATGTGAACAAATCGCCGCTAAATTAAATATTAACGACGTGCTTGACCAGCAAAAAAAAAAATTTTTGTAATTTTTGAAAAAAACGAATGGATAGAGCAATATGGTTTTTATGCCATCTCATAGACTACATTAGGCACTATCCTTATCAAAAGTTTAAAGAAAAAATTTGGAGCCGTTTTTGAGAAAATCTTTTCTGTAATTTTTTAAAATTGTAGTACATATTGCACGCAATGTTGCTCGAAAACTACTAAAATGTTCAAAAAAATGTACATGACCTTAAAGAAAGAACTCACTATTGAGAACAAATTGTATTTGAAGAAAAAATTTGTATCTTTAATTTTGTAGTTGTCGGAAGCTGAAAACATTCAAACTTTTACAATTTTCGAAAATCCAGAGTTAACAGCGAAATTCGGACCTATGCCACATTATAAGTGTATTTTACTCTATTCTTTCAAGAAAATTGAAGAAAAAACTTGGAGCCGTTTTTGAAAAAAATTTGAAAATGTCCGGGGGGCTTCATGTAAAGTACCCCCAAATTTTACAGAATCATTTTCAAATTCTCAAAGCTTGGACTCGACTTACAAAACAGGTACTCTGGCTACACCACGTGTTAGGGATTTTTTTCTTAATTTAGCAACTGGATTTATCCACTTTTTCGTAATCAGGGCCGGGCAACGAATTTTTTTCTGCCGAAAATTCGCAATGTTTTCGTGCAGCAATACATAACTTTCCATATACTACGTATATTACTCCGTATATACTTACGTATACGGGAAAGTAAAAAGGGAGCAAACGTACATCCACCGTTCAGAAATGAAACAAGGGTTGATTTATTTCTTGCTTTAACAAAGAATTGAAATCCTTACGAAAATGAATGTCGCTTTCTTAGAAGTATGTAACATTTTACATTCATCTGTCCTAATAAGTTGACAATTATTCTAGCATTTCCTTATTTCTTCATCATTAATATTGAAAATCGGTAAAATAAATTTAGCGCCGCATTTTGAATTGCTGTCATCCTGCTTGATGCAACCCGCTTGACGTGTTTTTTCACGCAATATGTTGCATCGCATTAACATTAAGTTAATTAACATGTCAATTAACTTAATTAACAGCATTCATTAAGGCGACTCCACAGTCCACACATTCGGAATTTGGCGAGTAGCCGTCGAATTACGAGTAGTGTCGATGAGTTTGCTATTTCCCGAGCGACGAACATTCTGTGCTCGCCATATCCACTGCGTGCCAGACTGCCTGAGACTTTAATTTTGTAGTTTTGAATTGTTTCGTAATTTTCGAAAAGAAACGAGCAATACCCAAAAACAGCGCCGTATTTTTTATTGGCCGTTATTACACATTAGGAGAAATTTTAAAGAAAAAATTTAGAGCGGTTTTTGATATTAAAAAATTGCGTAAATTTCAAGCACAAATTACGCAAAAACCCACAGTTTTTTTAAAAAATTGTGCATGACCTTTTTTTACAGAGTTAATTTTGTACAACAGACCTTGTCTGAGGCAAAAATCTCTCTTTTGATTTTTGTAGGGATTTTCCCCGTCAATTTTCGAAAAATCGGGTATTTCAATGAAAATTAGACCTGTACCATTCTCTTAAATGTCCTTTGCACTACTCAACAACAAAATTTAATAAAAAAATTGGAGCCTTTTTTAATCAATTTTGAAAATGTCCGAGGGTTGTTTTGTAAAGTACCCCCCTTCCCGTAAATTAAAATATCGGTTTCAAATCCCAGGGGCTGCGACATGAGCCAGAACGATTGGGGAATCAATTTTGGAGAAAATCGTCTGAACGGTTTAATCGCTAGCGTTGTTCACAGAGTCGGACAGATGTTTTGCCGTCAGTTGATTTGTCAGTATCAAGGAACCACAACACATGGATTCTGGCTACATCACGTGTTGGAGTTTTTTTTCCCCCTGCAACTGGATTTATCCATTTTTTTTGTCACAAGAGTCCGGCAAAAAGAGTTTTTCTGTCGAAAATTCGCCCCTTTTTCCCACATCATTAAATAACTTTCTCTGTACTAAGCGATAACGAGAAAGTAAAAATTAATGCATTGTATTTAAATTGTATTTTATATATTCGCGCTGTTTCCCTTTCGTCAATCAGTGAAGAGGAGATTCGTTCAATGATTGTTCGCGAGATTCTTCCTATAGGAGGGGAAAGCTCAAAAGATATTTCATTCCGCATCGAACCACTTATATTCCGCTAACAAACAAATGTTATTTTATGCGATTGTGGCGGCTCTAGCGGTACGACATGAAGTGCTTATAGGTGCGAATTGAAACGTGGTTGATTGGATTAGCGAGGACAGCGTGGACATGTGCAGCATATGTGCATGTGGGTGAGATCCGAAATGAATGCATGATGAAAGTAAAGTTGTGCGTGTGAATCTGATTGTATTCTTGTGAACTGAATTCTTCATTCAGCGAAGCTAACCTAATACGAGATCCTCTGGAAACTTGCGAATCATATGCATTTTTCTGTCAGTGATTGTTGAAAATGGTGAGTTATGAATTCTTTTGGTTAAATATTTTGAATAGTATATATTTAATAAAACTGTTTTGATTTTGTGATTGTTTTAATGTTGATCAATGTTTACAATTGTGTTGGTTTAGGCTGGTTGCCTTGATAGAAAAGGAACCTTCAAGGTTGAATATCTTCAGAAAATAGAAGAGGATGTCCAAGGAAAGTGGGAGAAAACGAAAGTGCATGAAGAAAATGCTCCAAAAGATGGAAAGAATGAAAATAAGTTTTTTGTCACATTTCCTTTCCCTTACATGAATGGAAAACTCCACCTAGGTCATATGTTTTCGTTATCAAAATGCGAGGTAGATATTTACAGTCAGTCATTAATAATTGTGGTATTGTGAAGTTCTTTAGTGAATACTAGAATAAATGTGATATGAATTCATTTAGGCTAGTATTAATTTTCACCATGCACAGGAATTGTGTGGTTTAAATGTGTGCTTCTAGGTAAACATTATTTCTGTGTTTCAATGCAACTGACATTTTATTCTGTTTATCAATATTATTGAATAATAACATAATTTGTAACGATTATTAATTTTATTAAGTGTATAAATATGCAAACTTCCTTTAAAATTGTGAATGTCTGACTTTTTCTGCAACTCACTGAAACATTTTTATAGTTTGCAGCAAGGTATCAACGGATGAAAGGAAAGAAAGTCCTTTTCCCATTTGGGTTCCATTGTACGGGAATGCCTATTAAAGCATGTGCTGACAAACTAAAAAGAGAAATTGCTGAATTTGGTTGCCCTCCTAAATTTCCATTGTCTGAGCTACTGGAAATTCCAACCCAGACCCAGAGCAAGGCAGATGAAGTTATCAAAGACAAAAGTAAAGGCAAGAAGGTAATTCAAATCTGATAATTCTTGTGAAACGCAAACTTGTCAGCTGTGGCACAGCTGACAAGTGTCAACAGACTTAAAGTTTTAATCGAAGTATATTTGCAAAATAAAACATAATTGGTAATGTAAATATTTGTACCTGGATTAATTAACAATGTGTTGGAGACTATCCTCAGTTTTTAATACATGCTATTGTACATTTAATTCCATACCGTAGTCATGTGATCCTTTTCACAAAGGGATCATGTGTGAATTGCATAATGTAAATTTTGGAGTATTTTTAATAGCCCCTTGCCCCCTGGTAAAACATCTGTAACACACTGAAACCTCTCTTTATATTTGTGCAGCCAGGTTAAAAAAAAGAAAAAGGTGGAACATTTTATTTTGGAAAGTAAAAGCTGTAGAAATTGTATATTGGGATAATAAGGAAATTGTAAAGACCAAAAAGTGTCACTATAAAAGAACGAAAATGTAAGTTGTGGAGACACAAAGGCAATCAATTTTATCTGAATAAATCGTGTAGCTGAACTTCCTGGTCATTTCCTATTCAAAAAAGAAGTTAAAAGATTGTTTACATTTTTGGCAAAGATTGTTGGCATTATCAGGGAAAGAGTAAAAAACTTAGAAAAATATTTCTTTTTTCAGTGCCTTTATCATCTTTTGTCTATTATATCTTAAATATCTATTTAAAAAAAATAAATATCTATTAAATATTTGGATGTGTACATTTTTTTTCCCCTTTATTAAAACTGATTTTCTATCAATGTGTAGACTTCAGAAAAGGACAAAATTTTGGATATTTAATATTAAAAATAATGACATTCATAAATTAAATTTTGTAACGTATTAACTATTAACCTACACACTTAAGATATTTTGTAGTAATTTGTGGTATGAATGATGTAAGTTGAACATTTTGTGATAAGATGCTGCTCAAACTTCCTCTTTCAGAGTAAAGCAGTAGCAAAAGGGGGAGGTGGAAAATACCAGTGGCAGATAATGCAGAGTTTGGGCCTCAGTGATGAAGAAATCAAGAAATTTGCTGATGAATCTTATTGGCTGGATCATTTTCCTCCATTGGCTGTTAAGGATTTGAGAAGTATTGGTTTACATGTAAGACCCATGTGTTTTATAATGTTCATTAACATCTTATTACCTGTTCTACAGAGATGACGGACTAATGACAGTGTTAAAGGAAATAAGATCATGTCAGTCATGAGTACATGGGAGATAGGTAGCAGGGATCATAGAAGGGTAAAATATGTTTTTCTACAGAAAAAGTTTGAGTCTTTTAAGTTATTAACACAATAATTTATTTCACACGTTTGCCAAATTATCGTTTGTTATAGTTTCATTTGAAGTGTTTCCAAAGAACAAGTGAATCAAAAATGTTTGTGAGAATATTTTTGTTTGTATTGTATTGTGAATTTACTTTGAAAGTGTATTTCAGGTTGACTGGCGACGAACCTTCATCACAACAGATGCAAATCCGTTTTTTGACCAGTTTGTGAGGTGGCAGTTCTTAACTTTAAAATCCAGAAACAAAATTATGTATGGTAAAAGGTATACAATTTATTCTCCTTTCGATCAGCAACCGTGTATGGATCACGATCGAAGTACAGGAGAAGGAGTTGGTCCACAAGAGTACACATTGATTAAAATGAAATTACTGGAACCTCTTCCAACTGCTCTAAGGTATATAATTAATATATTAAAAGTGATTTGGGGTCCTAACCCTTAAAGATCTGAATATTTTTTCTTTTCAAAGATATGTATTGATCATGATCATGTTATGATGTATTTTACACATTATATTATGTATGACATATTATGTCAGTAAAAGTAAACAGAAAAATTGAAAAAAATATTATGCTTTGGATATGGGGGAGGGGCAGCCTCATGTTCACGAGGTTTAGGAATTAATTAAGAAAATGAACTTTTTTTATAAATGACTATTTTATTAATTGGAATGGTACCTGATAAATCATTTGTCATGGAAATGTTTGAAACAGATTTATTTTTAGATGCACATAAAAAATATTACATTTTTCACATCTCGTTTATGAATAACCACACTTGATGTGTCTGCATCAAAGGTTGCACTTTCAATTTGAATATTAGAGTCTGAATCAGCATCATTGTGCTGCTGATAAATAAAAATCCAAATTATCATCATCGTCTGATAAACAACTCAATTCCGAATAGCTTTTCTAATATCTCTTTATCAGTGAGAAAGGGCTTCTCTTTGAAATTCAAAAAAACCATGTATTAGTTTAGTTCAGTAACAAAAATACACCCAGATAACATATTTTAGTGCAAATTTTCAAAATTTTTACTGCATATTTGCATAAATATTTCAGATATTATTAGTGCATATAAATCTGATCTCTAGTGATAATTGTCTACACATGTATATTTCTTTCTTGGAATGAAAAAAGTTGAAACTCTATGCTTGTATGGTTCTCATTCCCACTTTTTTGTTTGTTCTATGTAAAAAGGTTTTTGTTTACTTGATTTTGTTTCCTTTGCAGTAAGCTTAAAGGAAAAAACATTTTCCTAGTTGCAGCCACACTTCGTCCAGAAACAATGTATGGTCAAACAAATTGTTGGGTGAGGCCAGACATGAAATACATTGCTTTTTCTCTGAAAAATGGTGATGTTTTTGTATGCACAAAGAGGGCTGCTAGAAATATGGCATATCAGGACTTTACAAAAGAAAATGGAAAATTAGAAATACTCTTGGAATTTGAAGGGCAGGTATGTGGTGCATGAGATATTGTAACTATTGGAAAATTGAATACAGTTCTGCAAGATAACCTCCACTTTTGTAGGCTATAATGGGAGCAGCCCTGAAGGCCCCTCTAACAAAATATGATACAATTTATACACTTCCTATGTTGACTATTAAAGAAGATAAAGGCACGGGAGTAGTGACAAGTGTTCCATCAGATTCTCCAGATGATTATGCAGCATTGGTTGATCTGAAGAAGAAACCTCAATTCCGAGAAAAATATGGTGTAACAGATGAAATGGTTCTTCCTTTTGAGCCTGTAAGTTACAATACTGTGATAATTAAATGAATGAGATTGAAGGAAATTATATAATAAAAAACAGTTAAAAGGGCTGAAAAAGGCAATGTAGATAATAATTCACTGCAATCTTTGGAAAATCTTTGCCAAATATGAAATTGGTGCCCCTTTCTGTTTTAATGCTTTCTCTCAAATTCATTTATTATTTTGATCTTAATTTTTAACCAGTTTTCCTCTTTGATTTTCTTGCTTTCAATTGATATCATACATCTTGATATTTTACATCAATTATGTCACAATAACTACATTTTATTTATACATCAGTTAAAATTATTTTGTATCCTTGGAGTTTGAAGTGTATGTAAAATAAATTTTATTTACTGCCATTTCTAGTAGTAGGTTTGTGTACAGTAAAAGTTTATAGATACTGAAAATAATATTTGAAATTCATTATTGTAGAATTAATATTAATTAAAACTCTTACATTATATATTTTTTTAAGGTGCCCATTTTGGATATTCCGGAATTCGGCAATTTGAGTGCAGTTACAGTGTATGAAAAGTTGAAAATTCAAAGTCAGAATGATCGGGAGAAACTACAAGAAGCAAAAGATCTTGTGTATCTGAAAGGTTTTTATGATGGAGTGAGTATGCCGAACCTTCAAGTATATTACATTACTTGTTGTTAATGCCATTAATCTATTATAGTAGATTCTAACTTAATAGATGTGTGGGAGGCAGCAAGTGTTTTGTTCCACGAAATTGAACTTGCATATTCAAGATTTTTTGTAATTAATATTTGTTTACCCTTTCTTCAATGGAAAATAATATATTGTATTTACTTGCTTATAACACAATCCCCTAGTTTTGTGGAGTTTGTGGAAAATGGAGATCTGCACTTGGCAGGTGTTGAACCGAGAGTCCTGCCTAACCTTGTTAATTGCACATTGTGTAACAAAATCTCAACAACGATTTTTATTCATTTTCACATCAGATTTCACTTTATGGCTAAGATTTGTTTAAGGTTCTTTCTTTACAGGCCCATTCGAAGCATTGGCTTGAATCGTCTAGTAAATTCATGGTGGATGCAAGATGGTTGCGACAATGTGTCACTATCCATATATTATTATATGTGTGATTTTTCATTATTGCAGCTTATTGATATGTCACCAGAATTCTGTTTAAAAGTTTGAGTTTTTGTGTAATTTATATTTTTACTTCTCCCAAAATTCTGTTTGCCCTTGTTTTACATAACTATTAGGTATTATATATAGTGTGTGTGTGTGTGTGTGTATATATATATATATTGTCTTTACTTGGCTCCTAAATTATTTCTTTATGAATATTTTTAAAACAGGTAATGCTTGTTGGTGAATACAAAGGAAAGAAAATACAAGATGTAAAAAAATCTCTTCAGAAAGATTTGATTAAAAATGGAGGAGCTGTTATTTATTATGAACCAGAGAAGCAGATTATATCAAGGTATGTACTATTTAGATTTTGCATTTTAGAGTATTGTAATATGAGAAGCAAAATAAGTACATATTTGTGTTTATTTTTTCAAAATATACCCATGTATAAGAAAAATATAGAAAATGTGTCAAATAAAAATTTATTCTAGGGTTTGAAAATTGCTTCATACAAACATTTTCAAATGTTTGAGTACCAAAATGTGCCGATGAAGTCTTAAAATCTATTAAAGCAGTTGAAAGAAAGTTCTGTCTGAACATAAATAGTTGTACACTTAGTCTTTACCACATAATATGAGTTTAATTCAAAATGAAAGATATGTATGAAATATATACAATGTTTGCGAGTAGCCTTTGTAAACATTTGGGCTGTGTAGCCAGTGATGAATCTTGGAGAGATGAGGTAAAGGGAACATTCCCCCCCCTCCCCTTTTAACATTGTTTTTCTAATTGAACTCAATTTAGTGAAAACAATTGCTGCATATTGTTCACATCACATCCAAAAGGAATATTTCTTTTAAACTAAAATGGATGAGATTACATGAAAAAATTCCAACTTCTGCATTTGGGACAGGTGTTTCTCGGTGAGCTGCAGGAAATATAAGACAATTGTTGAACTCTTAAACAATATTTGTCAGATTGCAATTGAGTTTTGCATGGACTTTAAACATGAGCAAACACCTAGTTGAGATTACTTCTGCTTCACAATCATTTGCACAGTCTTGATTATCAATAAGTGTTTTCCAAGAAGGTGAGTGGGGTAAATTTGACAATTCACAGCGAAGGTCACAGAAGCATATATTGGCAAACTTCTGACTGAAATGAACTTCTGTGTCACTATAGGAATTCATTAAAAAATAATGAAATAGGAGCAAGAAAATGTAGTAATAGGTGAAATATGTAAATATAAAAAATAATATAATGTAAAAGTGTAACTTCATCATGAATAAAAAATGTTTGTAAAGAATAACAGGGAATATAAATGAGGTGTGTAACGTGCGATATCAGGTGAAAATCTGAGAAAGAATGTATTTGGTTCTATTGTGATGAAGGATTTTGTCTTGTCATGTTCATGTCATAAAATGTTTCTAACTGTATTTGCTTGTGTATAAGTCGTGTCCATATAAGCTGCACTAATGATCTTTGTCACAATAATTTGAAAAAAGAAAATCTCATGTATAAGCTGCACCAAATACTTTGATGTTGCTCAGTAAATTTTATAATAAATATATGTATTAATTTTTTTTTAATAGGTAAATCCTGAATGTGAAATTGGAGGGGGGAGTGCCATGTCAAAAGTGATTGTCTGTTTCTGCGCTTCCATCAGAGCATGACAGTATTAACCTATGTGATTTGCGATGGTGTAGCGGTTAGCGTAACAGACTGCTGTACCCAAGTTCGTGGGTTCAAACCCAATCGAAGCTGTGGATTTTTAAGGGCGAAAAAATCCTTTGTACGGCTTCCTTCGGAGGGGAAGTAAAGCCGGCTGTCCCATGTTAGTAGATTTACTGCATGTAAAAGATCCTTAAGCTTAAACGAAACCTCTGAGCTAAATTCAAATCGCCTGTTTTGTCACCCGTGATAATACCTTCTTTCTCCACTAATTGGTGAAAGGAGTGTAGTGAAATTTGCGTGGTCAGACGGAAGAGCAGGCCTCATAGCCTGAGTCTTGCCACGTAAAATAAGGCATCAATTCAATTCAATGCTGAGAACAACTGAGGCAACCTGACATTGCGATACCATTGGCTTCCAAAGCAATGAAAAATTTTGGAGATTTCTAATACGATGGATGGCAGTGAGGATGATGAGTTATAGAACCCAGTGATTGTGAAAGTTACATTGAATGGTGATGGGGGGGGGGATGTGAGCAAGTCCGGGAGTGATGGAGATTAAATTAAACATCAACTTGTATACTGTGTGCATTTGTGATAAGTAAATGTTCGTTTTTGGCATATGATTTTGTTTCTCTTCCAATGATTTTCTTTTAAGAAAAATCTTGTGTATAAGCCGCACTCCCATTTAAGGAGTTCCTTTCTGGAGGAGAAGTGTGGCTTGTATATGAGCAAATACAGTAAGTACTTGTAATGTCAGGTGTGCCAATAAAGCGAAAATATCATAGGTGTCAAGGATGTCAGTTACACTTATTGCTTCTTCACTGGCGACATGTATTTTTTGGGAACATAAAAAAAATTGTTTAACTTTAGTACTAAAATGCTTTTATCATTGTAGATCCGGTGATGAATGTGTTGTAGCATTGTGCAATCAGTGGTATCTTGACTATGGAGAAGAGAAGTGGAGAGCACAGGCTGATAGAGCACTGGAGAACATGAATACCTACCATGAGGAAGTGAAAAAGAATTTCAATGCTTGTTTGAATTGGCTTCATGAATATGCATGTTCCCGCACATATGGGCTTGGTAAGTGGGATGTATTTGTGATTAAAGGCTTGTGAGTCCCTGAAGAAAACTGGTTCTCTGGGAGGTACACAATTCTTGACTTGACTAACTGTATGAAGAATTGGGTATCAAGATCTAACAAGATATGATCCTCGACTTGACAATCCTTCAATATTGATATAGTTTTCCTGACAGATTTACAGGGGAGATCAAAAATAGATCTGTGAATATAATTAGATTTTCATTTTATATTATACATGTGATAATGATCACCTTTACAACTTATTGTTATGTTAGTATTGACGTTTCTTAGCGGGGAAGGACAGATGATCTGTGAATAAAAGACGAAATATTTTGAATTTTTGAGACATTGAAGGCACTTATTCAGGTAAATATGGTACGTACCCTCCCTGTTAGTCAATTTAAAGTGCTGATGAATGGCAACAAATTCTGAATGGTTTTTTTGCTGCAGTGTTAGAAGTTTTAACACATTCAGATTACTGCTCAGAATGGTTCCAAGTATCATGATTATCCTGAAGTGGACACTGCGTGGCAGAGATCCAAGCATTCTTATGAATTCCAATGAATTCTTATGAAAGTCAAAATGAAACTAACTGACACGAAACTAACACACACTAAACTAATTGACACAAAAGTTGTCTTGTTGATGAGAGTATTAAAAATTGTTGCCTGAGATATCACAACTTACTTGTTGCTTAAAAATTTTCATAATCATTTTTTTTGTTACTACTATCTTCATCTTCACATGTATCATTGTTTCTTTTTGGCCCTCCTCTTATACTGTGGCATCTACTGACTTGAGACCTCTCTGAATTTGTTCTTTAATCTGATGCACCCTATGTACATTTCATTCTGTGTCACCAGATTTTCTTGTCCTCCTTTTGTTTGTGGCCTTTCTTTATCAGTTCTTTCACATTCTTTTACAAAATTATTTTTGAAATGTGTATTGTTTCCTTCTGTGTCACCAGATTTTCTTCCATCCAGTTCTTGTTTGTGGTCTTTTTGTAACAGTTCATTCACATTCTCTATCATTCTGTGTCATTAGTGTTTCTTCCTGTCCTGCTATTGTTCATGGCCTTTCTTAATCAGTTCTTTCACAAAATATTCTTGAAATTTGCTTTGGTTAATGTTTGTGTCATTGAATTGTGAACTGCAAACTTGAACATATCAGTTTCACGGATGAAAAGGGAAATCTCCAATTTTGGAAGATTTTGCTAAACATTTTTTATCATCCTATTCTGTGATTGGATGAAGAATGCATACTTCTATCAATGTGAATGTTTTCATTTATGTATTGCAAATCGCAGAGTCACACTTGCTGGGGGGTCAAATCAAGAGTTCTGCAGCATTGTCTGTCAATGCATCATGTAACAAAATCTTTGTAATGACTTTTATTCATTTTCACATTGCATTTCATTTGATACGATCCCATTCATTTGAGGTTCTCTGTTTACCAGTCCATTCAAAGCTTGTGGTCTGAATTGTCTGTGAAGTTGGCGGCGGATGCTGAAAAAATGTCCATGAATATATTTAGGTACTCTAAATACAAGTGAAATTTGTATCATCTTCACAGCTTATTGTTACATCTACAGTTATGTCAACATTTCGTGACACGGAAAGTCAATGTGAAAGCATAAATCTTAATTGACTAGGGTTAATCTGTCAAATATTAGACAACCCATATTTTTTAAAGGAGATTTTTTTTTAAAAAAAACTCTTCTTGTATTTGGGTAAGCATAGTATATAATTTTTATTTGAAATTTGATTCTTAAGGCCTATCTCAAAAAAGTTATTGAACTTTTTGCTGTATTTGAATATACAATATGAAAAGTCATGAAAAAGACATGACCTTTAGGACATAAACACCTCTAGGGAGGAATAACTTAAATGGATGTAGCATCAATCAACAAGTCAAGGATGTGGTGCCTCCCAGAAAGCTAATCATATTAGAATGTGCATAAAATTTATAAGTGATATGTGCATTTTGTTATCATTTCTAGGTACTAAGCTTCCTTGGGACGAGCAATGGCTTATTGAGTCCTTGTCAGATTCAACGATTTACATGGCCTATTACACTGTTGCTCATTTCTTGCAAGGGGGAACTTTCAGAGGAACAGTAAATAATGCTTTTAAGATTCGGTAAGTGAAAATGAATGTTTAATGGGTTGGTTCAAGATCTTCAGGTTAGGTCACACACTTACATGTACACACTACATTACCATACATTGTTTCTCTTGTAGAAGGTCTGTTGTAGTTGTTTTTGCATCTTCATAACTTGAGGTTATTGACATTCTTATTATTATTATTATTATTATTATTATTATTATTATTATTATTATTATTATTATCATCAGAGTCCTTCTTTGAAGTAAAATGTTGGAATGCTATTGAGGCACTGATTTTGACTTTCACCACATGTAGGGAGACTGATGACAGCAAAGTTGCTGAAAGGTAGCTCTGTGAATAAATCTAAGTTGACATACATGACTTCAATTATTTTATCTGAAATGTTGGAGGCCAGTTGCCTATTCAAATGGAGTGTTGCCGAATTTGAGTGGAAATGCTATTATATCGAAGTGTCAATGTTATGATTTGCGATTTGCAAAGAATTGAAATTTCATCAACAGTTTGCATGCTTTGGAAATACTTATGATGCTTCTGAAAGTTCAGAAATGTTTCTTCCTTTTAAATAGGATTTTTTACATTTTATTGAAAAG
Source organism: Acheta domesticus (assembly GCA_031308135.1). Lineage (NCBI taxonomy): Eukaryota > Metazoa > Arthropoda > Insecta > Orthoptera > Gryllidae > Acheta > Acheta domesticus. The sequence continues at coordinate 170,926,083 of JAHLJT010002406.1, read as the reverse complement.
TCAATACATCAGATTCAGTCAAACTAATTTGCTGTGTACAATGTTGATGAATCTTGCAAAGTTTTTATAAAACCAAAAATTAAAACAATATGTTTGGAAAGAAAAAAACACACACACACACACACACCAGACTGTATAGGTCCATACAGTAGGAGTTCCAATTATGATAGTAAATATGGGTTAAGTGCAATGTAGTCCATTGTCAATTGTTGAAGGTGCCAACTTCGTTGAATTCCATTATTTTGGGTATATTTCCATGTAAAATCATATTCATAATGCCCTGTACAATCATATATATAAGCCACAAGCAGCATCCTTGAAGTTTTTCAAAACGTAGATGCTTAACAAACATTAAAGAAATGTTGACTGGCTGAGTTTAGCTCAGAGCCACCGTTGCCACTGACTCTGCAGTGACTGAGAGGTTACGTGTTTTGAGTCATGCCAGTGATAGATTTATGACACTAGCTTTATAATTATATCGAATTTAGCTGCTATCTGGAGGAGCATTCTAGCAGCCAAATGGTATGATTAGGGGGTGGATTTTAATGAAATATTCTTTTCACTTTAGAAAAATGCCATTTAGCTTAGAAATACATTTTATGTTATGACAAAAGGAAATGACCCATTTTTATGCATGTTTTGTTGATTTTTGACTAATAAGTTATTTTTTACATTTTCCCTCCATTTTTAATGCATTTTCGCTGATTTCATCGATTTTAGTGTCATTTTAATGGTACTTTCTTCAAATAATATTTACGAGATTTCTTCGCTCAGAAGTTGTAATGTCAGCCACTGTGAGTATGAAATCCAAAGTTTCTGTGATCACTCTGTCTTCAGTACCATTGGTGGTTCAACTGATTTCAGGATAACAAAAGACAGAAATTTTCTTTTAAAGAACAGTCCAATCCAAAAGTTTGCGAGCTGAGTTCACTTGAACGAATAGAAGAAGCCTTGATTACATCAGTAACATATCCAACAGCTTAGTTCATCTGAACTGGTTTTGATAATCTTTTTACGTAATTTTTGTTTGCTTTTAGTGCATTTTAAAAACATTTTAAGAGCATTTTATTGATCATTTTTGGTGATGTATTAGGTCATTAAAATCCACCCCCTAGTTATGATCAATAGTTTTTTGTGGTTTCTCCAGTCAATACTAGGTGAATGCCAGAGCAGTACTCTAACAAATGGGCCATGGACTGCTTGGGATAGTTCCTTCATCGTCTTATCCTCTTCCCTTATATACACACATGATGCAGCTTAGAGTTTATCCTAACTGGGGCAGTGCCCCACTGGGGAGATACCTAGAGAAGGTAATCTTCTACAAGCTGAATGTAGGTCAGAGCTGGATCTCAGTCTGCTAATTTATGTATTATGAAATAAATAAAATATTAAATGCCATTTCAATTCAGTTACTTTCCTTTATGGTATATATGAATGGTTACTTAGTTCAGTAATGAAATTGCTTTGTGTAGTAATAGAGATTACTTATGTGAATAATTTCTGAAAATAATTAATTGTATTTTCTTTCTTAAGACCAGAACAAATGACACCTGAGGTGTGGGATTACATCTTTTTCAAAAATGCCCCTTTTCCAAAGACAACTACTATTTCTAAAGGCAATTTGGATGCAATGAAGAGGGAATTTGAGTTCTGGTACCCAGTTGATCTGAGATGTTCTGGGAAAGATCTTATTCAGAATCATTTGACATTTTTCTTATACAATCACTGTGCAATGTGGCCTGATGATGAAAAGAAATGGCCCCAAGGAATTCGAGCTAATGGCCACCTTTTGCTGAACTCTGCCAAGGTAATTGGTCCAGATAGTAAGTGGTAGAGTGAATTTATTTTGGCAGAAAAGAAAGTATGAGGCTTCTTTACTGTTTTCATGTTGTAGATGTCCAAGTCTGAAGGAAACTTTCTAACCTTGTCGGAGGCTCTGCAGAAGTTTAGTGCTGATGGTACAAGATTATGTTTAGCTGATTCTGGTGACTCCATTGAAGATGCTAACTTTGTGGAGAAAACCGCTGATGCTGGTATGGTTTATGTTATATGTCTTATAATTGTAACTCTTTCATTGATACATGCATTTAAAAAAAGAAAATGTAATTTCAATTAGCATTTTTTTTTATCTTCCATTGAAACTGTAATGCAAATAATAGAAATTACACATTTTTGCTTTCGTTTAATAACTTATCTAAATGAACTCTTGTATTATTTATTGTTATTTCCAGTGTATTTATAAGCAGCATTGTATACTATTGTGTGCCTGATTTTGTATATAGTTGTGTTGGTAATTATTATTCAAAACCTTCATGTCAAGGGCAGTAATTCTAGAAGACAACCTTTTTTTTTTTGGTCTCGGGAAGAAAAATATCTGATTCTAAAATATTTTTATTTTTTTATTATTATTATTATTAAATTTATATGCAGTTTCTTTCTATTACCCTCTGACCCTTGGTAAAATTTTACAGAAAAGTAAAAAGAAACTAAAATATGAAGATTGCAAGTAGTTGATCCATCTAAAATGTTACCAGCTGTGTTACTTCTCATATTCTACTAATACTATAGAAGAAGTTTTGAAAAACTGTAGAAAATTGCACCAATTTTCAACTGATTAATATGAATCAATACCAAAAAAATTCTGGAGTAGTACCTATGTGAATGGTCCATGAACTGCACACTTTTTCTTTTCTTATTGTCTCACCTTCTCCTCTTTGACACATACACCTAAATCCACTGCACTACCGTACATTTCGGGAGACCAGATGGAATCTCAGAGCTTCTGGCTGGGGGAGTGCACCACTACAGCGAGACTACACCGAGACATCAGATAAGGTTAAGCTCTGCAAACGTACGGGTCTCACAACATCTGACTGTCCATCACTGGATGTAACATGCACTACATTTATTTGACTAATGACCATGGCAATTGACATGCCTGTAAACATTGTATACATCACTTACAAGTGTAACTATTTCTTTCAAGTACTGAAACCCAAAATCATTTTTTTCCTGTACCTTATCAAACATTTTGAAATGCCCTAATTTTATATGAAGAGGAGGAAGAAAAATCTTATCTGAATTAACTAGGATAGGTTGAACATTGTTCTCTCCAGGGTTTAAAACTTTTCATCTGTATTCATACCTCTCCAGGGGTAAGTGGCTTTGGCCATTCCTTTGGATGTTTCCAGGTCTCCTGTACTCCATCCACAAAGAAAGCAATATTATTTTTTGTATCAAAACTGTAAACTCATTAGTAATGCAGTGACTTCAAACCAGGTTTTTGACAAATCATCAATGTTTTCCCCTGCAGTTTTCTTTGCAGCATTAATCAGATCTGTCAGAGAATATAAATTTTGTGCGAAAATCCTGCTCATGCTTTATCCATTAGCATTGTTCTCAGGAGGACAGGTGGATGGATATTTTGCTGTAATCCAATTTTTCAGTATTAATGATTGACTAAAATGGGACTATGCATTGTGTTAGAGGAAATAATTTACTACATAGAGGAACAAGAATTGTACACCTTTTCAGTATCAGAGAGTCTTAAATATGAATTTTTCTGTTGAGAAATCACCACTTTTCTTTTCCACATTACATACCTTCCTCTTTACTGTGTACATGTTATGTGGATATGTAAAATGTAGAATCTTGCTCCTCAAGTTGCTGTTTCCTTTGGTAGCTGCCTCATAGTATGTCTTGTACCATCATTTATTTCCTGTAACAAGTCCCATGTGATCCAATTGTTAACACATCATTTCCTTCTTCATCACCCTTTATCCCATTTGTATTTAAACTACTTACATAGTTCATTAAAGGAAGACATGCAGCATTTCTAAATAATGGATGCAAACATTAATGTTCTCTTATTTTTGTAAAGATTCATCTGAATTTGGGAATACACATCTGAATTTGTTTTTGGGATCCATACCGAATTTTGCAGTAAAGGAATCTAGAAAAGGTCCAGCATAGAGCATCAAAATTTACTTTCAGGGGTACAAAGAATAAAGGAGTATGAGAGTCACTTGAAAGAAGGAGAATAAAGTCTCGTGTCTGTGCTTTGTATAAAGCTTACACAGGCGTTCCAGCATGGAAAGAAATTCATAGTCGATTAGGGAAACCTACATATTTTGGCAGAGTGGATCACATGCACAAAATTCAGTCAAGAACTCAGAAAACGGATGTTGGGAAATATTCATTCGCGAATTGAACTATTAGAGACTGGAACAGTTTGCCTGCGACAGTCTTTGATCCCTTTCCTCCAAGCCTGAATAAATTTAAAAGTAAAGTAGTTTCCTAGATATTGATATGCATATTACAAATATGTTTAATATTATTAATTCACTAGTCTGTTATATAAAGTAAGTTGTATTAGTATTATTATTTATTATTATCATTATTATTATTTATGCACAGTGATGTGCAGTGAACTGTAGTGGAGTGCAGTGTAGTGGTGTTGTGAAGTAGAGGAAAAAGAATGTGTAAGAAAGACATTACAGCTCAGTGCGTTGAATGTGTGGTGATATGGAGTGCTACGAAAGCTCGCACCGTGAAACGTTCACGGTAATTTGTAAAGTTTGTAATTTTTGTAAAATTATTAAGTTATGTAATGTTAAATTAGTGGATTCTGCCACCAAGTCCTACTTAATTGCAGAATTAGTAATAAATCTAAAAAATACTGTCTGCTGTCTATGTGCTTATCTATTGAGACTGGTGTCCACATTGGAATATGAAAATGGAAAAGTCTTTTTCCCTTTTGTGTAGTGTACAGTAGTGTTGTGATTGTTCTCCCTGCTTAAAATTTACATGGTTTATGCTTTATTATGAAAATTCATACAAACAGTACAAGAAGCAATAACAGTATAAGTGTTTATTATGTAACTTAGTGTACATGGCCGAAGCGTCAGCCTGGCCGGAAGACCGGTACCCGGGCGCTAGCCCCTATGCCAGTCTAGACTACTACTTAACAAATTCGCTTTGGGAGAAAAAAATAAGTGTTGTACAAAACTCTTTATACAAACAGAAAAGCTAAAAGAAACGACAAATATAATTGTTAATATTGAAATACGGCCCTTAAGTTACATTCGATGAAAATTTTACATTTAATTTTACATTTTGCAAAATTTTACATAGCATTTTAAATTTTACATACAATTTTTACATTACTATTTACAAGTATTTACAAAATTTTACAGGAAGCAATAACAGTAAATATTCTGTTAAATCCGGGGACATTTTGAAAAAGAGTTCCAGCATTATCACCAGAGAATTTTTGTTTCAGGAATCCTTCGGCTGTATACATTTATTGAATGGGTGAAAGAAATAATTGCAACTAAGTCTTCTCTTCGAAAGGGTTCATATTCTTTCAATGATAATGTTTTCTTGAGGTTAGTTATTCATTAATGTTTTGTGTTCATCTGTTGCTGTCATACCAATGAACTCTATTCTTTATTTCTTCCAGTGAAATGAACTTGAAAATTAAAGAAACTGATAATAATTACAACAAGATGTTATTTAAGGAAGCTCTTCGCACAGGCTTTTTTGAATTGCAAACTGTCAGAGACACATACAGGGAACTGACATACCTTGAAGGCATGCACCAAGACCTCATTCTCAGGTTCATTGAAGTGCAAGCGCTGCTGCTCGCTCCGATCTGCCCTCATGTGGCAGAGCATGTATGGGAACTCCTTGGCAAGGTACAATTTATTTTGTGTATGATAAGTTCTTTTGCTTCTTTTATTATTGATTAATAAGCAGTAGATTTTTAGATTGTAAAAATTGAAAATTAAGTTTTTCAGTTAATATTTTAGGTTTTTAAGGGTTAAAAAAATTGTATTTGAAAAAAAAAAATTTTTACACCAAAGAAATTAAAACATTCCTCTTTAAGCAGCTGTATTACTTTGAACATGGGACTGAACCATGAAATACTGAGTTTACAATTAAAAATAGTCCTATATTTATATGACTTGCTGATGTTGATATTTTTGCTGAATGTGGTCTTTTGTTTAGTTGCTGTAATGTATTGAATTGAGAGTCTTCTCTGCACTAATTCTGTAGTTCACAGAAAACAGAAACAGTCTGTGAAATAAACACTAAATTTGCTCAGTTGTGCTGTTATTGAATAAAACAGATAAATAGATTATTTTCACAGTACAGGTTCTTCAGGTAATATGTCTTTGTAGGCCCTACAGAATTTAAATATTTTATTTGTTATATTTTTATTAAAAAAACACATTTGCCTATTGATTTTATCATATAAATTAATTCTCAGAGCCCTGCTAAGCCAGGGATACTCTGGTGTGAAATAAGAATAGGGGAATATATATTTCAAAATTCAGTACTGTAGCGGAAAGTCAAATCCCCTTTTTCTTTGTCTCCCTTTTTGGCTTTTTCCTCTTTGCCTAATTCTATTTCTACTTTTCCTTGTTTCTTCTTTCTCTCCTCTTTTATTTTATTCATTTTTCTCTTTTCAACTTCCCTTTTGTTTTCTGGGAGAGATGGCTCTGTACATCAACTGATATCACTGCAGTCCCTCTGACTGGGAGGTCCTACGTTTGAGTCCCGACGGCAGCAGGATTTTCGATACTAGCTTGTCAGCTAGGTCAAATTCATTCACTGTCGGGAGGAGAATTCTGGCGGCCGGCTGCTCTGATCAGTGCTTTTCCATGGTTTCTCCAATCAACACCAGGAACAGTGCCCTAACAAACGGGTCACAGACTGCGCGCAATCATTCCTTTCTCTTCCTATCCTCACCCCTTACACACACACTTACACTAACATGCACTACACTACCACACATGCCGGGAGACCAGTTGGGAGCTTAGAGCTTGTCCTGGCTGGGGTGGTGCCCCGCTGGTGGGAGATTCCTGTGCAGGGAAACCCTGCTAGTCGACGGTAGGTCGGTGCCAGTTCTCGCCATCCAACGGGGAAAAGATCACCACCACCTTCCAAGGAAAATACACGCACTACACTAATGGGACCTCTGTAGTTGACGTGCCCGAAATCATCAATTAATCAATCAATCCCTTTTGTTATATTCTCCTCTTTATCTCTTCTTTCTTCTCCACACTGGCCAAATTAATATTAATGTGTCATGACAATTGCAGAAGTTGTTGCATCATGAAAGTATGTAATGCATAAACATGAAACAGATTGTATAATAAAAAATTGACAGCTGATAGCACTGAATTGACACTGAGCTCAGCTAATATTATCTCACATCTTAGACAAAAACAGTCCCCATTTCAAAAGTAAAAGTAGTAAGCTTAAAATATTCTTATAATAAAACATGTAACTTAGAACAAAAACAACCAAATTATTTCTTTCTTACTATGTTTGCTTAATATGTATATACATTGTGTTTGCATAATTACTTTGCATTTAATGTGTTAAAACTGAATTGTCTTCTCTGCAATTCTTCACATCTTCCATATTTTTCTTTTCTTGTTCATTATTGACAATTTTATCAGCTGATTAAGCTTGCCAAACTATTGAAATTGTCAAATCAATAAAAGTTTTCATCTGCATGCAAGTTTATAACTAAATATAATGTTGTTCATCAAAAAACAGTATGCTTCTTAGTCTGGTAACTCTTTTAAAAGGGAATTTGATATTTATTATTGTGTAAACATTGAAGTGTGCCATCTAAAATGTGTTTCAGAAAGGAAGCATCGTTTGTGCCCCTTGGCCACAGGCCGGACCTGTGGACGAAATTCTCATAAAATCAAGTGCTTATCTCATGGACACTGCCCATTCATTCAGAATTTATATCAAGAACCAGACACAACCCAGGAAGCCTCGGAAAGGGGAAGAAGTTAGTCAGGCAGAAAAGCCAACTTGTGCAGTTGTGTATGTTGCTAAAACCTTTCCTCGGTGGCAGAGTCTTGTACTAACTACAATGAAAGAACTCTACAATGTAAGTTAAGAGAACAATTCCTTCTTCAATGTCCACTATACGTTTTCATAAGACAACCATTTTTTATTTTTGAATTAATACTATTTTCATGTATATTCACAATTAATCTATTCCAGAAACATGGTGAATTGCCAGACAACAGAAGTATTTCTTCAGAAATGGGAACAAAAGCAGAGCTGAAAAAGTATATGAAACGTGTAATGCCATTTGTTCAAACTACTAAAGAGAAAATGCAGAGTATTGGACTAGATGCTCTTAATTTGACTCTTGATTTTGATGAAATGAATGTTCTGGCAAATAATAGACTCTACCTGGAGAATACATTAGGTGTAAGTATTTTGTGGAATAGAATTATTGCTTGGAACATAAATAATACTTAATGCAGAATAATCCCTAAATAGCAAAGGGTACATTTATAACTGAATGAGGGAGAATGCACCTATTAGAATGTGACTAGAAATTGGTATCCACCAATAGACCTCAGAAGTGATATGTTATAGTCAGAGAGCGATTTATTAATCACTTTGCCTAGTCATTATTCATTTATTTCAATTTATCTTGAAAATGCGAAAACAAAAAAAATTGAGTATCGGCCTAAAATGACGAAAACTTTTAAAAATTAATCACAATCTGTCCAAACTCATTTTGATTTTAAGCTTGAAAATCATTAGTAGCATTTTCGGGAATTGAATTTTTAGTATTTTACTGATTTTTTAGCTTTTAGCCAGATTTTAGCTTCTAAAGTCATGGAATTGATTCAGGGACTTTTTGAGGACATTAAAACCCAAAGTATTTAACCAAAAGTATTGAAAACAAAATGACAAAGAAATCAAGTTCGAACACAACTATGCAACCAAGTCTCCTAAAGGTGGCTCCACACATTCAGCATTCACCAAGCAGTGAGCTACTGCTCCCTGATGTGACCAGCTGATGTTTTCAGCAAATGTTCGCTCCCTTTGATGTGTCTTAAAGACTGACACGCAGTGGGTAGTGAGCACCGAATGTTCGTCACTCGACAACTAGCAATCTACCCATCCACACTACTCGAGATTCAGCAAGTGGTTGCTCACTGTTCACCGAATAGTGAATGTGTGGAGCAGCCTTAAAAGTCCCCATTATAGTCCAAAAGGTTATTTTCGCTTCATGCTTCTGATTAAAAAAAAAGTGAATTTTTTCCCTGAATCAAAAGTTTTAATGCTTTAGAGATACCCAAGGAAATCTTGTCTGATTTGACATGAAATGACCCATGTATAAATTTAATTCATTAAGAACAACAAACCAAGAAACTTAGTATATCACTCAAGAGCTTGAAAAGAACAACATATCAGATTAAATGTCTTAGCTGATTAATTTTATTATGTGTGTGTCTAACATTTTAATTTTTCAGAAATTTCATGTTTGTCAACATTATCTAAATATTATAATATATAACTTGTCCTGATTGGGAAAAGTATGTGCACAAATCTTAACGCATGTGAGGGGGGAAAGCTGAAATTATATGGGAATTTTTGTCACATATTGGGTGGAAGAGTTTCCTGTCTGACAAGATACCTTCATCAAAAATCTGTCATTGTTTTCCATCTCTCAAGCTCCACATTTCATTTGACTCTGAGGCATTGAAATATAGTGACCCATGTCTAAATCCTAATTATGCTTTGGGCCACATACAGGTCAGCAATGCAGGCTGACTGGAGCTGACATTTCATACTCGGCTGCTGTCGCCATGAAAACATATGCTGAAGCCAATGATGGCTGAGCTAGCAGCAGTCTGGGAAATACACATGAACAGAATGACATTTTAAATAATGTAAAACTTTTAGGGAATAGTTGACGCTTTGCTTTGAATGTTCAAGTTGGTAACAAGGCTCCTGCCTTCAGTCTGATTATTTTAAAGCACTCTTGAGTCTGCTCATTATGTTAATTCAGTAGGCCTAAAGCTGGAACCTCGTTACAAACTTGGATATGCAAACTGAAGTGTGATTGCACCCTGAAAGGAAATGCATTGTATTAGATGCCACTGCTTTCATGGGTAGTAAGCTGTTAGTGCTGCCAACAATGCTGATGGATCTGGTTGAGTTCATTAGCATGGCTTTCCTCACCTTTCCAGCTCCTCAAAAAAACAAGAAACTTTATTACTTTGACCAATTCCATATTCACTATTATGCACAATGGCTAGACAAAATTTTTAATTTTTGAAAAGAATCTTTTTGACTGACTTTGATCAGGTGAATATAATGGCTAGAGAAAGTTATTAAATCACCTTTGTTAATCACCAGATTCAGTAGATATTGTATATAATGACTAGATATTATTCAGAATGGCTGGTTAATTAATTTGACTGTAACACATACATTTCACAATTAATAATAATTTGGGCTCCCAGTATTGTAAATGAAACTTATGATGCGTCCCGAGGATTGTAAATGGAAGTCGTATATCCAACCTCTTCCCCTCAGGTCTGAAATATAAATGTGGTGAATAGCTCTATCAAAATAAATAATTTTGCTTGAACAAAACAAAGTGTGTATTCAGGAGAGAACCTTGAGAGAGAATGAGAAAAATTGTAATGGAAAAATTGGCTACTTTTTCAAAGAATTAAATAAGATTGAAATTTACTAATCTTTTTGTGCAATTGCGTTTGTAATTAGAGATATTGAAGTGTGATGCTTATTTAATTATTTATTACTTTTCTTCTACTGGTTTGCAAGTCAGTTTCAGAATTAGAACTTACTGTTAAGTTAAAAAGAAAAGAAATACATTTAATTTCCATTCAATATGAATTTGAGTTCCTCCTTGTAAGTGAACATTTGATTTAATAGGTGTTGAAATAGATGTATGTAGCAAATACTAGTAAGAAAGATGATTAATTGCTTCGTAAAATTAAGATTGCGTTGTACAATTTCAGCTTGAAGAAATAATTTTGAAATATACTGATGAAGCTCCTGAAAACATAAGAGAAGAATGTCGTCCCGGAAATCCCAACTTGTCGCTAACAACCCGACCAGGTGTCCTTGTTAATTTTGTGAATCCACAACCACACAGTGGATGCTTCACTCATGCCGTGAGCATCAGTTCAGGGGACAGCGTTGAGAAAGTAGTGTCTCGTTTCATCAAAGCAACAGGAATGAAAAGAGGTAATTATTGTGCTCCAGAGAAAAGTGTCCATGCATGTCTATCCTCATAAGTTTAAGAATATGGGTTTGCTCACATACATGTGAGCTTTGCATGTGTTTGCTTTGTTGAAAAATATGCAGTTGCATTAAACTGGAAAGTGTAAGGACCCAATGAGAGACTGCATGTCGACCAGCTGACCACACAGTTCATGTATGAATGAGTTGAATCCTTGGCACCCAAGTGTCTGCAAAGTGATCACTCATTGCTCTGTGGAAGTTATGTCATATCATGCCATCCCACGAATTGACAGGAAATTCTCATGACATAAACAAATATCACTCAACGAAGGGAAGAGGTTTTGCGGTTAATACGTGCATAAGAATTAATATGGTATTGTTTTGCCTTTTGAAGTGTGAAATGATAGAATGTCAAATTACCATACACTCTTTAAGAATGCTCCTATTAAGTAGTGTAATGTAAATTCATTTCCCACCTTCAAAAACACATTTTTAGACAAATGAATGAATCTGACTGAAGGACATTTGGAAAATTGTCAATTCTGTTACAAAAGGTAGTAAAAACAGAAAATTAGAAAAATAATTAAATTTGATAGTGCATATTTAATTAATTTTTATCCTAAATCATATTTGTTTGACAATTTGATAGCAATTTGCATTTCTTGTTTCGGATTCGCCAATGCATGAAATTGTATTGCATGCATTTTTTGTATTTTTTTTTTATAGTGCATGAAAATCCTATATTTAATTATGAAACTGAGCTTATTAACGATGATCGTAATGAGTTTTCTGGGTAAAGTTAGTTTTCTGTAATTGTGATATCGGTTAGCAGCTATTGCCTGGTCTTCAATTCTCTTAGTAACACCTCCCACTGAATGTGTTGCAGTATTTATATTACTTCAACTTGAATTTACAAGTGAGAAGGCTTTACATTTATTGGAGGAGAAGAATATGAATTAATTATTTTACAGTAATTGCAGGTGGATTTTATAATTTTTAATTCAATTTTTTAAAATTTGATTTAATAATCTATTTTCTTAGAAGGTTTGCTTTTTTTTGTGGATACAATTGGGAATTGAATGACACAGTCAAGGTACAAAACAGTAACAGCCATTGTTTGTTAGTTAATTTTGCTCTTCTACCCCACTAACAGCATGACTTCATTGGTAGTCTTGCTCACACCATATCTGGAAAATGGCTATGGAAGAATCATTTGAATAATTAGTTACTCTGTAAGAAAAATATTTATTGTGAAAAAGTGGTGAATTTCAATTGTATTTTGAAAGAAAACAAACCAACAAACTTGAGCAAAAAGGCATAATTTTAATTGTTTGTAGTGAAAGTTTGAATTTTGTTGAAGTTAATGTATTTTATGTGATAACCTGTAAGCGAATTGGTAGAGATAAAAAAATAATTTCATATTTTCAATTTCATTTTCATAATTTCAATATTTTTTTTTTTTTTTTTTTAGATCCTTCCAGTATTTGCCTGTGGCGTTATGAAGATCCTGTCCTTGGTCCTCGAACAATACCTGCATTTAATCAACCAACACAAGGAAAAGTGCTCATAACAAATGATTCTCTCTTTGAGATTGATCCACAAAAATTGTGTGTTAATGTTATAAGTAATGGTGTTAAAAGTCCGCTTGGATCAAACATTATTTATTTGGTGTCGTAAAAGTTACTTTTTATCTCAGGAAGTAAATTTGTTGCCTTGAAAATAGATCGTTTTTAATTTAATTAAATTATGCATGAAGCTATATTTAGAAATCTTCTGGTTTTAATACAGTTGGACTTTTCAAAGTTGACTGCACCTAAGAGAGGAGATTGCTAAGTTGAACTGTAAGGTTTCTTTTCAACCCAATTGAAGTTATGAATTTTTAGAGTCAAATATTCCTTCATGTACCTCCTTTCAGAAGGGAAAAAAAAACAGTTGCCTCAATTGCATATTTGCATCGGTAAGTTCAGAAGTCGTTCATGTACTTTTACTTTCTCCCCTTACTTTGTAAGAAGAGAAGTATTGTAATTGTACATCGGAAAATGAATTTTTCAACAGAAAACTCTAATTGTTTGGCTCTGGTAATGAAACAGTAGGAGCCGCAGTGGCTCAGTTGTAGGGCATTGGCTTCCTGACCTGAAGGACCCAGGTTTGAATCCCAGCGTAGGCTGGGATTTTTATCTGGTGCTTTCCATTCAGGGCGGCTCTGGGGTCAACTCAAGCCTCCTTTCCAAGTGAGTACCAGGATCTTTCCTGAGGGCGGCTGGAGCATTTGCTCACTACCTCCTTGTGCCAATGGCAGCGACGAATAGGTGGAGCCCTTCCTTCACCTGCCCTATGGGCCACTTCGACCTGTGTGCAATTGCACAGGGATACCTTTACCCCCTTTTTTTATTTTTAATAAAAAAATAGATGTCTTGTTTCTATATGTATTAGTAAATTACTTCGTTTAACATGTTATATAATAAGGATCCATGTTTTGTGGGTCCTTGAACAACAAAATTGATTGATTGCAAAACGTCTCTCCATCCATCCATCAGGCTGTCTGATGTCAATGTTGGCACCTAAACCATTCATAGGATTTTCTCCAAAATTGATATTCAGTGTTAGATTTAAAGAATCTTGGGGCCTTGTGATTTTGAAATGGATATTTTGATTTTGGAATGTACTTTATGTGAAACCTCAATTACATATTCAAAATTTTCTTAAAAAGAGCTTCAAGTTTTTTTTATTAAGCTTTGTCGTTGGATGATGTAAAAGACTCTTAAAAAGAATGGCACTGGTCTCATTTTTGTTGAAAATTGCAATTGTTCAAAATATTTTTCAGCGCTTTTCGACAACTGCAATTTTGAAGATTGAGATTTTTTTTTTTCCCTTAAGGAAATCAGTTCTTGGAGGTAGAACTTCAAAGATCTGGTACAATTTTTCGAAAATATGACTAGTTTTTGTGTGATTTTGCATGAAATATTGGCATTTTGTAAACAATTTTTTCTTTCAAAAGTGGCTCCAAAAAGTTTTCTCCTTGAATGTATCAAAGGATGTTAAAAAATTGTGCTAGTCCCATTTCAGGCAAACTCTATAATTTTGAAAATTATACAACATAAATAAAAATGAAATTGCATTTTTGCATAAAGTTAATGTAGTTTTGTAAAATATACAAACCATTCCAAATTTTTCTTTCAATTTCTTCTGTGGGTTGAACGAGGAATGCTTGTTCCTTTACTGCTGGATGATAGGTGTTGAAGACACTAGCTCGAGAATAGGAGCTAGGTTGAATCATAAAGAAAATGGAAACTTAAGCCGCTCATCATAAAATTGTTAATGTCCAGTGAAATTGTCTGTTAGTCATGTGAGTGATTTTTTTTAAAACTCTGTGATGCCAAGCCAAGCCAAAATGGGGGCATAGTTGGTAATTAACCTGTAGAAATAATGCACATTTATATTATAAACATTGGCTAACATTTTCTCGAACCATTTTACTCCCTATTATTTTTGTCATTTTGCCAACTGGAGAAGGTTCACATGATATTAATGTATTTATCTATTTAAAATTCAAAAAATTCTTAAAACTTCCTTTTCAAGAAATAACATTTACATGCACAATTCTGTGAGTAAAATGTAGTCTATTTACATCAGTTTAATATCTTAATTCACAGGCGTACTTATTTGTCTCATCTGCTCTTTAATAAGATTTATTTCAATTCTTAAAATATTATTTTTAGTGATACTGGAACTATGTAAATAGCTCATGAAAACTATCCCTAGTGCCCAACTACAAGCTCTGAATGATGTAAACAGCTGGCATTCCAGCCCATGTTGGTTGAAGAATAGAATATGGTTTGGAGGAGAATATATTTTGCAGAGCAGTATTATCTTCAGCGTTTCTCAACTGTTTGAGAACCAGACAAAAATATTTCACAGACTGAACATACTATAACAGCTTGTCAGTAAAATACAAGAACAAGTACAGTTCAGTATGACAGATATTGGTATAGAAAATAAAAAAAAAACTCTCTTATTCTTTTATTGCTTGATGAAAGGCACATTTCAGATGAAAAAAAAATTCAATGTGTATGAAATTGAGGTTGTTTCAAAATTTCTGGACTCTCACTGAAGCTTAATTCCTAAACTTATTTTTATTAAGATTTTTCATAAATACATTACCTGGAATACAGACAAATCTATTTATTACGACATATTTTCATCAATACCAAAATAAATCTTTATGAAAATTCAGAAGCATTTTAAAATGTTAAAAATGCCATATTTAATTCCTATTTGAAAATATTCATAAAACATTTTGGATTCTAGTTCTATATATAAATGTCGAACTGTATTTAATTGTACACTTCAATTTTAATTTCCTTTCTTTCAAAATGATTTTCAGAAAATGTACAGTATTGTCCGGTGCCTGTTAATATTTTTTTTTCTTTTTGATCTGTACAGGATTATTTATAATAATTTTATTTGACTGAATAACTTATTCTGGTTGTGAGAATTTTAAATTATTAGCTAGTATCTGTTTATAAAGAGTTGGTACATTCAGTGTGTACATCTAGTTGAACTGAAGAAAGGATAAAGAATTCATTTGATGTATTTAAATTGTGCATTTTTTTAATTAAAAAAAATGAACAGGAGAAAATTAGTGGTTGCAACACATATTTACTTGAATTATTTGTAACCTTTACTTGTTATCTCACTTTAATCAAATAGCTCAAATGGCCATCTCAATTAAGCTCTCATCTCCATCATTTGTTGTTGTTCGTTTGTGTATGAGTGCATGCGTTTTTTAATTATTTTTAAATTTTATTATTTTTATTTTTATCGAGGGTAGTTGGAAATCTTCCAAAGACACCATGTGGCCTGTATCACATGATAGTGTGAGGTTTTTATTCTCTAAAACCACCTCCCTTCTCCTCCATCTTCATCAGAGTGGCTTAGTCACAAACCACTTCTCTTCCCCAGATTGTAGGAAGGATCCAAGGACGATCAGTTGACTTCCCTTCTTTCCTTTTCTATTCTCCTGAGTTCAGATATTATGGTCTACGCATATGCGCTCACCGCAGTGCCGTCGCTGCAAATGGAATCGCGGGCACTGGAAGAACACATGCTCGGCGTCTTCGACAGGAGGTTCACATAGTTGACAGAAGGGAGTATCCTCCAGCCTGAACCTGTGGAGATATGCCAGACAACAGCTGAGTCAGGCAAAAATTTACTTCTCTGTGTTTACGGGTGATCCACGGTGCAATGGAGGGAATGATGCGGTACGTCCATCCTCCTTTAGTTGACTTGTCCCAGCGGTCCTGCCATTCGAGCAGTGTTGTGGAGCAGTCTGGGTTCTCCTCTGTGATATCGCCTCCGTCTCTCCTGCGCCAAGGCATCAATAGGAGGCATCCCCGTGATGACGCACATGCATCGTTTGACAGTGCGGAATGCACAAGCTACCCGCAGTGCTGATAACCTGTACACTGACGTCATCCCTCGGACGTAGCTATTTGTTGAGGTGAAGGTGCCCCATACTGGGGTTCCATAGAGCAAAACGGACCTGACAACCAAGGCGAGAAGCTTCCGTTTCTCCTGGCAGGGCCCTATGTTGGGCATTAGCCTCGACAGTGCCGCATTAACTATACTTGGGTTTTTCGTTCTTGGCGCACCAAGGTCACGGACGAAAAATGAAGAGGGAAGGCTTTCTCTAATAGGGAGCTTCTGTGTTGTGACGTGGAAGCTCCCTATTGGAGAAAGCCTACCCTCTCCATTTTTCGTCCGTGACCTTGGTGCGCCAAGAACGAAAAACCCAAGTATACCGCCATTTTATTGCTGGCGTACTTCAGGTGGTCAGCAAATGTCAGCTGGGCGTCAATAATGAGGCCATGATATTTGATCGACGGCTGTGATGTTACACGGTGGTCTCCAACTTTGAAAGTGATGGTTTCTTTCCTTTTCCTGCTAGTGACCAGGATAACCTCAGTCTTGTGCTCAGCTAACTGCAGCCCTGAGGATTTCAACCACCGGCTAACAATAGCGATCGCTTCATTGCAAATGTACACAATCTCCTCAATATATTTCGCAACGGCGACGATAGCAATATCGTCGCGAAACCAATGATATTGGTGCCTTCTGGGAAGGGAAGCCGAAGGACCTCGTCGTACATCACATTCCACAATAGTGGGTCCAATACCGGCACTTGCGGGACACCAGCAGTGACATTGTGTACCCTCGGCCCATTATCTTATACTGCGATTTTTGTAGGAAGAGCTCTGAAGATAACTCAAATCCCATCTTCGCAATGGAATATGTCACGGCATTTCGCGTCTTTTCTCGGTCTTGCCGGTAGAAGTCGCATGATCGCAAGCACGGCTTCATACGGTCGCGATCGTGCGAAATCTAGCGGAACGACTGTGAATGATACGAAATGCCGTGACATATTCCATCGCGAAGATGGGATTTGAGTTATCTTGAGAGCTCTTCCTACAAAAATCGCAGTATAATTGTAAATCAGGCTCGGGTCTAAGATGCTCAGCCACAATCTTCAAGTACGTTGGCACCTTAAGGCTAAATGTACCAACACTAGTTCAATTTGCCGCCACCACGTGGCAGCACCAAAATTACTCAAATTTACTTTACCGATAACGTCTGAATCAATGGTCCGATTTTCGATCTGTAAACGGCATTTGATTCCTTTTTAAAATAGAATTTACGCTACGAAGCCCTTTTTCCAAAAAAACTAGCAGAATCTCGTTTGTAATTTTTTTTCTCGTACTTCCGGGAATAATTTCAAAAATGTAGGCTTATAGCGCGATTGCGACAAGCTTCCAGAATCCAACGCCGTGTCAAACATGCAAATCGGATAAATAGGAGCGTCGGAAAGTCAAATTTCGAAAAACACCTCACCCCATCCCCCTTCCACGCCGCCGCGACATCCGCCCCTCGTGGGCGGCGCGGCCACCGCCGACGAGCCGGCTCGGCGGACCGCCGGCCGAGGGGGCCGAACTTTCGGGCGCAGCAAGCCAGGCACTCCGCTTATCCTTCCGTCACTTCGCATCTCAATATATTTTTCCCTACATATGAAACTAGTGATGCTGTAATAGGGGCAAACGGTCTCGCATCATCTTTAATAGTTGTATAAAACTATTATCTTATTCACATATTCCGACTTCCTTCGAATACCATCATATGAATGCCTGAGGTATCACTCAAAATACCGATTCCGATTTGGAACTGATTTCAAAAAGAAAATTGAACTAATTGTGTCAATATCATCCTTATTCCATCTCCTCACATCGTATTTGAGATATATTTTACTTCTAAGATCTTCCGTTATCATTCCACTCCAGAAAGAACAAGCAGAGATAACGCAAGAGCTCTTTTATCCTACGACTTGATTTTTCATTTCAAAACGGTGTTTGTCACCTTGATAGAATTCACCTGGTTAATCCCTTTTCCAAGTAAAATAGCCGAATCGAATTTTTAAAATATTTTATTACTTTCGGACAAATTTGAAAAAGTGGTAAAATAGCGCGCTCGCGAGATGCACCCTGAATTTAACGCCATATCATGCAATGAAATCGGATAAATAGACTTCTCTAGTCATGTAGAAAACATCTTCAGTAACGTCAAAATTCTCTTTCGCGGTACTGCTCGACGATCTCATAGCTAAAGTAAGGGTTCTAATGTAATTACATACGTTTTGTCTACTGTTTGTGATTTTGTGATCTTGGCAAACTGTAGCAATCCTAACAAAATATCTAAATTTTTCGTGACATATTTTGTAATGTATTACGTATTTTACATATTTTGCTGATCATTTAATATCTGTTTACGATTATATTTATTATTTGCTAATCATTATGATATTTTTACAAATGTACCAAATTTTCTTGAAATTATTTCCGAAAATATATTTAATTAATTATGAAAAATAGTTTTTATTTAAATATGTGTTTATATTTTAGCAATGAGCATATTTTGTCTTGTACTAATTCAGAATTGCTGACATCCCTAGGTGCTGCACGTAAAGATTTCGAACAGAGTGCTTCACAGATACTCTGTTCGTCCCTGAGTTTTCTATGTGCGTCTCTTTGTTTTCATTGCTGATAGAGGGAAGTACAAAAACAGTTGGCAAAAAAGTGTTTACTTTTAAATTCGATATAATTAATATTTTATTTATGGACTTTCAAATTGTGAACATTTATTTTATTTTATCTCTCTTCTCAATCTTCGTACAAAGAGAAAGTTATACCGTGCGCAGAAAAACTCTCATTGCCGGGTCCTGGTCACGAAAATGTGGATAAATCCTGTTTCTGTGTAGTAAATTACTTCCTGTAACTCGTGGTGTAGCCAGAATCCATGTTTTGTGAGTCCTTAATACCGAAAAATTGATTGACGCAAAAACGTCCGTCCGTGTCTCTGGTGTATGTGAACAACATTAGCGTTTACACTATGCGTACGAATTTTTCCAAACTGAAAAACAAAAACAAAAAACAGCTGTCTATCTACTCCGAAACGAAGTTCTGCGATTTTCAAAAACGTTTATTACTTTTTGGAGATACATTACACGAATCCCCCCGGATATTTTCAAAATTTTCTCAAATATGGCTCCAAATGTTTCTTTATATTTCTCGTAAAAATGAAATAAAATACACTTAAAAATACACTTATAAAGATGGTCTAGGTCCGATTTTCACTGAAAACTGTAAATTTTAGAAAATTGCAAAAGATTGAATTTTTCCGGCGTTTTCCTACAACTACAATTTTGACGATAGAGATTTTTCCTTCATAAGAAATTTGTTGTACATAATTAGTTCTGTCATTAACATCATGAAATTTTTTAAAACAATTTTTGTAATTTTGGCGCAATCTTGTGTGCAATTTATGCAACTTTAAAAGATAACAAAGCAAGATTTTTTCAAAACCGGCTCAAAATTTTTCTTTAAACTTTTGGTAGGGGTAGTGCGAAATGTACTTTAAGAGATGATATAAATGCTATTTTGCTCTATTCTTTTGTTTTTGCGAAAATTACAAAAATGAAACTTTTTTGACTAGCCTGTAACTTTTTTTTAAAAAATATTTACATTATCCGCGATTTGTTCACATTATTACATTTATGAGCACATGTGCTTTACATTATATCATTTAAAGTTTTTCAAAGACTCAAAAGTTTTCTTTGGAAACGAACTCGAAATTTCGCATTTTCAGAAACGCTCAAACGCCATTTTTTCAAAAACGGTTCCAAATTTTTTGTTCAAATTTTTGTAAGGAAAGTGCGAAATGCACTGTCTAAGGAAGCAAATAATGTTGTGTTGTATTATTTTGTTTGTTTGTTTTTCAAAATTTACACAAATGTATTTTTTTTAATATTTCGCATGCCTTGTATGCCCATTTGCAGCGATTTCTAAACATAATTGCATTTGTGAGTGGAAGAGCTTAAAATATCTTCCAATAAATCTTTTTTAAAATCTCTCAAGATTCCTGTGAAAAAGGGCTTCATATTTCGCACTGACAAAGACGCTTAAACAGCCTTTTCTTAAAAATGGTTTCAAGTTTATGAATGAAAATTGTCTTAAAGGACAAGGTTTCAGTCTTCTTTAATATTCTAAAAGCAAAATTTGAATCTAGCATTAGGAAACCGAAAAATTGAGAAAACCACAAAAAATGTAGGGCTGCCTTAGACGGCAGGTGGCAAGATGGGGCAAGACCATAAAGATAGCCCACGCCAACAAAATAGAAAAAATTACTACGATAAAGTGCTGGGAGACCAGTGGGAGGCTTGTAACTTGTCCCGGATGTGGGAGGTGCACTGCTGGTGGGAGATACCTGGTTGGGGAAACCTCGCTAGGGCACGGAAGGTCGGCGCCGGATCTCGCCATCCATCGGAGAACATCACCTACACCTCCCGACGAAATAAACACGCCCTACACTTGCGGAATTATAGACCTCAGTAATTGACGCGCCCGAAGTCACTAACAATCAATCAAAAATGTTTTCCTTAAATTAATTGTGAGAATAAAGTAAAATACACTTATAAAGGTGGCATAAATCTTATTTTCATTGTTGACTCTGATTTTTCTAAAATTGCAAAAGCGCGAACTTTTTTCGGCGTCTTCCTACTACTACAAAATTGAAGATAAGAGATTTTTCCTTAAAATATTTGTTCTCTATCCTTAGTTCTTTCAATAAGGTCATGTACATTTTTTTGAAACTTTTAGTAGTTTTTGCGAAATATTACGGGCAATATGTGCAAGTTTAAAAAATTACAAAAACAAGATTTTCTCAAAAACGGCTCCAATTGTTTTCCAATACTTGTCTAACCTAAGATTTGCATTTATTGTCTGGAAGTGGAGGGAGAGTGTTTATGGGAAAGGGGGCAAATGGTTTTATGATTCAGGGTGGGCAAAAGAGATCTTTGGGGAATCTGGATCTAATGCGTGAAGGATAATGTGCGTTTTGACCGAGATTGAATATTGGAGTGTTAGGACATGCGTGGAGGAGAGAATAATATTTTTGAGAGGTTCGCGAGATGAATTCTGAGAGGAGAGGTACTTGAAGCTCTCGATGGATTTGTGAATTAGAAATGAACCATGGTGCTTTCAAGCTTTGTCTTAAATATTTATTCTGGATTGTTTGTAAAATGGATAGGTTGGTAGGTGCTAAGTTGCGCCATATTGGACAAGCATATGTCATTGTGGGTCTTATGATCGTTTTGTAGATGAGCAGCCCAGTTTCTATGCTAAGGGTGGAATTTCTGTTGATAAAAGGGTATAATTTAAAAATGTTTGCACGTGTTTTGTGGGTGGTTGAAATAATATGCGGTTTCCAAGTTAACCGTTTGTCTAGTAAGACACCTAAGTATTTGACTGGCGAAGAATGAGAAAGCCAGGGAATATCGGTGTTATTTATTCGTAAGGGTGCAGGGAAGGGAGGACGTCTTAGGGTGAATATTTTAGATTGTGATTTTAAGGGGTTAATTTTAATTCTCTATTTTTTGGTCCAATTCGTATAGCTGTAAAGGTAGGATTGTATGTAATCATAGGCTAAATTGATATAAGTACGTGAAGTGAAAATAGCGGTATCATCTGCATAAAGAGCTATACGTGCTTCCTGTGGAGTTGGATAGTCTGGTGTAAAAATTGAGAACAATGTTGGTAAAAGAACCGAACCTTGTGGGACCCCTTCGAGAATTGGGGGAAGAGGTGAAATAGCATAATTTACTTTCACTTGAAAATATCTGTCTGTAAGAAAGCTTTGAATTAGTTTCTGCAGATAATCAGGTATACCAATTTTTCGTAGTTTGTACATTAGTCCTTGATGCCAAATTCTGTCAAATGCCTGGGAGATGTCTAAAAGAGAGCTACTGTGTGTTTTTTGTCGTTAAAACCGTTTACAATATGTTCGACAAGTCGCAGCAGTTGATGGGTAGTAGCATGGTTAGGTCTAAACCGAACTGGAAGTTGGGAATTGCATTGATTTTTGTTAAGTATGCTTGGAGTCTTTTTAAAACAAGTTTTTCAAAAATTTTTGCTATAGAAGGGAGAAGACTAATTGGTCTGTAGTTGCTTGGAGTTTTGGGGTTTTTGCCTGGTTTGCAGAATGGAAGTATGACAGCTCGTTTCCATGACGATGGGTAGTATCCTAATCTCAATGATGCATTGAATATTGAAGTTATTATTGCAATTGCTTGTCGGATAAGTTTAATGGCATTTGCCACTTCTGAAGGAGAAATGAATTTTATCTTTGTTGGGACAGTGAACTTCGGTAGTTTTATGTGCTCTTCTATTTCTGAATTAAACATGGGATATTCTACGGGGTTTGGGATGAAGTCTCCTTCTAGGTATTCAGCTAAAGCCTTCGCTTTTTCATCGTCTGAGTATACGATCTTACCATTACTCTCTAAAGGCGGTATCTCTATTCGATCGTTTGTTATTCTTTTGATTGTTCTCCATAGTGGTCTGGTGTTAGGGTGAAGTTGGCTTAGAAATTTATGAAAATTAGAAAATCTAAATTCATCTATTTTTTGTTTGACAATTTTTGAGGTGTGGTTTAGTTCACGTTTATTGTTTATATTTCTACTGGATTGCCAGATACATCGGATTTTTCTTTTCTTTTTAATTAGTTCAAGAAGCTCTTTAGGCAGTGTTATTTTTGACTTTCTGTGTGTCTGATGGAAGATATTTTCTCACGCGCGAGCAACCGGTTTATTTTTCGAAACGATTAGTACACCCACTCTTCTGACAGTTGTTCACACGTTTTTGCATCTTGAATGCTTGCGTGAAGATCAGAAAAGCTTAGTATTTCATCTGAATCGTTTTTTTTATACCTTAAACCGAAAGTAAGGTTCAAAGATTTACCAAAAATATCGTCCGCTATCCCTTCGCTGTAGTTTCAATTACTTATTTTTCTTTTTAGAGTAGTCTTATGACGGGCAGCAACGAAGAGAGAAAAGAAGATGAGCTTTTTGTCCAAAGAGGCAAACCAGGTTCACGCAGCGTTGTTATAATATTTCCTCCAACCACTTTGAAAAGAACCCGCATGAAAAGCTTCGTTTGCAATGAGTGTAGTCCTGCGGAAGCTTATTTTAGCTCCGAAATGTTGCTGTATGTTTCAATATGGTACAAATATATTGTCTATTGAATTAATTGTATACTATGATTTACCTTTCTTAAATAAATTTACTTTATAAAACACTTCACTTCATGACTGTGATTTTGATTCGAGTGCTTAAAATTATGCACAAATTATGAGCCTGCATGTCATCTTTGTGCATTCTTTCATCTATACAAGTTATGGAAATCAATAACAAATGTTTGGGAATATTAATGTAAAGATTCGATACATAATAAAACAATAAATACAAAATAAACCGTTGTTAGATAAAATCTAACACGCGTGTAATGGCGTTACAAAAATATGCGCGAGTAACGGCGGGTTAAGGCGCACAAACAAGTAGGGTAAGAAAAGATGTATTTTGTAAGGCGTAGCGAAAGAGGGTGCGAACCGACTGAGCAGAGCCGACGCACGGAAAGATTTAAGATTGACAGAGGGGGGAGACAGGCGCTCGCGGTAGTTTTATTATTATTTAGTAAAATTTATATCATATCAATGCGATTATAAATAATAATCATAGTAAGGAATAAACAAATTGCTTAAAGGAATATGTTGCGAAAAGAGTGATGATTTACTTTTATTTCCTATATAATTTACAGGGCATGTCATTTGAAACGGATTGTTACCATAGCATGTTATCACGGGTCAATTAGAAATGCCTGATATTGGAAAAACTTAAGTGGGTTTACTACTAGTTATATTTCATTTATCTCCACCATTCAAAGCATATTCATATTACTACTTGATGTCACTGAGATGCCAGACCAGGAAACTTGTATAGATTGCACTACTACTTTACATTCTTTACTCTTTAATATTAATTTCATGACTTTTATATCAGTCATAGCTTCCCTATTGAAACTTTACTGACAAATATCTCTATCAATTTCACTGCAATTCTATACCACGACTGGTATATTTGACATTTTTAGGGATTAGACAATTTGCTATCACAATTAAATGTATTCAGCTTAATTGGTCTTTATGGAGATGTAACATTCTTTGTCGTCATTTCCAATTTTCTACTTAAGCATAATTTTTATTGTGCATATCAACATTGTTCCTAATTGGTCTATCTTGCTTACCAGCTTTTGCAGAACTCGACTGGTGAAAGTTCAGTGTAGTAGTGAACCCTTTATCACAACGTTGTTGTTGCAATTAAATAAAAATTGACATACCGTTATATTAAGCGTGATTATAAAAATAGAAGAAGAGTAACTTCTCGATGAGGTCTTCAAACACATCCCCACAAAAAGTCACAAAGTTCGTATTGTGGAATTTAATGATGATTTTTACACAGACTAATAGTATGTTGATAAACAATTAAACATACTTCACATTACTTCTTCTTCTTTTTCTTCTTCTTCTTCTGCCTTTACGCGTTATACGGGCTCGGCGCTAATAGGTGTGGGATCATTTTTATTAATTTTCGCACACTTCGTTTTTACACGGATTTGGCAAATGTTTAACGGCAGAATGCTCTTCCTGACGCCAGCCACATGGGACAATGCTTCACATTACTACTCATTTCCAACATTGAAACCCTCCTACAATACACAAACTGATAAATAGAGAACAGATTTCCATGTAATTACATGTTTTTACTGGAAGAAGATACCTACGTTCCATAACATTTTTTAGTTAACAAGACTTTCTGAATTATTTAGAAACATTTTTATTTTACATATTTTATTTATTTTCGTATAATTACATATTTTATCTATTTCTACATATTTCGTATAATTGTAATATATTTAGACTCGAAACGGAATATTTCAGATACCCGTTTGCAATAATGTTAGGGAATCATCTTATTTACACCCAATGTAAAGTTATTGAGCCTCTATGACCTTCATATCCAGCATGTACAACTACTTCTGCAGAGGTAGAATTTTCTTTCGGCAACTTCCAATCCCTATTAAGTTCTAATTGGTGACGTTCTGTGCTTTGAAAATGTTTGCGTAATGCAATTTTAAACGATATAATGAATTTTATTTTTTCATATTTCGCAAAAAAATAAAGACATATATATACATGTGTATGAACATAATTTCCTTTTTTATTACAATAAATTCAGTTCCCTACTAATACGCATATCTTATAAAAATGTACCTTCGTACATCATATATTTTGCACATCTTACCACATGTAGAACAGAAAACAATCTTGAATCTGAAGACACTTATGACCTGTCAATTTATTGTCAAGATAATGCTCAAGATATAAAAAAATAAAATATTGATTTTTTACCCATGAAACAATGGTAATGCAAAATTGGTCTACTTCGTATTTTTTGTCTTTTGCACTTATTTTTGTACAATTTCTAAATAAAAAATACAAGTTTCATTTTATTAATATTCACACTTTATTTTGAATATTGTGACATACCATCTGATAGTCATCTTCATGATGGTAAATGCCTAATTCATGAAACTAAAATGCATTTTGTTAAATATCTCCATAATACACTTATGGGTTAATGACCAGTTCAGCTGCACTGTCGTAAAGTCATCCACTTAAAGAATACACTTAGATTATACACAAAGATTGGAGCTAAAGATTTCTTTCTTATTGCAATAATTTGTAAACAATAGAACTTTCATTACTTTTATATACAATGTTTTTCATGTTCATTTAAGTTATATCAGTCGTTTGACTTCTTCTCGTATGGGCTGAAGTGTTTGTAAATGAGTAAGCTGTCAAAAGCTGTTTATTGAAAATATGTTGTTAAAGAGAAGAACATTGATTCAAATTGCACATTTTCTGGCATTCGTCCTTAGTGAGCCTTTTGAAATGAACTACTTCCTGTCTCTGGAAAAAAGTTTTCATTTCTTCTCTGGGCTCACCTTCTCCAATTGTTCTACACCCATGTCTGAATTTAAACATTACAAGAAGAAAATGGGCAATGAAAATCACTATTACTGCAGGAACAATATTTACACATTAGGAAAGTATTATGCTTAAATACATTGACCACATGTTCCTCTATTTTGATGTAGTAAGGTCAACCTTGTACTAAAACTCATTACAATGAATGTAACAAACCAATAACTAGAGAAAATAAAAACAAATTAAATTGTATCGGCTATAAGTACCGAATAAAGCAACTAACGTAGCTGTTCATATTTGCTTGTTCACATGTTTTCCACAATCTCCAAATGAAATATAAGCAAAAAGTACATGTAGTAGGCCAACGACGTCTTGTAAGCATGGATATTGAGCAAGGACATTTCAAGAATTATTATTTTTTCTTTGGAACAATTGAGTCTAAAGGCCACAAGCACTAGTTAAAAGACATTCCACAATAAATACATTATTAGAACATTTCAGTGTTGTGACGGAATATGATTTGATGAATGTTAAGATTCAGTAAATTCTACACTACTACTCACTTGAGAATTTAATTATGAAACCATTTATTTATTATTAAACCCATTTCCTTTCACATGATATTTTCCTAACTGTAGAATTTAAGGCCTATCCGGTTAAGTCGGTAAAAAGTTTCCTAAAGTCAAATGACATGAGTATTTAAATTACGACTAAAACATAAAAATCAGAATTATAAAAGGTTTTTAGCTCCCTCTCTCACTTCCCCTACAGCCAAAAATCGTATTTTTTAAATTTCTACTTTTTCGTCAATTCAGAGTTAAATTTTCTGATTGAAAAATATGTCAAATAAGAAAATAATTTGTACTATCCATAAAACATGTTTTGATATTTTCTCAACACCAAATTAAAACGAAAAAAATAATTTTGAAAAAACAAGCATCAAACCATTTCTCCAGACTGTCTCCCAGAACAGCCTCTCTCTTAAAACAAGACTTTCAAAACACTGGTTGTGGTGAAATTTTTGATTGTCAGACAGTAGTTAAAAATTTTAAAAATTTACCCTATTTTCGCCTTTAATATCACTTATGGCCTTAAATACACTGAAAATGACTGTAACAGTTCAGTGAGGTTATTTTAATCTTTCTTATACATTTGTGTACATTGTTGCAGTACCCAGTAATTTTTTTACTTTTTTGAAATTGGCTACAAATTATTTTATTAAAAGTTTTGTAATTCACAGTTTTATACTTCTTATCATACACTGAAGAAAGAAACAGTTTGTAAGGAACCATCGACACAACGACTTGTAGAAAATTCGTAAATACCTTCAAATGTTACATCTTACTTCTTACATTACTCAAAGATAATGCTATGCGGAGGGAACATTTTGAAGTTCATTTCAGTTTTCGTGAAGCGCTAAATATTTTGTAATCCCTCATTCCCAAGAGTAAGCAGATTCTGCCAAAAGAGCATTAACATGCTCCATTCAGTGAAACAAAGTTACATCCGAATGCACTTCCTCTCGATTGGGGAGGCAACGAATGCTCATTCTTCAACCTCTTCTTCTTGTGTCATCTCGCGAGGAAGTGACCAAAGTCGAGATCGCATTACTTTCTCTTGCTAGAATTGAGTGTTAATTCTATGTTTGCATGATCCAGTCCTCTGAAAATGTAGATAAGTCAGTTCTAGACGCGTTGCTTAAGCAATAAGGTTGTTTTTAGATGCTTGAGTTTTTAGGATTGTTCGTACAAGTGTGAAAAAGATGCCAATGATATAGTGCGTTATCTCGTGCGGCGGTGAAATAATTGTCTTTTCTGTGGATGTGGTGGAACAAATTCTGCAATACTACTCACTTGAGAATTATGAAACCATTAATTTCTTATTAAACCAATTTCCTTTCACATGATATTTTCCTAACTGTAGAATTCAAGGTTAAGACGTTAAAAAGTTCCCTAAAGTCAAATGACATACGTATTTAATTACGACTGAAACATAAAAATCAGAATTATAAAAGGTTTTTACATCCCTCTCTCACCCATTCTACAGCCAAAAGTTCATGCATTACGTGCATTAAATTTTCGATATCAAGGACCTACGTTTCTGGTAACACCACGTATTGGACAATTTTTTCTCTATGTAGCAACTGGATTTATCCACTTTTTCATTACCAGGGTCCGGCAACAAGAGTTTTTCTACCAAAAGTTTGCCGCTTTTCCCACAGCATTTCATAACTTTCTCTCTACTGCGTGCATTGTAGCGAGAAAGTAAAGGAGACAACACATAAACAATCGCACAAGATGACGCCCTCAGTATTATTCTCTATTCAAGCACCTACTGTACAAATAATAAAAAAAGCATCTAAAACATTAATTTCTTAAACAACCTATCCCCAACTGAGTGTTATCTAAATTCTGGACAACCAGACTGTGTCTGCTTCGAAGAATTAATGATATACGATCTGGAACTCATGTCTTCCTTGTTAGATAATGAGGACAGAAAAGGTGGAAGAACTGTATTATTTGTTCTTTGTAGAGAGAAAGCGCAAAAGGTTATCTGCTATCACTTTCACTTCAATAATATGTACACCGATGATCCTTACATCAACGGATATCGTTGATGTTCGAAGCTCGCACATCCAAAAACTGCAGCCTGTTACTGTTTTCGAGGCAGCATATTGTTTATTCCGCAGAATTAGTTGATAAATTTATTAAACGTAAAATATGAAAAAGTTCCAGTTATTCAGCTGCATCGCAAATGTAAATATGTGGGGAACAGTACATATGAATGTATCTCACAGTGAAGGAAATCTGCCAAGAACATAGTTGTGCTACTACTGATACAAACATACGTAGCCACGAGTCTAAAGCGCAGTGCGGTTGCGTTTATTCGTTTTACTACCTTCGGCGCCATGTTCTAATAGGAACTCAGTGGAGTGCGCATCACCCCTCCTTGTTGCCATCATTAGGGGAGATCAGCCCTCTTTGTCTACTCCATCAGGATGCGTTTTGATTTCAAGGAGCTTCGTAATCTGGTGGGGAGGCCACTTATTACCATAATGGAATGTCCAGTTGAACTTGTCCCTTTGACTGACTTTGGCATCATTTTTTCAGGGATTTTTCAGGGAAGAGGTTCAGGGATTGCGCATCAACCTTCCATGCTCCCTTCAATAGCGGTGTTTCGCCCTCTTCGTCTGTCTCATTAGGATTAGCTTTGCTTCCAAAAAGGAGCTGGCGATGACATCACATAGTGGAGTAATGGAGCGCAGTCCGTATCTTTCTGACTGACGTCGGCGCCATGTTCCAAGAGAAGCTCTGTCGATTGCGAATCTCCCTTCACTGCTGCGTTTGTTAGCGGACTTTTGCTCTCTTCGGCTACGGCGTTCAGAAAAGCCTCGCTTTCGAGGAGGAGCTTCTTAATCTTGTGATGATTATACGATTGGATCAGCTTCTCTTTCGAGGAGGATCTTCGTAATGTCATGATGACCATTTTCAGTAGCGTAATGGAGCGCTGTCCTGTGGTTCTCGTTCTTTTGACTGACGTCGCCGCCTTTTGCTAATAGGTACTCCGTGGATTTCACATCTCCCTTCCCCGCCGCTTCCATTAGGGGGGTTGTGCCCTGTGTGTCACGTGTATTTGGATCTGCTTCTCTTTCGAGGAGGAGCTTCGTAATCTCATGATGACCATTTTCAGTAGCGTAATGGAGCGCTGTCCTGTGGTTCTCGTCCTTTTGACTGACGTCGGCACCTTGTGCTAATAGATACTCGGTGGATTTCACATCTCCCTTCCTCGCCGCTCGCATTAGGGGGGTTGTTCTGTGTTTGTCACGTGTATTTGGATCAGCTTCTCTTTTGAGGAGGGTCTTCGTCATCTCATGATGACCATTTTCAGTAGCGTAATGGAGCGCTGTCCTGTGGTTCTCGTCTTTTTGACTGACGTCGGCGCCTTGTGCTAATAGGTACTCGGTGGATTTCGCATCTCCCTTCCTCGCCGCTCGTATTAGGGGGGTTGTTCCGTGTTTGTCACGTGTATTTGGATCAGCTTTGCTTTCGAGAAGAAGCTTCGTAATCTCATGCTGACCATTTTCAGTAGCGTAATGGAGCGCTGTGTTGTGGTTCTCGTCTTTTTGACTGACGTCGGCGCCTTTTGCTAATAGGTACTCGGTGGATTTCGCATCTCCCTTCCACGCCGCTTGCATTAGGGGAGTTGTACCCTGTGTGTCACGTGTATTTGGATCAGCTTCCCTTTCGAGGAGGATCTTCGTAATCTCATGATGACCTTTTGCAGTAGCGTAATGGAGCGCTGTCCTGTTGTTCTCGTTCTTTTGACTGACGTCGCCGCCTTTTGCTAATAGGTACTCCGTGGATTTCACATCTCCCTTCCCCGCCGCTTCCATTAGGGGGGTTGTACCCTGTGTGTCACGTGTATTTGGATCAGCTTCTCTTTCGAGGAGGATCTTCGTAATCTCATGATGACCATTTTCAGTAGCGTAATGGAGCGCTGTCCTGTTGTTCTCGTTCTTTTGACTGACGTCGCCGCCTTTTGCTAATAGGTACTCCGTGGATTTCACATCTCCCTTCCTCGCCGCTCGCATTAGGGGGGTTGTTCTGTGTTTGTCACGTGTATTTGGATCAGCTTCTCTTTTGAGGAGGGTCTTCGTCATCTCATGATGACCATTTTCAGTAGCGTAATGGAGCGCTGTCCTGTGGTTCTCGTCTTTTTGACTGACGTCGGCGCCTTGTGCTAATAGGTACTCGGTGGATTTCACATCTCCCTTCCTCGCCGCTCGTATTAGGGGGGTTGTTCCGTGTTTGTCACGTGTATTTGGATCAGCTTTGCTTTCGAGAAGAAGCTTCGTAATCTCATGCTGACCATTTTCAGTAGCGTAATGGAGCGCTGTCCTGTTGTTCTCGTTCTTTTGACTGACGTCGGCGCCTTTTGCTAATAGGTACTCGGTGGATTTCGCATCTCCCTTCCACGCCGCTTGCATTAGGGGAGTTGTACCCTGTGTGTCACGTATATTTGGATCAGCTTTACTGTCGAGAAGAAGCTTCGTAATCTCATGATGACCATTTTCACTAGCGTAATGGAGCGCGGTCCAGTGGTTCTCGTTTATTTGACTGACGTCGGCGCCTTTTGCTAATAGGTACTCCGTGGATTTCACATCTCCCTTCCCCGCCACTTCCATTAGGGGGGTTGTGCCCTGTTTGTCACGTGTATTTGGATTAGCTTTGCTTTCGAGGAGGAGCTTCGTAACCTCATGATGACCATTTTCAGTAGCGTAATGGAGAGCTGTCCTGTTGTTCTCGTTCTTTTGACTGACGTCGGCGCCTTGTGCTAATAGGTACTCGGTGGATTTCGCATCTCCCTTCCTCGCCGCTCGCATTAGGGAGGTTGTACCCTGTGTGTCACGTATATTTGGATCAGCTTTACTGTCGAGAAGAAGCTTCGTAATCTCATGATGACCATTTTCAGTAGCGTAATGGAGTGCAGTCCTGTGGTTCTCGTCTTTTTGACTGACGTCGGCGCCTTGTGCTAATAGGTACTCGGTGGATTTCGCATCTCCCTTCCTCGCCGCTCGCATTAGGGAGGTTGTACCCTGTGTGTCACGTATATTTGGATCAGCTTTACTGTCGAGAAGAAGCTTCGTAATCTCATGATGACCATTTTCACTAGCGTAATGGAGCGCGGTCCAGTGGTTCTCGTTTATTTGACTGACGTCGGCGCCTTTTGCTAATAGGTACTCCGTGGATTTCACATCTCCCTTCCCCGCCACTTCCATTAGGGGGGTTGTGCCCTGTTTGTCACGTGTATTTGGATTAGCTTTGCTTTCGAGGAGGAGCTTCGTAACCTCATGATGACCATTTTCAGTAGCGTAATGGAGAGCTGTTCTGTTGTTCTCGTTCTTTTGACTGACGTCGGCGCCTTGTGCTAATAGGTACTCGGTGGATTTCGCATCTCCCTTCAACGCCGCTCTCATTAGGGGGGTTCTACCCTGTGTGTCACGTGTATTTGGATCAGCTTCTCTTTCGAGGAGGATCTTCGTAATCTCATGCTGACCATTTTCAGTAGCGTAATGGAGCGCTGTGTTGTGGTTCTCGTCTTTTTGACTGACGTCGGCGCCTTTTGCTAATAGGTACCCCGTGGATTTCGCATCTCCCTTCGACGCCGCTTGCATTAGGGGGGTTGTGCCGTGTTTGTCACGTGTATTTGGATCAGCTTCTCTTTTGAGGAGGGTCTTCGTTATCTCATGATGACCATTTTCAGTAGCGTAATGGAGCGCTGTCCTGTTGTTCTCGTTCTTTTGACTGACGTCGGCGCCTTTTGCTAATAGGTACCCCGTGGATTTCGCATCTCCCTTCGACGCCGCTTGCATTAGGGGGGTTGTGCCGTGTTTGTCACGTGTATTTGGATCAGCTTCTCTTTTGAGGAGGGTCTTCGTTATCTCATGATGACCATTTTCAGTAGCGTAATGGAGCGCTGTCCTGTGGTTCTCGTCTTTTTGACTGACGTCGGCGCCTTTTGCTAATAGGTACCCCGTGGATTTCGCATCTCCCTCCCTCGCCGCTCCCATTAGGGGGGTTGTGCCCTTTGTGTCACGTGTATTTGGATCTGCTTCTCTTTTGAGGAGGGTCTTCGTAATCTCATGATGACCATTTTCAGTAGCGTAATGGAGCGCTGTCCTGTGGTTCTCGTCTTTTTGACTGACGTCGGCGCCTTTTGCTAATAGGTACCCCGTGGATTTCGCATCTCCCTCCCTCGCCGCTCCCATTAGGGGGGTTGTGCCCTTTGTGTCACGTGTATTTGGATCTGCTTCTCTTTCGAGGAGCAGCTTCGTAATCTCATGATGACCATTTTCAGTAGCGTAATGGAGCGCTGTCCTGTGGTTCTCGTTTTTTTGACTGACGTCGGCGCCTTTTGCTAATAGGTACCCTGTGGATTTCGCATCTCCCTCCCTCGCCGCTCCCATTAGGGGGGTTGTACCCTGTGTGTCACGTGTATTTGGATCAGCTTTGCTTTCGAGGAGGAGCTTCGTAATCTCATGATGACCATTTTCAGTAGCGTAATGGAGCGCTGTCCTGTGGTTCTCGTCGTTTTGACTGACGTCGGCGCTTTTTGCTAATAGGTACCCCGTGGATTTCGCATCTCCCTTCCTCGCCGCTCGCATTAGGGGGGTTGTACCCTGTGTGTCACGTGTATTTGGATCAGCTTTGCTTTCGAGGAGGAGCTTCGTAATTTCGTGATGTCCACTTTCAACAGCGTAATGGAGCGCTGTGTGATGGTAGATGTCTCTTTGGCTGATGTCTCCGTCGTGTTTTAAGAGGAGCTCCGTGGATTGCGCATCTCCCTTCTTTGCAGCTTCCATTAGCGGAGTTTGTCTCAGGTCGAAGATGGTTGCTGCATTAGGATCAGCTTTGCTTTCGAGGAGGATCTTCGTAATCTGATGATGACCTTCTCTAGTAGCGTAATGGAGCGCTGTGTAGTCGTGCTTGTCCCTGTGACTGACGTCGGCGCCATATTCCAAGAGGAGTTCCGTAGATTGCACATCTCCCTTCGCTGTTGCCTTCATTAGCGGAGTTTCGCCTCTTTTGTTTATTGCATTAGGTTCAGCTTTGCTTTCGAGGAGTAGCTTCGTAATCTGGTGATGACCATTTGCAGTCGCGTAATGGAGCGCTGTCCAGTGGTTCTCGTCCCTTTGAGTGACGTCGGCGCCATATTCTAAGAGGAGCTCCGTTGATTGCACTAAACCCGCTGATGGTGATCTTCTTTTTGTCTTTATGATTAACTCCATTACCTACAAAATTAATGATAGGATACACAGTTTATAAATGAGTTTTTTATTTGATATTTACTTCAGAATGAACAATGTGTATAATTCACCTTAGAAACGATATAAAGAGGGTAAAAAACGGATTGGCGCCTCTGTAAATTGATTCTTATGACACTATGTACTGTGCCAGTGGGAAAATAAAATACATGAAAGACAAAGAAGTTTGTTAACTAGCAGTGCTGCAGAATGGAAATTTTATTTTAAAAATATTAAAGAACAGTAAAATCTCGTCTTAAAGAGCAATTTTCTAAGAAACTTTTGGACCCGTTTCGATGAAAATGGCATTTGAGCGCTACTATAAATTCTAAATTTGAGACTGTTTTACTCAGGAATTGTTTGAGTGTTCTGAAAATTTAATTAGATATAATTTGAAGCACATTAACTCATAAATACAATTCAATTTACAAATGGCTGGAAATGTATATATTAACAATGAGATTGATCTTTCAAAAAAATTACATATGTTTATTTTTTGAAAAAAAAACAAAAACACAAAAATTAACATAACGTTTAATTAAATTAACCTATATTAAAGAGTCTCATAAGCATTATCAGTTCGAAAAGTTTGAAGAACATATTTGGAGCCATTTTGAGGAAAAGGCGTTTGAACGTTTCATAAAATGCGGAATTTTGAGCTAGTTTTCACAGAAAATGGTCGAGTTCTCGGGAAAATATATTTGACATTATTGAAAGAACATGTACTCATAAATATTATAATGTGAACAAATCGCCGCTAATGAAAATGTTAATGACGTGAGAGACCTAAAAAAAATCAGTTATGTAAGTTTTGAAAAAACAAAAGAATAGAGCAATATGGCGTTTATGTCAACTTGTAAAGTACATTTAGCATTATACCCACCAAAAGTGTGAAGAAAAAATTTGGAGCCGTTTTTGAGAAAATCTTGTTTATGTAGATTTTTTTAAAAATTGCACATATTGTGCGAAAACTACTAAATTTTTAAAAGAATGTACAGGACCCTAATGAAAGAACTCACTCTTGAGAACAAATTTCGTTTGAGGGGAAAATCTGTAACTTCAATTTTAGTTATAGGAAGACGCCGAAAAACTTCAAACTTTTGCAATTCAGGAAAATTCAAAGTTAACCGTGGAAATCGAACCAATGCAACTTTTTAAAGTGTATTTAACTCTATTAGATTTATTTCTAATTCTGCAATTAAATTTGGGGACTTGGTGGCAGAATACATTAATTTGACATTACACAACTTAACAATTTTATAAAATTTACAAACTTTACCAATTACTTTATAAAAGTTGTATTATTAGTATTATTATTATTATTATTAATATTTCCTTTATTATTATTATTGTTATTATTATTATTTACGCGCAGTGACGTGCAGTAAAATGGAATGAAGTGCAGTGTAGTGACTTTGTGAAGTAGAGGAAAAAGCATGTGTAAGAAAGACATTACAGCTCAGTGATCAACAGTGCGGTGAAGTAAAGTGTGGTGAAGTGTGATGCTTCGGAGAAATTTAAAGAAAAAAATTGCAGCCGTCTTTGAAAAAATTCAGAAAATATCTGGGGGCCTCAAAATTTTAAAGAATGTTTCTTTTTTGAAAAAAATGTTTTAATTTTAAGGAATGTGTTTTTTGAAAGGTTCGAGCCATATTGACCGTGGGTTTCTTCAATTTGGAAAAAATCCTACACATGGTTTAGGCACTAGTAGTGTTCACAGACTGACAGACGGACATTTTGAAAAGAACCACTTTTTTGGTAACTGAGGACCCGAAATGTGTACTTTCGTTGAAATCTGGAAATCGACTTTCCGCAGCATTACATAACTTTCCCTATACTGCGTTTTATACTCCGTCTATATGCATGTAGGCGGGAAAGTAAAAATTGCTTTCTTGACACACAATTTCTCCAAAAATATGCATGTTTTTGCAAAATCATCTGTCACTCGACTTTTCGTTACCAAGGAGCTATAAAACATGGATTATGGCTGCACCGGAAACCAACCTTTTTCGGCTCTTACGTGACTTGGGGCCACACAAAACATTTTTCTAGAAATCTACGTGGTCAATCTAGTTTGTTTTTTATATTCCTCTATGAAATATGTCATTTACTTACTGCTGGGTAACCTAGCTCTGCTGCTATAAACACAAGATTTCGGACGTCGATGCCACTGACGAAGTGTTTGGGTTTGGCACCCCACTGCAGCAGTCGCTCCGCCGCCTCGAGGTGGCCGCAGGTACTGACGATTTGCTCCTGCAGTATATAATTCCAGTATAAATCGTAGACGTCCCTGTTTCTATTCAAGTACTTCTTCGCGTACCTGCGCCCTGGTTCGCAGCAGGCACTGGCGTAGCGCAGCGCCGTCCAGCCCAGCAGCGCGTCCTTGCGCCCGGGGTCGCAGCCCTTGGCGAGCAGCGCGCCCACGGCGTCGGCGCGGCCCAGCGACGCCGCCTGCACTAGCGCTGTGCGGCCGAAGCGGTCGCTCTCGTCGGGGTCGCCTGCAGCTTTCAGCGCCGCCTCCAGCGCGCCCTCGCCGCCCTCCAGCACGGCCTGGTGCAGCGGAAGGCCGTCCGCCAGCATGTGCTCCAGGATGTGCTTCACTCCGACGCGCACATCGCTGTTCAGGAGGCGAAGACACATCTCCTTTGCTGCCTCGGATCCTTTCTCTTGGTTTTCCAACAGCCAACTCGCCGCAAAGTATTCGATAAAGGTGTAATGCAGGAAATGGGGCATTTCATCTTCACCACCATCTTCTCCCAACCATAAGATTCCTATCTTTTCTTTGATCAGATTATTTCTGTTTTTGTGTAGGTATTTTCTGAATTGTGAGGAGTCAAGTTCGCTGAATGTACCATCGGAGACCTGGAAATAAACGTCGAACATTTTACTTTTACATCTTACAAGCATTTCGTAAGAATTACTTTCTCGCCTTATGAAGTACTTCGTAAGAAGAAAATGTATCATCGTAGATCTGTAAAGAATACTTGGTATTTTTACTTTCTCGCCTTACGAAGTACTTTCTAAGAAGAGAAACTTATATAATCGTGCGCCAGAAATTGGCCAATTTTCGGGGAAAAAAACTCTCATTGCGGGGCCTTGGTACCGAAAAATGGGATACATTCTGTTGCTAAATATACAAAAAATTCTCAAATCCGTGATTTAGACAGAGTCCATGTTTTGTGGGTCATTGATACTGAAAAATCGATTGACGATAAAACGTCTGTCTATCCGCCTGTGTTTAATGCTAGCACCTAAACCGTTCAGCCGATTTTCTTCAAAATTGATCTTTTTCCATTGATTTGAATTAACTCAAGTTTTGGGAGTTTCAAGCGGACATTTTGATTTTTGAGGATACTTTACACGAAGCCTCAAAAACATTTTCAACAATTTTTCAAAAATAAAATCAAATTTTTTGACCGACCTTAGGATAGCGAAAATGACGCTTCAGATAGTGGTAAAGACCTCAAGTACGTTAACATCCCAGATTATCTGAATATTGCAAATGTGAAATATTTTTGGGGCGTCATCCTAAAACTATAATACTGAAGAAAGATATTTTTCCCTAAGAAAATCTTTTTATTGAAACCGATCGTAATATAAGTTCATTTTTAATTTTTTAAAAAAATGTTAGTAGTTTCGTGTAATTTTGCACATTATTAAACATTTTTTTCCTCAAAAACGTCTAAAATGTTTTCTTTAAATTTTCTCCTCATATGTAATAAGAGACGATACAAATTTGCGGCAAGCCCTATTTTCGCTGTCTCTCCGTGTTTTCAAAAATGTCAAAAAGTTAAAATTTCAAAACTGCAAAATTAAAGATAGAGATTTTCGCCTCAAAGTCTGTTTTAAAAAATCATCTCTTTAAAAAGTTCATGTACAATTTTTTGAAAAAAAAAAACAGTTTTAAAAAAATTAAATTTTGCGTAATTTGAGTCTGAAATTTACAAAATTTTGTAAACAAATATTTTCTCAAAAACAACTCCGTATTTGTTCTTTAATTTTCTCATGTATATTAAAAGACGGTAGAATATATAGTGCTAGCCACATTTTCGGTGAATTCTTAAAATTTTCGAAAAACATTTCAAAACTGCAAAATCGAAGACAGTGATTTTTGGCTTAAAGAAACTCTATTGAAAAAAAGCAGCTCATTAAAAAAAGATCGTGTACAATTTTTTTGAAAAACGAGGTGATTTCGCGTAATTTGAGTCTGAAATTTTTGGAATTTCTAAAAAGAAATATTTTCTCAAACCCTCATGTGTAACAACGTATGATAGACAGTTAGTGGTGCTAAAACAACATAATTTTTCGCATTATTTCTACACTATCCACAGGACCGACTTAGATATCCTTAACAGCTGACTGGGAGAGGTGTCTCAGGGCAACAACTAATGTCATTGTAATGCCTCTGACCGGGAGGTTCTAGGTTTGAGTCCCGACGATTGCATTATTATCGCTACTATCCAGATAGCTATTTGACAGTCAAGTTGTGTCCTGTCTGGAGGAGAATTCTAGCGACTAGCTGCTCTGATCGGTAGTTTTCCGTGGTGCCTCTGATCAACACGCCGCCTGCTCTGATCAACATGCCGGTGTCTCTGATCAACACTGAAATCGTCGCTAATGTTAATAACGTGAGAGACAAGTTAAAAATTTCATTTTTGTAATTTTTCATAAAACAAAATGATATAAAAATATTCCGTTTATGTCATTCTATAAATAATATGCTTATGTAATGCTACTAGCACTACCCCTACCAAAAGTTTGAAGAAAAAATTTGGAGCCAGAAAATATTGTTTTGTAATTTTTTAATAATGCACATGTTTACCCATCTATTGGGAAACTACGAAAATTTTTAATACATTATGTTTTATCTTAAAGAAAGTACTAATTATGGAGAACAAATTTTATTTAAAGGCAAAATCTTTATCTTAATTTTATAGTTTTAGGAAGCCACCGAAAAAATCCAAACTATTGCAGTTTTCGCAAATTCAGAGTTAACGGTGAAAGTCGGACCTACGGCACCTACATAATGTGGATTTCGCTGTTTGCTTAAAAGAAATTTAAAGAAAAAATTTGGGCTATTTTTGAGATAATTTTTAGTGTCTTAGTGCCTTTCTTGCCAAATTTTAAGGAAAGTTTTTTATAATCACCGCACCGTGTTTGGAACCAGATCGATCGGGGAATATCTCTGTTGGAAAAAATCGTATGTGTGGTTTAGGCGCTAGTGGTGTTCACAGAGGAACGGACGGAGAGACGGACGGATGGACGGACGGTCAGACGGACGTTTTGAAAAAAAAACCCTACTTTTTCGGTATCAGGCAATCCCAAAAGATGTATTTCCGTTGAAATATCGAAATAGATTTTCCGCAACGTTACATAACTTTCTTCATACTACGTACATTACTCCGTATATACATACATTTACGAGAAAGTAATGACTCAATTTCCATACTCAATATTCGTGCGTCTAATAAATCATAATACCGAAGTTTACTCTTGTACTGAAACAGCTTTTAATTAATAAATGCTTGTTTTAGCACTTTATGAACGAAGTAACGAAATTAAGCAAACTAAGAACGAACGTCTAAGCACAAGGTAGTGAAAAACATTCATACGAATATTTGAAGGAACCAGTGTGGAGGAGACGAAAATCTGTCCCGGGAGTTCGGCGAGTTTTAAACCTATGTTTTCTAACAAATATTCCCCAAACTCAAATAATTATTGCGTACTCAAGCAAAGATCCCAGACACTTTTTCACGCATTTCAGAAGAAGCAATAAATGAAAATTTACTTCCACAACAATACTATGTACAGGGTGGTTTTTAATAAAACCAACAAACTGCAGGGACTGATTTCTGACTGAAAATTTAGGAAGAAGAGTCCCATGAACATGTGCAGAGAAATGTGCGTGCAACGAAAACAAATCACCCTGGATCACAGTACATAGCTGAGTCGCATCCACGTCACTACCAATGTTCAAAATGGCCTCCAGAGGGTGCATTGAACACGTTCACACATTGTATCAT
The DNA here is from genome assembly GCA_031308135.1 of Acheta domesticus. Lineage (NCBI taxonomy): Eukaryota > Metazoa > Arthropoda > Insecta > Orthoptera > Gryllidae > Acheta > Acheta domesticus. Next base: position 170,885,784 of record JAHLJT010002406.1, on the reverse strand, counting down.
GGACTGCCTCATTCTTTCGCAGGTTACGGTCTCTCTCCGAATAGCGATACTAAATGAACACTGTTGAAAGGTCTGCTCATCAGGAACTGGTTCAGCATACACAATGCTTTACAGATGCCCCCAAAGGTAAACATACTGGAGGTGTATGACCGGTGACATACCAGGCCATGCAAAAGTTCCGCAGCCTTCTATCCAACGTCTGGGGAAGATCTTGGGGTGTGAGGAAACTGTAATGCGAAAGTAGGGTGGTGGTCCATCATGCAGAAACCACATAATCTGTCTTATTGCCAAATGTACATTCTCAAGATCACCAGGTGGAGTAATCTGAAGGAAGTCCAGGTACGTTCGTTCGTTGAGGCGTTGTGGAATAATATCTGGTTCAATTTTGTGATCGTCAATCATTCATGCCCAATGATGCTGACCTGATGCTGTTAAGGCGTTTCAACCATTCCAAGAGGATTTTCTGTAGCCCACAGATGACGATTATGCAGATGACGAAGTTAATTCTGGTAAATACTGATTCATCAGCAAAGATGACCGAAGACACAAATCCCATAATTTTGATGGTCTGGTGCAACCACCACCGACAAAAACCTTCTCACAGAAGAAAATCAGCTGGTGATAACCCTTGCACTCGTTGCAGGTGATAGGGATAACAGCAATTGTCATGCAGGATACACACAATCGCACATTGGCTTACACCATGTTGGCGGGTCACTTGCTTGGGGCTTCTACTACGGTTCCCCTCAATATCCTGCATATGTTCCTCCAAATCTAGTGTACGCACAGTCAGCCGCCTACCTGGATGTTCATCTGCCTGAAAAGACCCATTATCTAGCAAACGCCCAAAAATGACTTGAAACGTTGTGTGATGTGGTTGTTGTTGTCTCTGAGGGCGTTTGTCTCGATGTAGCCGTGCTACCTCTCAGCGTTTCCATCTGATAGGGGGACACAAACACCATTTCGGCTTGTTCCTGAAATGAATACCACACCATTCTACTTCTTACAGTACGCTGCTTCAATCACACAATCTGCAACACACAACACAACCCAATAGAACAGTCCAGAGAAAATGACGTCATTCCTCACTGTCGCATTTAGTCCGAGTTATCTACCGTGGCAACGATGCATTTTCGGCCACATGCTCATAGGACCATTTTCTCGCAATTTCCAGTTGGGAAACGGTCTCCGCAGTTTGTCGCTTTTATTAAAATTCACCCTCTCTACTTAACGAAAATATCACGGTGCACTATCACAAATATTGTATAGGTACTAAAATCATAAGGTGTATCAATAGTATTGCATTACTTCATTAACTCACAAGTATAAGCATTGCGCAGTTTTGATGAACTTCTTCAAAGTTATCTGCAAATGACAGATTTGCTAAATTTGGATCATTCAGTCCAAAGCGACTCTTGAACAGGTGCCTCTTCCTCTCCACAAAGCGACGGTAGAGCTGGTAGAGGCTGATGCCGGTCTGTGGTAGCAGGCTGACCCCTGTGTCAAGGGCGTGTGCCGCCTGCGTTGCATACGCCTCCGCCGCCATCTGCGCGTGCAGCGGGACGTCCAGCAGGCTGCGTTGGCCGCGCCCCGCTGCGCCGTGCAGGGCTTCCACCATTTCGGTGGCGAGGTCCTCGAACGCCGCAGGGGGGCGGTTGCGTGGGTCGACAGATGACCAGTACCTACAGAGGTGGTTCTTCTGCTCCTCTTCGGAGAACGGGCGAAGGACAGATGTCGCGCAACGTAACGCCTTAGTGAGAACAAACTCAACCTATAAGGAAAATTAAATTTAAAGGTTTTCATATTCCAGTTAATTACATTAATTATTCATTACAATTCCTTCATTTTATATTATATCCAAAAACAGTCATTATTTCAAATTACTTTAACATCTTTTGGTGTTTTGCAGCATGTATGAAATAGTGTGTAGATTCATTTTTTGATGAAATTTCACAATATTACTTTTAGTTAGAGATTTATTGATAAGAATGCAAACTAGCGAATACATTTAGGCTACTCTTTTGAAATAGAAGAGTTACCTACTCAAATTTAACGAATTCATTAATGGATCTTCGACCGTCAATATTGTATTAATAAGACTTGTGTGTTTTACTCTTGGTACTTCTCACAATCAAAAATGTGTTCTTCCACTTTTTAGAAAAAATATTTAAATTTTGTTTTAAAGTTATATAGAAAAATATCATTTAAATATAATTTTCTCACTTTCATCCATACTTTATTCTTGTGTGAAATTACAAAAGGAAAAAGAAGGCAATTTTCGGAAAATCGAAATCATTTTCTTACCTCTGGGCGTGATGAGACCCACACGAGTTTCACTTTTGTCTCCAGCAACATCTCCAAGAGTCGGAGGAGTTTGTCCTTGTAGGAAGGGCAAATCTCGTCCACCCCGTCGACGAACACTGCGATGTCTCCCGAGTCGTGAAGAGCAGCCTTGAGGCACCTCTGCGTGGACTCAGCCGAACTCGACGACGAAGCCGTGACACCCACCGCCGCAGCCAGCAGCTGCACCAAGTGCTCCTGCGTCAAGTCTGTCACGCAGAAAAGTGGACAAAAGGCTTAGCTGTGCCAAGTGCTCCTGCGTCAAGTCTGTCACGCAGAAAAGTGGACAAAAGGCTTAGCTGTGCCAAGTGCTCCTGCGTCAAGTCTGTCACGCAGAAAAGTGGACAAAAGGCTTAGCTGTGCCAAGTGCTCCTGCGTCAAGTCTGTCACGCAGAAAAGTGGACAAAAGGCTTAGCTGTGCCAAGTGCTCCTGCGTCAAGTCTGTCACGCAGAAAAGTGGACAAAAGGCTTAGCTGTGCCAAGTGCTCCTGCGTCAAGTCTGTCACGCAGAAAAGTGGACAAAAGGCTTAGCTGTGCCAAGTGCTCCTGCGTCAAGTCTGTCACGCAGAAAAGCGAACAAAAGGCTTAGCTGTGCCAATTGCTCCTGCGTCAAGTCTGTCACGCTGAAAAGTGGACAAAAGGCTTAGCTGTGCCAAGTGCTCCTGCGTCAAGTCTGTCACGCTGAAAAGTGGACAACATTTTATTACACTAGTGGTGCTACAGAATGGCATATACTTTATCGTAGGTAATACCATGAGTGCTTTGCAAATTATCGAAAATCCCTGACTCGCGAAGCGAGGAGGGGATGTATCTGAGAATTTCCAAAGCACAAGTGGTTTATAACTGGACTATTCCACGAATGAATTTATGTTCATCAGAATTCCAAACTGCGCCAGATATTGAAAATATGCTAAAATCAATGAGGTTATGTTATAGTACAAAGGCGGTTTATTGGACATTGACATAGCGATCGGTACCGCTTCCTAAGATAGATGAGTAACAGTGGTCACGAGAAGGAAGAGGTAAGAAAAATCGGATAGAAAAGTCGCTAAACTTTTTGAGATACACCGCCCTAATTGGGGCATTTTGTATGCATAGTTAAACACCATTGGTTTTAATTTCACAAGTGGCATAGTTGTAGTAAAGTTTTCTAATTTTCTTGGTGCTGACTGGCGTTACGGGCTTGTCCCATCTTCTTGCCAGCTGTCAAGCACGCCAGTTCTATTGTAGCACCACTACTTTAAAAAAAGCGACCAATTATATCCATTTTGCACAATGTAATTCATCAACTAAATATTATAAATATTTTACATTTTACCCCCGACACACTGGATAACCGGAAGTACCGACGTTCTCCATGTAAATTAAAAGAATGGGTATTCACATGTTTGAGATAAATTTCGTTTTTTGTAATAACTAAACTCGAATGTTGAGGATTTTGCTAGTTTAATTCTAATAACCACTTTAAAGGCTTCTGGTATACAAGCAAAAAATATGGAAAATTAACAATTTTGAAGAATTTTTATTTTGCCTGTTTTGATGAAATGTATATTAAGTTGTATTTAACTTCCTAAGCCTTCTTTTTGGAATTTTATTTCCAATTTCTTCTAATCTTTAGTTAAAAATTTGTTTAAATTATTTTCACTTGCACTAACCCCAGTCGATAGGTCTTGAGCTTCTATTTTCGTCTGGTTCTAGACCGATGATATCAATTGTGTTTGAATGTGAGATTCCGTATCTTTACAGACCAAGAGCTTTCCTTCGACTCAACTTTATACTATCCAAGCAAAATAAGGAAATAATTGTCTCTTCTATTTACGAGTATAGTATATTATGAGTGTGTTACAGGGTTGTGCGATTTATAAGGTGACATTTGTACAATACTTGTAAGTTTCCTATTGATGGATAGAATAGATGTCAACAAATGTGCTTCAAACATATTTAGGACAAGAAAGTAGAAATTGCATTTTTATAGATCATGCTATAAAATCACCTGGAGAGCATGGCATCTACAATATACGTTGCGCTGTGACACTCATTACCATCCTGTATTTCTCGGAAATATTGCCTCAGATGCCTTGAAAATTCCCTTCCACGCCTTTTCGCCATTCTAATACATTTTAGTTGGTTCAGTTCTTCTAGGTATCCTCACACCATAGCACAGGTGATTAGAATTATGGAGAATTTGAAAATGCAAGTAAAATAAAGTCTACAATATGATTTGATGTTCTCCGCAATTGAATCTGCCGGGCTTACTGTTTGTTAGGAAAGTAACAATTCTTTTCAATTCAATCAACAATTCTAAAACGTTTAATTGCGTTTAGTAGTTGACCTACAAGACATCGCAATTCAAGTAGCCATTGAAAGTTCCAGTGAGTGTGTGTGAGTGGTACCTTGTGGTTGCGGGAAGTCCCTGAGGAGGGCGCGGTGGTCGAGCGCCTGCAGCAGCACCGCCCACCGCTGCGCAGCCTCGCCCGCCAGGCGCTGCAGGAAGCGGCTCTTGCCCATCCCGGGCTCCCCCACCAGCAGCCCCACGCGCTGCCTCCACGCGGCCGCGTGCCGCACTGCCTCCGCCGCGTGCACGCACGTGGGCGCACGCCTACACGCGTCGCTCGCAGGCTGCACGAAGCCTTCCACGGCCTGCGTCGCCCCTCGCGTGGCCTTCCACACCACCGCCCCGCCGCCCTCCCCGACGCAGTGCAGCCAGTGCACGTTGAGGCGTCTCTTCGTCTTGCAGGCAGAATGGAAGGCGGCTTCTTGGTCGCTGCTTTCCCTGGCGTCAGTTAGCGCTGTCCACCTGCAGTTTAACGAAACATTTTCACTTCCAAGTCTTTGGCTTATCATATTCCCTAATCATATATGATCTAATTGTTATTTTCTATGTATTCTATGTATTTATTATAATTTTAAACGTCATGAGGTGACTTTTAAAATGATGTGAAAGTTTGATATGTCACACTAAAAATTCACATCTTTCATCAAAGTTTACTTCATTATCAACATTATGTTAATAAAAGAACTGCTGCAAATGAGGAGCTACATTAGGATAAGAGTATAACGCATTTGCTTATGGAATACTTATGAAGTTTATCTGAAAACCTCCAGAAACGGAAAACCTGATTATTAATTTCTTTTCCATTAACCCATAATTTCAATTAGAATATTACATATAATTATCGTATTGAAGATGATTATATTATGTCAATTTGTTGAAAGTTTGGAATGTCAATTTGTTGCAAAAATTCTTATTTTGCAGAGAATAGCTTCTCTGTACATAACATGCCACAAATGACAAATGTTTTCGCAGTAAATGTTAGTAGCGTAAAACTAATATAATTGAAGGTCATGAATTTAGATAATTCTATGCCACAACAAATTCATTCTGAGAAATAAGACGATATACCTCCGACTTTCCTCGACACATAAATGTTTTTGTAGTTCAATGACAATTTTCACACAACTACCACAGTACTCGACAAGATATAAGAAACCCTATAGCGAGTATAATAATAGTATTATCAAACTATTTTCGAAAGTGTGGTATAGGACTATCCACAGCCAAGCCCTTCAATTACACGTAAAGTATATTTCAGTCTAATATTTTCAAAATTCTATTCACCAAAAATCTTGAACTGTAATACACACAGTCATTTTTCTAACATGTAAAACCCACTGTATACGGAAAATGTTTGTATTTGCAATATTACCGGCCCACACATCTTTTCTTGTCGCTTAATCTGTATATCCAAAAGACATTCAACACAGTTTACTGCCACGCTCCAAAAATTCTTCAGCTTCATATTCTTTATCTTCTGTTGACAAGATTTGGTCATTTGTTCTTTTTTGATCGTTGCTTTGCGTTAGAGAAATTTTGACACGAAAAGGAAGATGGCTAGCAAGGTAAGGGAATTATCTTATTAGCTTGTTCTCCCAGCTACAAAGTATTTGGCGGAAACCTGGGGGGTGGATAGAATAGATCTACTAGAAAGCATCGAAACAGGGTATTACAAATTAATTCTTGGTATCTCTAGATTCGTAGCAAAATGAAACCCATTAAACTTTGGATTACTTTAACAGGTGAACAGGCTGATACACTGATGCACAGGTGCTTTAGAGTGCAGGGAAGTGAACAACTCTACTGGTCTTACAAAATGTAACTTTTACTAGGACGCGCACGTCTGGGAGACGTTTCTCGGGAAATGGTTAGGGTTAGGCAACACGTGAAATAGAACGGCTAATTGGCTATAGAATTTGAGATATAAAGGGCAAGGTATCCTGGCAGCAGGCAGCGGCCGAAACACGTTCCGTAGTGGCACAAACACACGAGCCGGGCACCGGGTAATTTTATACTTCCTGATATTTCGCAGAGTTTTGTGTTAATGTTAATATGCAAAATTCGGATTACGTTTGTAATCTACCATATCACAACCCTGCAATATCTAACTATCATTAATTAGTTTATTAAATAGCTAAATCTAAGATCAACAATGTTTTGGTACATATGAATTTTATCTAAACTTACCATTTGTTTTTTCAATTGCTGCATCGTCCTCTCTCGATTCTTTTCCTTTATGTCCCGCATCCATTGCTTGTCTAATTTGCGAATCAGGTTCTCCGCTTGTGACGTCTTTAGAACTGAGTGTATTGTACAGCTTCTTAAGATGAGGCACAGAGAATCCGCTGAGGACGAGATGGTCGCTCTGCGGGTCCAGCCCCCCCAGAACGGCCGGGTCGAGTGTGGCGGGGTGCTCCAGGGTGCGGGGGAGGTCGAGGTGGGCGCCTCCTGGGGCGGGCAGCGCCGCGCCCATCGCCGCCCCTCCGCGCACCAGGGCGCTCAGCAGGGCGCCGTCCACGTCCCCTCGCACAGAGCGCCACGAAGGCTCCAGGGCACGCAAGGGCACCGGACGACCCTGCACAGACACACGCTCTATAAGGCATTTCCCAAGGCTAGACATCGTTACACTCATACAACTCATTTCATCCCCCAGCAGGGCGCCGTCCACGTCCCCTCGCACAGAGCGCCACGAGGGCTCCAGGGCACGCAAGGGCACCGGACGACCCTGCACAGACACACGCTCTATAAGGCATTTCCCAAGGCTAGACATCGTTACACTCATACAACTCATTTCATCCCCCAGCAGGGCGCCGTCCACGTCCCCTTGCACAGAGCGCCACGAGGGCTCCAGGGCACGCAAGGGCACCGGACGACCCTGCACAGACACACACGCTCTAGAAGGCATTTCCCAGGGCTAGACATCGTTACACTCAAACTACTCATTACATCCCCCAGGGCGCCGTCCCCTCGCACAGAGCGCTACGAGAAAACCAACCAAATTTTGAGACAAGTTTTTTGGATAGCTTATTTTCATATCTAAACAATGTTTCTCAAACGACAGTGTTTTGAAAGATACTCGTAAAATAAATATTTCGCACATCATTGTTTATCATATGAAATAAATGTTTGTACCATACACTAATATAAGAGTAACATTAATTGTATCATAATAATTTCTATAATTTTATTTAATAGGTAAATACTGTTAGCAAAGTTGAAATAAATAAGTGTTTCAATTAAGGAATGAAGGAATTGTATTCGTATATTGAATTATACATGTCTACGATACAATTAGTAAAACAAGTTATACATATCAACAAGGTAGGTCGCAAAGCAACGTGCATTGCTGGGCAACCATAGGTTCATGGAGATTATATCGCCATACCCCGATTGGGATTCAACAAATACAACACATTTATATATAATTTCAATACTTTTTTTATTATGTGGCTAGGCTGAAGGCCATTACAATACCTACATCCTACCTCATTCTAACCTTTCGAATCCTGGCATTCACCCCTAATGGTCTCTTCATCGCATCAAAGCCGCGGAAAGGAAACCATAAGGTACGGCTGAGGACAAAACCCTGAAGGGGGAAAAAACCTCCCATCAGAAGACGAGTACATGCTAAGCTACTAGATTTTTCTAAACTATTTATTCATTTTCTGTCGTGGGAATCTTCTCCATTCAGTCTTTGGCCTCCTCAGCCCCTGAAATCAATGGCCAAGTAGCGGCTATGCTGTAAGATGAAACTTTTTACCATAGACAGTGCTAGCATGCTCTTCGGGAGAGCGTAAGAAGTGCGTTAACACCTACCAGACTTGTTGACTCACGCATTCCCACTCTGACCCTCTCTCAGATTCTGACATTGCAGAAATGTGAGATCCCATGCAACTGTTACAACGGCGAAGAAGCAAACCTACAAGAACGTTTTCGGAAACTATACGCCATTAGAAGTACAATAACATAGCATATACAATGTTGAACTAAGTGTTAACACCGCTTGTATCTCCTCAACCATGCAAGATACGAAGACGCCGTTTGGACAGTCGATTGCATAAACAGTGGCTATTTGATTATATCATACGTCATCTTTGTACTATTTTTATTACGAAGATATAAGGTCAACTGTGTTTTTTTTAATGGAACCGTATGCTAAATTTTAGCGTATCGTAATGGGCTTAAAAAGGCGACTTCAAATATGTGTACATCTTTGTATTTAAGCGAATCGTTTTTTAGAAATTGATGTGCTTTTGTAACGAATTTTCCCACTGAAGCGGCGATTTTCCATTCGAACTTTCCTGTTAAATGAATGACGAACTTTCACCCTGCTGTCCGGATCTCAATCCCAACGATATCCATCTTCTGTTACTCCTAAAGAAACTTCCGGTATGTAAGCGTTTTGCGTATTATAGCGATGCAAAATTACAGCAGACAATGTAACACTGGTATCTACCCAGGGGAAATATTTCTAAGACGCAGGAATAAACATTGAGACCAGGGAATGGCAAAGTCACAATTCCGGTGATTATGTTGAAAAAAGCGACATGTGCTCCATCTACGATTTTTTTTATGAAACTGATTTATTGACTACCTAGGGAAATTTTCTGAATGGACCTCGTAAATCAAGAACTGACCTGGAAATCGAGAGTCCGGTCCATGAGGGCCTCTTGAGCCTCCAGTGTCAGGTGGTCCATCCTCCAGTCCTCCTCATCCATTGACACGTCGCCCTTCAAAGGGCCCGCGCCGTGGCCGGAGGAGACGGCGACCACCTTGACGCTGCAGCCGACGGCGGCGACCAGGGCCCGCGCCGCCGCCACCTCCTCCTCCACGTCCAGCAGCAGGAGCTGCACGTGGCCGGTGACGGCCTCCAGCGCGGCGCGCGGCACCTCCCGCAACTGCTCGTCGCCCACGTAGGCCCAGCGACCAGCAAACGCCTCGTCGACCACTTGGACGACTTTGGCTGCGCGGTGGCCCGCTGGCACGCCGCGCACCCTCACCTCAACCACGCCATCGGCGCCCTCCAGAGTGCCTCTCAACGCGGCACAGCGCTCCGCTCGGAAGCGCAGAGCCCCGCCGCCCGCCGCCGCCCTCCCCTGCTTGGCCAGCTCCTCCGCCACAAGGGACTCCACTTCCCCGGAGCTCTCTGTGAGCGCGGTGCCCCGCGGGTCAACCAGAGCCCAGTTCTTGAGGGTAGCGGCGTAATTGGGGAGGAGGGAATCGATTTGCGGCAGCGGAGCGCGAAACATAGCGTCCAGTTCGAGTCTCATGAGCTCCATCAGGTCGTTCACGTGCGCTTGTTCAGAAAACACGCGCAGGCGAGGAAGAAACTCTTGTTGGTACAAGTCTTTTCGTGGATCATTATCGTACAAAGTCCATACCTGCGACGGACAATTCTGAATGTATTTTTTTATTTAAACATTTGAATGTGGGAAACTTGGTAGTATTATGCTGGTTAACACGATTAAATACTTTCGTTTTCTGCTATTTTCTATTCTTTAATTACTCCGTTTTCTAATTATTCTCCATTGTCTAAATACATTTCTTTACAATTTGTCTCTAAATTCTAAATTCTCTGTGTACTTTCCTTGATAATCTTCTCTATTCTATAAATATTTTTCATAATTTTTATTAACTTACATATATATATCTGTGTGTCGAAATAGTTACTTTGGTAATTATTCTCTAATTTCCTAAATGTCTGTTTTCTAAATTCTGTATTCGCCGATTACTTAAATTGGAGGTTATTCTATATCCTCTATTATCTGTGCATTCTAAATATTTCGGTTGGTAGTTATTCTCTATTTTCTTACATCTCTATTTTCTAAATACTTTCCTCTATAAGTTTTGCCTTATACAGGTCTGAACTCTTATTGTTAAACACTTATCAGAGATTATCTTTTTTTTATATTTTCTTTTCTTAAAGTTTCCCATGTTATTTTCTACTCTTTAAACATTTTGCTTGTCAGTTATTCTCCATTCTCTAAATTCTTTACTAGTTATTCTGTACTCTCATTTTGAATTCCAAATCCTTGGTTTGTCCTGAGGAGTGGTACGTACCTCTTGGTCGTTATAGCCGAATGAGAAAACAGTGTTGGGTCTGGAGGTGTCGCCGGTGCGCAGGAGGTCCTCGTATGTGAAGACCAAGTGCGGGCCATCGGTTGCCCCCTTGCGGCGAACCACTGGTCGATTCGTATATATCACCAGCCTCACGTCCTCCAAAGAGCAATCGTGCAGAATCTCTTCGTCTTTCGTCTTGAAGCCGCCAGGAGTCGTGTGTTTGATCTTAAAGTCGGCGTAAAACTCAAAATATTTTTTTAAGCTAAAGTCTTTGGAGGATGCAAAAGCCTGAGCAGAAAAAAAATTAAAAATTAGTGTGTTCCTTTCAGACATGCAGGCGAGCTTCAGCTTATCTAAAGTTTATTTCTGTGACTCAATTTATTTGCCTGAGTGATCATTTAAGAAACTGCACCAGACTGTCCGGATTGCTTGAAGTGGATGAATATCATTGTGGCTTGAGCTCATAAGTTTTTACCTAAACGGTTACTGAAGGAGATTAACCAATCGAGCCGCATTCCACGGGTTAAATGAAAGTATTTTAGAGAGTATCTGTGTGATTACCGGAGGAGCTGCACCAGTCGTGATGGCGTGCTTGAGCTGGATGAAGATCATTAGTGGCTTTGGATCGAGAGTATTTACCTGCGTGGTTACCGGAGCAGCTGCACCAGTCGTGTTGTCGTGCTTGAGCTGGATGAAGATGATTAGTGGCTTTGGATCGAGAGTATTTACCTGCGTGGTCACAGGAGGAGCTGCACCAGTCGTGCTGGCGGGAAGCAGGGTGAAGATCATTAGTGACTTTGGCTTAAGAGTATTTACCTTCGTGGTCACCGGAGGAGCTGCACCAGTCGTGTTGGCGTGCTTGAGCTGCATGAAAATGGTCAGTGGTCGTGGCTTTAGCACGCGCAGCACGAGATCATCCAGGGGACGCGCAGCAGCCACGTTCGAGAACACATTGAACGACAGGCCCTTTCTGCGCGAGCGCAGCGCCAACAGGCCGCCCAGGAACATCTCGTATTCTGTTCCGAACGTCGTTGCTGCGCCTTTCAGCCGCTCTAAGGCGGGTGGTTCTGCACTGAAAAAAAAAACGGTAAGGAAAATTCACTCGGAAACACTGAAGTCAGATATCGAAATGGATTGCCGCTTTTGGACTGAGTTTTATTTTAATGAAAATCTAATATATTTATTTACTTTATTGTATCTATACCCAACTATTCTTTAATCGTTTTTACTAACAATAACCCGTATATTCGACAAGAATATCCAACACAGAGAATTTCTTTTTGTGGATCGACAGGGCGGTCCGTATGGAATCACGGTGACGAACTTTACGTAAGGAATCCCTCTATTATTAAATGTTTGACTTATAGGAATTTTAGCAAACATGACAAAATCGAACAGGCCTGCTCTTCTGTAAAAACATTTATAATTCAAATTCTCTTTACCGGGCTTCAAAAACAACAAATGCAATACACTTCCCCAAAACAAGAAAAATAACTATCTCATAAAAATCTTTCCTGCCCGCCTTTCTCGTTTATTTTGTATTTACAAATACACACACACACACACTCTTTGATTTCCTTCTACATAGCCAAGTTATCTCACTATTCGTAATTATATAGAAACTTATGTCTAATGACACGACTTGTCTTCCTACAAGTCGTAAATGTTATGTCCACAAATCAAAGATTGCACGCTAACTTAATAACATTTTATTAAATCCTCCAAAACAATTGAACACATAAACAAAGAGAAAACAGACGTTGCTCTCCTCCGGTTGAAGCGTGCGCCCAGGCACGACTCCCTCCCGTGCGTCTCTGGGCACGGCTCCTGTCCCGTGGTGTCCCGTGGTGCGTGGCGGACGTCCAGATCCTCCATGTCGTGTGTGCGTGTCTTCCTCAACCCATTGCCGCCAACAGCGGGCGATGGTGGTATCAGTACGACCGGAGTGGCGCGCAATACGGCGACAGGACCAACCTGCCTCCCGCCCACCCACGGTGAGGCCCCTCTCGAAAGCTTCTCTCTGGACGATGTCGAACACGTCGCCTAGGCGTAGTGTACGTGCAGGTGGCGCTCTGGCGACGATGCCCGATGTCGCAATGGCCGGCGCGGCCGTTTGAGCCCTCTTACCTAGACCGGTGGGCCGACGTCAAGCACCTACCACCTACCCCCACAGTGCACGGCCGACCGTGAAAACGAAATCATTGGCTTAGCGAATGATCTGCAAAATACCCACCGAGTTTGCAGCGGAATAGTGGGGTCCTTCGGGTTGCAGCTTTTTTTATGACGATGAGTGTGTTTCTGTGCCCCGGTGGCTTTGCTCATTGGTAAGCGTGTTCACTTTGCATGTCGCGACCCACTATGGGATGAAAGTGCGCTGTCCTGGGCCAAAAGTCATAACTCGGTTATCTGAAGAGCAAATTGCCTGAAATTTGGTACACATGTAGACCTAAATAAGATAATACATTTACCATATTACCTGTTTCAAAATTTCAATATGGCGGCTCACTGTCTTGAGGTGGGAAAAGGTAGGAATTAAAAATTCGCATGAAAGATTTTATTATGAAATTTTTATCTGTATTTTCATTTAATTTCCATATTGTTTTGAAAGAAATAAACATCATATTACTAAGATTAAGTAATATTCACTCGAATCACTAGAAAGAATCTATTTCACGCATCCTCATCTGATACTTCAACAAGATGAAATGTTTCCTCAGTTGTTTCATGTGAAGTTGATTCTGGTGCAGGGTAAATGAATATTTTTATTACTTCAAGCGGAAGTGCCTTTTCGTTATTATTTTTAACTCTTTTCTGGAGGCTGACAGTCGAAATGATGGGATCGAATGTTTCCAAAGCTCTGTTAAAATATTTGTTAAGTTGTGTATTCTGCTTTTTTTCCTAGCGTGAGTCCATCTGTCCATTTTGTACAATCTACTTCTGGATTCTGAGGCATCCAAGTGGCAGAATACTATGCTGAAGTATGTGTTTCCCATGAACAATAAATTTATGAAAACTCACAGGCATAGGCATAGGGGACCAATCGTAGTTTTCTAAATACTTCTGCAGTCTCCATATAATACTTGCCAAATATTCAGGGTCAATGCTGTATTGACATTACATGGCTAACAGGATAATCCTAAATCTCTTAATTAGGACTTAATTAACACGAGTAATTCTTCAAAAACCTGCAGGCTCTGAAAACCTGCAGTATTTCTGTCATTAAACTCTAGCTACACTATCCGTGACATGTAAGCCTGAAGGTCTGCATATTGCTTTTGCTATTTTAACTTTTTCGTATGATGGGAAAATATCTGCACTGTGGGTTTTAGGTAGTAGCCTTCTGTTTATATACTGTTGCTTTCTCAAATTGTTATATAGCAAATAGGATAATGCCTCCTCATCGGATAATACAACTGATAGTTTCTTGTTTTGGGAATTACTTAATATTTTTTTTTAATTTTCGGTGGTCTGGTCGGAGTTTGTTACTTCGTTCAGAACAATAGTTAGATCTCTTTTTTCCGAAGCTCGAGCCGATATTCTTACTGCTTTTACCATTAAATCTGCCTGATGGTCGTTTTCGAAGGACAATTTTGCGGCTACTCTTCAGCCATTGTACCACTCAGATTTCTCATCGTAGGAACGAACAGGTCGCCCTGTTCGAGATTTGTCTCCATGTGATTCAATCGATTTGCTCTGTGGGCACAAAAAATTCCCAGAAAGCCATTCAGAATTGTTTGATAAGAACGTCTTTAGAGTTCGGTGACCTTCCTGCCATCTTGTATTACGTTTGTGGCAAAAATATTTTGTTTTTCACTTTCAAAGATCACAGACAAAGATTCAACACTTTCAAAGATCTTCACAGACATTATTACCATAACATACACTCACAATATAATTGAGAACTGCACATTCTTGCCTCTCTTTTACCTCCGGTGAATGCCACACAATCAATAGGTCATTTCGATTGATATGACACGCAAAAAAAGAGATATAAATTTCGTGTAAAGCGGCAGGAAGCGGCAGCTAAAATTAGGTAAAACAGTATCTCCTTTAGTTAAATGATAATTTAGAAATAGATTCAGCACAGCAAACTGCGGCATATTAGTTATACGTCAATGTAAACATGAACATAACCTAACATTTTATAACAGATACAGGGTATGTTTAAGGCACGAATATTCCGCGATGTGAATAACTACATACTACTTTTCTTATTATAAGTAATAAACCTTACTTTCATTGTCAATATCCATAATGCAGCTAGGTTTTCTACACCAAAATACAGATATAAGAAACAAAATATTCTGTACTTTCACACGTATCACACTCGCGCCTTACAACTGACCTACAGAAGTGCCAACTTCCAGCACCTTGTACGTAAAACCAGGACAGCCAACTTGAGTAATAATAGCAATTCATGATGCTTTGATTATATTAGAATACTTATATTCATGTTAATTTATGATATGTTACCACTTATTTTTTGACTTTTGGCCAAGAAATAGCACGTTTTATCCCAATGTGCGACCCCGGGTTTGATTCCCGGTTGGGCAAGATTATAGTGTGCGCTTTCCGTGCAATGTCCCAGTATACGTTGCTGTGTGACGATGAGAATCACTTCTCAGATTGAGAAGACCAGAATATGGCGTGGGGATGTCTTCGTGCTAACCACACGTACCCCATTAACCCATGGCCGCGGACGCTGTTGGTAGGCCGTGGCTCGTACGCGGGCTGTAGCGCCAAGTACAAAGAAACAATTCCTGTGTTACTCTAGCAAATAACTCACTGGGATCGCAAAGCTCCTTGCTTTGTTACACCGGTGATGACAACCAGAGTTGATCAGCGCGTTACCCACGGACGCCTTGCGAAAACTTGTATTTCATGGATCTACTGCCCCAGGCCGCTGGTTCTCTCTGGTCGCCCCTCAGAAGTGCAGTCCAAAGTTCGCTTCGTTTCCGCCCTTTATTTACACTGAGATCAGCTCTAACCGACTTGTCGCGAGAGTTGAAATCTAAAGTAGCACAATATCTACATTCCGAACAAACCACGAAGCAGATATTCCAGGAAAGAAAACTACGAAGACGAGATGTGAATTTTGTCCAAGGAATTTGGACGCAAAAGAATCCCTTGATCGTGAATATTGCGGGAAAACAATAAATATAATAAATGTAAATAACTTCACTGTTTGAAAAGATTGTGTGTAAAAAAGTATTTCAGAACTTTACACATACGTTCTTAAATTTACATTGAAGATTTACTAATGTTTCCGAACATCATTTCCATTCTGTGAAAAACTGTTTTTATACATCAATACGTGTTTGATTTTTTATAAATGTACTATAATATTTATTAATAAAAAGGATTGAATTACTACTGTTAAGAAGGATGTACCAGTCATTAAAATACGAAATTAAATTAATTCGTAATGTTAGAAGAACTCTATGCACCGAAAGTTACTCTGGGATCCATTTTCTTCCTTGCGTTTCTAAGCAAGACGCAACCTCTCCCGGGGTAAATACAGAATGTCCGGGAAGGAAACGTCGAAACTTCGAAAATGAGCTCTTAAGACAATTCTAAGCATGTTTTGTTTGATAAACTACGTGGATATTCCGAATGGTTGAGCCGCAATAAGCACTCAAAAGTTGGTATGAAAAACTGATTTCTAGGCAAAAATTTGCATTATGGAAGCATAGAAACACTCCACAAATATATAAGTTGTTTATTATTTACAAAAGAAATAAATATATTTGTTCATAAAGAACAATTAAGCGAGAAATAAAAAAGCACCCAATTTACACAATTCGACTCCTTTTTTATTTCTCGCTTAATTTTTCTTTCCGAACAAATATATTCATTTCTTTTTTAAAAAAATAAGCAATTTACATTTCTCAACGTTTCTTTTACGTGTTTCTATGCTTCCATAATGCAAATTTTTGCGTAAAAATCATGTTTTCAAACCAACTTTTGAGTGCTTATTGTGGCTCAACCATTCGGAATATCCACGTAGTTTATTAGACAAAATATGTTTAGCATTGTCTTAAGAGCTTAGTTTTGAAATTTCGACGTTTCCTCCCCGGACAACCTGTATTTTGCGAATAATCAGTTCTGTTTATGTACTAAAATATTTTTATGTTACAACCTTGTAAGAGTTTGTGTGTTCTGAAAGTTTCATGATTACCAGAAGTTTCATTGATTGAAAGATTTCGATTTGATGGTCTTCCCTTTCTTCGAACCAAGAATAGCCATGGATGGAATTTTTATGGATGACAATGCCTCGTGATACTGAGCCACAACTGTTTGCGATTATTTGAAGAACATTCAGATATTTATTTATTTGTCAAAAAACAGTAAAAACTGTATATGACGTGTGGGGAAAGAAATTTATCTGCGCACATTTTCTTGAGGGCCAGAATTTTATTAAAAAAAACCAAAAAAAAACAACGAAAAAATGAATTTAGAAAATAATTATTTTAGAAAATAAAGATATTTGAAAAATGTTTTTTCCCGAGTTATAGAAAATCAATTTCAACTGTAAATGAACTACAAGCAAAAGGAGTGCTCAACAAAACGTGCGCACAGTGAAGCTACATTTACGTCCAGAAGCAAAACAAGGGGCCATCTCAGCATTTGCTCAATGGATCAGGGAAACTGGACAAAAACCTAATCGAGATGGGGGTCATTGACCCGGAAGCTGAAGTACATTACTTGTTACAGGAGTATTAAATATTTTTTTAAATGTATACAATGCAAACATAAACTAATTCATTATATATCTTTGTTTTGTTACATTAAACATTATTTTTCTTTTTCACGACAATTCTGGACAATTCGACCTAATGATCAGGCCACTCAGATTGCCTGACATGAATCCCATCGAATATTTATGGGACATAATCAAGAGGTCAGTAGTTTGTGCAAAAATCCTACACTGGCAACACTTCCGCAATTATTGACGGCTACAGCATAAGAATGACTCAATATTTCTCCACGAGACTTTCAACGACTTGTCGAGTTCGTGTTGCTGCACTTCGCAGGGTAAAAGGAGGTCAGACACGATATTAGGAGGTATCCCATGGCTTTCATCACCATAGTGTATATGATTATTGAAATGTGTGAAAAAGTTGGAAGACGTGTTTCAACAATAACAGTTTATTGTGCTAATTTGGCTTTACAAACAAGAGCCATTATCCAAACCATTCAATAAACAATGCCAGATTTACCACTTGCCAGAATAGAAAGTACCAAGTCTTTAGCCGTTCGCCGAATTACCAGAAAATGTTCCAGTTCGTAGCCTAATATATATATATATATATATATATATATATATATATATATATATATATATATATATATACATATATATACACACGTACATAAAACACAAATTATTTTAAATTACATATGTAGGTGTACCACAAATATAAGACAAATGACATTTAGAAGTACAAAAGCAAGCGTAATAAGTGTAAGACAAACGATTTTACAAAACTTTCAATGAAACATATTAAAATTTAACTTTACGCGCTTTTTGTTTCGCGAATTGTTTGATTAATTCAGCTAGATCACGTACTGACGCTTCAGCATGTTTGATAGATATAGTAGCTAAGCTAACGAGTCTCTCTTCAGACATTGTGGAGCTTAAAAAATGTTTTTATGAGTTTGAGTTTCGAAAAACTACGTTCTCCACTTGCCACAGATACTGATACAAGTGTTTAGCACGAGGGCGCAAAAATTAATTTTGTAGCTGCTTTCGAGGGGCGCAAATTTCCACTTCGATAAAAAAATATACTATTACAATTTGTTAGACACCGTGAAAATTCTTAAAACAAGTTCCATATTTTAATACATTTAATAGATAAATTAAGTAAATACAAATTTTTGAAGAGTAAGCAAATAATACTTAGTAGGTAATTATATGTGTATATTCAACAAAAATTAACTACTTTCTAAGTAGAAGTTTCTAACTTGTTTCTTTCTCCTTTAAATTAATAACTTTCACAAAAAATAGAACAATAATCTATATCTATCTATACTTCTATATCTATATCTATATCTATACTAATATATAAAGACAGAACTGCACTGACTTACAGCGCGATAATCCCTGAATCTACTGAACCAATACTGATGCAACTTTTGTATTAGCTTCCTTTAAAGGTCTGGAGTAACATAGGCTATGATTTACAATCGCAAATCTTACTATATTCACAAAATAATTACTTTTCTGGACATTTTTCGCCTGGCGTTACATCACAGATTCAATAGTGGATCAATGTCAATAGTTTAGCTGCGCGCCACCAGAGGAAGTGGTCTGAGATCTTCTACTGTTTTCATCAATGTAAAGGATTGTGTATTTAGAGGATTGTTTGTTTATTTTATACAGTCAGTTGTCTAACCCTAAATATTTGTTTTAGTGTAATAGTAATAGTTTTTTTCGCTTTATTTAGAAAAGCAACTTGAATATTGATTTTAATTGCGTGTAGACGTGAGTGCATTAAGTGTACAAGAGACTAAATGTTTGAAAGATATCATTTTCTGATGAATGTGGTTAACATTGCCGTAAAAAGGTATATATGCACATATGTTTAATTGTAGTAAATTGAGCATAATTATTACGTATTTGCAGGTTAGGCGAGCAACAGTGCGATTTACATGTTATTCTGAAACTGATGATGGGATGCATGCTTCAGAGAAGTGTTTTAATATAGTAGTAGAGAATGGGATAGTAGAGAGTACCTTTGGATGCTGAAGGAACGGTTAAATTGATGACAGCCCGGCATTAATACAGTTTTTAGTAAAACGGCAGTACAATTAAAGTAAAATAGTATTGGTAAATGGGTATTTGGAGGAATTTAATGTGTGACAACGCTGGTTTTGAAGGTTGTTATTTTAAATAAGAGAAAAAGTGTTGTCAAGGCGGGATTCACTGTGATCTCGGATTTTTGGAGATATTATAATCGCATAAGTGGTTAATGGCTCCTTTTGGTCAGCCACAATTTATCAAGGACCCTAAAACAGGTACTAGAATCCAATTAAAATTACTTTAATTATTTCTAACCGTCGATTGATGCGGCAAGATCAATTTCAAACTTTTCTATATAAATACGCGAGAAGAAAAATATGAAAAAGAGTAAGATTTATAATGTGTCAAGTTATTGTAAGTTTTGGTATATAATACATAAAATTCCACAAACAGAATAACGTCAGTACAAGCATTTAATTTTTTACTTTAGATTTGTTTATTATTTTCAGTTATAAAGAGAAAGGAGTTTGGGGACCGGAACCCCAATAGGAGTAAAATTTAAATATTTTTTTAGTGAGAAGTGCTGTAGTGTGTAGAAGGTGTTTTCCAAATTGGAGCAAGGCAGAGAGGCGTGATAGCGTGGAGGGAATATACGGTAGAATAGATTGGAGTAAGCTCTGCCACAGGGCGGGAATAGATGGAATTTCACTTTCTGTTTAATACAAAATTATGATTAATACCCCAGAAATGCGGGGTTCTTCATAAGCTAGAAAAATTATTATACAGAAAAGTAATCTAATATATAAAAATCAATGTTTGTTGGTTCGTGCTTAATGCGTTGCCGTAGCAGCATCCAATTGCGATAAAAATGTGTCAACATATTGCTTGCACTTGCGGGAAGAACAAAGGCATAGTACAATTATTGTAACTCTACTAGATGGCACTAGAGCACATGATACCGTTTGAGTTAAATGCAATTCCCAATCCACGTGAGCTTCATTGTTACTGGGCGTTGCCGTGTGCTGTAGGGCAAGGTCGAGGAGAACACAAGGAGCAGGCGGCGCAAGGAAAGCGCCGGAGAACACAAGGCGCAGGAAAGTGAAAAAGAGACAGGGAAGAGAGGGAGATGAAAAATAAGAGATAAGGAAATAGAGAAAGGAAGGAAAAATAATTAAAGGAAAAAAGAGAGAAGGAAATAGAGAAAGAAAGGGAAAATAGTGAAAGAGAAGGAAAATAGAGAGAGAAAATAGGGAGAGTGGAATAGAGAGGGGGAAGAGGGGGAATGAGAGAGCGGGAAAAGAGTTAGAGAGTGGGGGAAGAAGAGACACAGAGAGGGAAAAAGCGACAGATGGAGAAAAGAGACACAGAGGAGGAAAAGAAACAGATGGAAAAGAGAGAGTGTGGGGAAAATGAGAGAGGAGGGAGAGGAATATTCCCTCAATTATTTCTTCTGCGGCAGCAACGCGCCGGGTACCAGCTAGTATTTATTATAAAAATGTACCCAATTTGCGCCGCCCTGAGGTTTGCGCTCTAGGCGGTCGCCTAGTTTGCCTATAGGGAGCGCCGGCAGTGGTTACGACTGTGGCCACCAGAGTATTTTAAGTACTACCAACTCCTGTACAAGCCCGTATCATCGCTTAGATCGTATTGTTATAGTACGCATTCAATATGAGCACATTTTCTCCTCCCCTTAAATCGATTTACGACTACTCTCACGTAAATATTGTATGAATTTATGTATCGTATTCATTATTAGGCCTGCTCTCATGCTCCTTATTTGTATTTATGCGTCCTTCCAATAAACATAAAATCTCGTAACAACACAAGTTAAATTATTAATATATGATCACACGTAGTATGCAATAATAATAATAATAATTTAATAATAATAACAACAATAATACAAACATTGGAATTACTTTTATTCCAAATTATCAGTTTTGTCCCCAAGTTACGCCTACGATTAAAACTGTGTTTCTGTAACAATAATTCCATGACTAATATACACATCTGAAATCTTGGCGTATTTTTTTTTGGGACGAATACTTTTTAAAACATACACTTCCAATTATCGTAAACACCACGAACTAAAACAATCCACTCTCTGACACCGTCAAAACATACAACAAAGATTCTGATTTTCCCGCACCTTGTTTTTGTAATGCTGTCTACAGTGGTTGCTGTGATTCACGCTATTCGACTGTTTCTGGTGGTAGAGAGGGGTAAATGGGCCCAGGGCTCAAGAAAAAGTGCGGATGTTATACCAGTCTTGGCACTATTATCTGGTGTGAATATTTGTTGTTGACGCCACTCGGCTGATTTTAAGGACAGGGTTCGGCTCACTAAAACCACGGCGAACGGTTCACTTGCGCATCGTTCACTCGCGCGGACCACGAGAACGGATCACTCAGGGAGCGGGAAGATGCCTTTGTGCTTGCATTGTGCATTGTGCGGTGTGGTGCGAATGTGTAATGGAGAATTACAATGGTTTATTTTTCGCGGATTTGCGTAAACATTTAAGGTGAGTATTTGCATATAATGCGTTGGTAATTATGCGTTGGACAGACTCAAGGATGTTTTATGTTAACGCGAAGGCCGAAGGCCCGAGCCTCGTCCTCAACTTGGACACGGGTAGCGAAGCGTCACGATTCCACACGAAAGTGCGTTGGCCACGTGGCCGTGTGGCCGGGCACACTGTGGCGGCGCCGCGAGTGACTCGTTCGGAACCGAATCGTGCGCGTCAATAGGAGCCGAACCCTGTCCTTGAAATTTACCGGTGAAAGATCGCCTAAACATTGATGGCTCTATTGTCACTATATTCCGTAAGTAATATTTTAATTTGTTGGTACTTTGCATCAAGCTACATTTGTCAAACATTTTCTCAACAATGGCTTGTAATATTTTGAAATTTCTTTGTAGAAATACAGCAAAATACTCTTAAAATGGCGCAGATCCTATTTTCATTATTTTTTTCTAAAAATGTACAAGCAAACTATTTTCACTGGTACGTTGACTATTGCCTAA
Source organism: Acheta domesticus (assembly GCA_031308135.1). Lineage (NCBI taxonomy): Eukaryota > Metazoa > Arthropoda > Insecta > Orthoptera > Gryllidae > Acheta > Acheta domesticus. The sequence continues at coordinate 170,863,282 of JAHLJT010002406.1, read as the reverse complement.
GAAAGGAATTGTGACAAAATCTGTAAGGACGTTGTTTACGGAACCTGGATACCTAGTTTCGTGTCCCATCCCTGCCGAATCTTTTTGCAGTTTGGGAATATTTCTGCCTGTTCAACTAGTATTATAATGTGAATAAGCAGTAATAAATGAAAGGGGTTAGTATATATTTCTGTACCACCACAAATTCCTGACATGATTCCCCTACGAGGTTCGTTACAAGGATCTTGAAGGCAATTTCAGATCATGGCCTCATTTTCAGTCAGTTACCTTGAATATTTAAAGTATGTTAAAAATAAAAATAAAATTTTCACCACTTACCTGGAATATGATGTACTCGCCATTTTATCTGGAAAACAAACAAAAAGTTTACTTCAAGCGTTTTAATTATTTTCATTATTAGAATTATTAGAGTAAATACCGATCACGGTTTAAAACGAGGAACATACGAAGTTTACAACCCAATACGTTTATTTATTGTGTCTGCCGTACAATCCTTTCATATTTAACGTTATTAGAAATATTCAAATACATAAAATCTGTGGCTGGGTGCAAAAAGGGCCAATGTGAATTTCCAACGTTTGACAGAATGGGTGGTTTTCTTACACCATCGAAATGACAAAACAGCCATAGACCAGTGTAAAGAAAGTAAAATCAGCAGGTATTGTGCGAATAATATTTGTCTACTTGACAGTTGGGGATCGGGCAGAGCGATGTTGCCACTTACTCGGGAGACAGACATGTGGTTGTGAGGTCGTTCGTACATCAGATCACAATAGTCGCAGGGTTGAAAGAAACACGACGCAATAAGAAGACGTAACAATAAAAGATACAGAATCGCATACACGACCAAAGAAATAATGGAGCACTTTAATTTTCACTTGCTTCGCGCTGTAAGATTTCGTTTCCTTCGTAATAAGTATCGACAACTCTCAAGGCCTGCTTTAGCAGGCCTTGGACAACTCTGTGGTGACGTCATCAGAATTCGAAGCCTCTGATTGGAGAATTGCACCCCCTCTCCCATATCAGATGCTAGCTGTCAAGTAGACAAAATATTACTCATGAAATATAATGAATTATTGACTTTGGTCTTTCTTGCACTGAAAGAAGGGGCTTTAAAGCACACATTGGCCATACAAACAGAAAAGAAATATTAATACATTTGCATCAGATAGATGAATTCGCACACCATTTTTCCCTACAACTCCTTTTATTTGTTCAATTTCTTTCGAAGATCGCTTGAATCCTTAAAAGACGTCGGATTGGAAGGGAGTCGAACTAATATTGCGTTAGGTCACAACGGCGATATTTATATTTTAAAGTGTATGTGACGTAAAGGGCTTCATATAAAATACTCCCAAATTTTAAAGAATATTTTTCAAAACTACCGGGCTTTGATTCGAGCCATATCGACCGGGAAATATCCATTTCGTCTGGGTATCCAGAACGTGGCGTAAATCAATTACAAAGGAAGAATTGTTTGAGAAACATTCGACTACGGAATTGACGTTACGGGATTGTGCACAATATACAATAGGTATTACTCGCGCAACTTTTATTGACCGAAGAATTGGAGAAATGCGGGTAGAGTGGGGGTATTAGTTACGACATCGACCACAAGATTATATGAAGTAATGCCAATCTCTGGAATATTAGTCATGCCTTCGCAACTTTCTCAATAATTTGAGTTCTAACGTTCTCAGGAGTTCATGGTACCTGCTGTGATGGATCTGGATCGGTTTTTGCCATTTTTTTGGATTTTGTTCAGAAAAATACAACCAGGAGTTCATGGTTTTGACAGAAAATATACTTTATTACGCGCCAATGAAGATGTATTGGAATGTTGTCAACAGTGCTCGCTGGGAGCTTTTGCCTTCAACTGTTTATTGCTCATGGGAGGGGGAAGCCAGATCATCGGTCATGAAAAGTGGCTCGGGTAATACCAAACGAGTTTGATCAAAAAGTATGGTGAGAAATCTGGATTCATTAACTGTGAGCAATAGGATTACAACAAAGACCAGTAATTTCATGGTACTGATTTTTTTCTATTATAAAGAAATTGCAAGTAGTTTAGGTTAAAGGCATACATATTTGTTCTTTTGTTTTTCATCACCCATCACTAAATTGAAGAATAATAGCGAAATACTGGAGGGAATGATCAAGTCAATTACAACACGCTTTTTTTGTAGTTACATATAATTACATGTTAGAATTGTGGAGTTTTTCTTGTTTCCGTTTTCCTTTTTGTTTTCAGTTATAGTAATTGATCTTGGCATCGAGTGTTTTTCATAAATCCAATTACCTTTCAGTAAGAGTCAGAGCAAGGATACGATTGTGTACCCGTGGTTGAGTCACTAACAGGACTAGGTGCCATTCTTCGATCAGGGTGGCTTAGCTTGGGAGAAGAAGAATATTTCAAGGTGAATTTAATTAATGGTATTTTTAATATGGTTCTGTTATTTTATATTTCCGGGTTGAAGGTGTGCCATTTTATGCTAGTACCACTAACTGAGACTCCACTCACGTGTCATGTAAGCTGACATTGGCCTTATCTCTTGGACTTCGCGATTGTAGCTGATAAGTCTGCCGAGTTCGTTGGTAGGTGTTGTCCGCACGTAGTATAATCTACTGTGCATGTTGACGACTGAGGTTATCTCTTGACAAATATTTGATTCCTTTCAAACCACCGGCATTCGGGCGTTGCTAATAGGCGTGGTTGTAATTAGGGTCAGTGAATTGATTGACTGATTGTTGTTTCCAGTGACTGCGGCTTTACGCCAAGAAAACACTTATTACATGGCCCTCGTAACAAAAAAGTGGATAAATCCAGGTGTTAAATATAAAAAAATATCTCTAACTCGTGGTGTCCCCAGAATTCATGAATTGTGCGTCTTTCGTACCGAAAAATCGATTGGCGACCAAATGCCTGTCTGTCCGCCCGTCTATCCATCCATCTGTCTGTCCGTTCGTCCGTCCGACTCCGTCCGTCTGTCTGTCTGCCTGTCCCTCTGTTCGTCTGTCCGTTTGTCCATTCGTCTGTCCGCCCATCTGTGAACACCACTAACGCCTAAACCGTAAGTACGAGTTTTTCCGAAATGGATATTTCTCGGTCGATATGGCTCGAATAAAAGCTCGATAATTTTGAAAAACATTCTTTAAAATTTGGTAATATTTTACATGAAGCCCCTGGGACATTTTCAAAATTTTCTCAAAAATGGCTCAAAACTTTTTCTTTATTTTTTTGTTGATTAAAGAATAGAGTAAATTACACTTATAAAGGTTGCGTAGGTCCGATTCTCACTGTTTACTCTGAATTTTCGAAAATTGCAAAAGTTTGATGTTTTCGGAGTCTTCCTACAATTACAAAACTGAAGATGGAGATTTTTCCTTCAAGTAAACTTTTTTCTCCCTATTTAGTTCTTCCATTAAACTTATGAAATTGTTTTGTACTTGACTTTCACTACTTGGTCAAAGTCGGACTTTGACTAAGATAATTGATGCTTCTGGGCACTCCAGCTGCTGAGTCATTAGTCCCGTTACAATTTTGTTGGAGTACTGCACCGGGATTCGCCTGGTGATGATCAGAGAAACCACGGAGAACTAACAACCACAGCAGCTGGCCGCAAACATTTTTCTCCAGACAGAGGCTGACCAAGCTGTATTTGTTTTTTTTTATCTCTTGGCGCATGAGGGCCTGTCTTCGCGATGGAATTTCTCACGTCATTTCGCGTCGTTCTAGGCCGTGCTGCTAGACATCGCATGACCGAGACCCTATCGAGCATTGCTGGCGATCATGCAGCTCCTAGCGGTACGACCGAGAACGACGCGAAATACCGTGAGATATTCCATCGTAAAGACAGATCCTCAGCGGTTCTAAGGCTGACTCTACGCTACCTCAGCCAGTCGCTGAGTCGGCTGATAGTGTAATCCCCATTCCATTGATATTAATGTCCTTAATATGTATATATATGAAATCAAATTTGAAAACCTGCCTTTGGCAATCTAGAAATTCGAAAATATAGCGGAATACTACTAGCGGAATCATTATAGAATGGTTGAAGAAATCACAATGTTTTTAGAATTATACTTTGGAGAGACGGATGTGACTATTAAGGGAAAGAAAAATATTAAGAGTCAAATTCAAATTCTCATTTGAAATTTGTCCAAAAATGTAAAAAAAAATATTTTTGTGACGAAAAATCAGAAAATGCAGAATTTGATGGCTCAGATTTCATCTTTGACGTATGCTCCAATTACGTGTTCTGACATTGCAGGTATTTTCTAAATAAAGCATTTTGTTCTGACAAAAGGATAAATTTGACAGAGTTAGCATAAAATATAGGAAAATATCTTATTCACTGTTACAAGCGGAAATTAAACAAAAAATATAATAATCTAAAAAAAATTGGTCAGGCATTTCTTGTCAATTTTTACCCCGCATCGTGCATTCGTGTTTGGCTATTTGATAGTGCATGTTTGCATGCATATTTTTGCCTATGAAATAAACAAAGATATTTAAAACTCTTACAATGCTCTTTTAAAAAATATTATGCTTAAAAGCGTTAATTTATTATACAAATTACGGGGTTTAAAGTGAGGGTTTCTAATGAAAATTTCAAATTTATATCTCGCCCCATTCTTGGGCTGAAATAAAATGATAAATCACTTTATGATATACATTTAAATTACTTTATGCTTTCATGATAAATCACGAAAATCCTATCTTTGGTAATCACCATCCCATTGCACACGATCTCACACCCTCGTGTGACTACGCCTTAGGATTCACGCTCTGCGAATCTGTTATCGGTTAAGGAAGAAACAACTCTAAAAACCGCTATCGGAAAAAGACGTGTGTGTGTGTGTGTGTGTCAGTGTGTGTCTGTGTGTGTGTGTGTGTGTGTGCTGAAGGAGGATATTATAACAGCATTGTGACTGTTCACGATTCCTAGTCGTCATAAAACTTTTACTAACCGCAACCTTCTTACAGGGGATTTACTTTAGAAGTTTGAAAGCTTACTTCTTGTTTAGAGGTAAATACAAGAGAGATATCTTCACGGGCATTTTTGGAATGTTCTTCAGAATGTTTGTCCCTGCTATAATTTAATGATTCACGCCAGTTGTAAATAATCGACGTCACTGAGTAAACTAGTTCAACATCTACAGTGGATTCCGTAATCGTAAGATGAACAGAGATAAAGACGTAACTAATTGTGAAAGTAACATTTTACTGGTAACGATTTATTTCAGGCTCATAAAAAATAACGGTTTTTATGTGCCTTTTGTTCAAAATAAGATGCAGTTTATCACAAGTGTGGTCGTAAGACGAGTTATGTCTGCGCACGCCTATATAGGGGGACGTACATTGGAACACACAGGGCTCCTAATGAGGATAGTGGCGTATTCAAGAAAATGGTACCAATCTGCACCCGCCATCCCCGACGACGAAGGCAGGGGACAACTTTGCAATCTTAAATGGAAACACTAATTTTTTATGGAAAATTTGAACTCTATGGGGAAAAATGCGTAACTTTTGTTGTAAATATTTTTTTGAATTTGTGAAACACCGCGTTAAAATTGCAAAATAAAATGTACTCAGTATTTTTTTAAAAAATTACCTAGTGATAGCTTTTTATTTCAGCCCAAGGATGGGGCGAGATATAAATTTGAAATTTTCATTAGAAACCCCCACTTTTAAACCCCGTTTTTTTAAAAACAGATTAACGCTTTTAGACATAATATTTTTTTAAAATAGCATTGTAAGAGTTTTAAATATCTTTTATTAACCATGAGCAACATGATCTTTTATAATTACCAAATTTTTCATTTGATTCTACGGCTTCTGTCATATTACAAACGACACTTTTCAGTGTGTCCATTGTTTCATATTGTTTTCATTTGCTTACTATTAAGAATGTTTCAATTTTTCAAAAATATTATCATTTTCATCTTCTGTTTACAAATTGTCAGTTTTAAACAACAATTTATAAAATTAATAATGTCTTTGTCCGACAGAGAATGAATAGATATTTTCACCCTGTGAGGATAGGGGAATTAAAAATAATTCGAGGAAGTCGACGTATTTAATGATAACGATCCTAATGGTTCACCCATTTGCAAATCAACAATTTGAACATCTAATTAAGTAGAGGATTATGATATTATGAACTGGAAGCCATGGAGTGAAGCAAGAGAATTCACCTAAAACAAGCACATGGAGGGAACAGCAGCTTGTTAAGTCTACGTCGTTGATCCTTGTTAAAGCTAAAAGTAGGTATATATTTTCTTTTAAAAAATGGTCATTTTCCAGCCCGAAATGTGTTTTTGGATTAAGAATTACGAACTGTAAGGAATCTGTAGTGAAATGTTTTTGAGAAAGAGTTGCGACTTTTTGGCGTAGAATCCGAATTTGCAATAAAAATTTGAAGATTGAGTCATTTCTGACTATCAAAATGTGTCAAAACATATGTAAAGTATTTGTTTGTACAATACAATTGATTAGAATGAAAGACAAATAACCCACGAGCAGGATATATAAAATGCTTTTGTAAATAAAACAAAAAAGGAAACGAAATAAATGCAAACGAAAAAACTGATAAAATAGTGACACATAATTTTGTAGAAATTGGAACATGTGCAAAGAGATTTTGGTGTACAAGTTAAGGCGTAGAATTAAGTATATAATCGGAAATAAACAATGTATTTAGGGACGCTATAGACAAAGCCAATACAAGGAAAAAGATGGGATGACTAGTGAAAAGATCTGTGCAGGGTAGTGAACACGGGACACTTTAAGGTATCATCTGCACAGAGAAGAAGACAGTTGAAGGCGAGCGTTGACGTCAGTGGAAGGCAGAAGGGAATGAACAGTAGTGTCAGGGCGTAACCGAGAATCGAGAAACATGGTTCAAAGAACGAAAAGTAGCTTGCATTGAAGTACACGAAATTAAGGTCGAACAGTTGTGGAAATCCGTACTAAATTGATAAACAGAGTTTCGTAAGATATACTGGACATTTTTAGTGCGGCATTTGGAAAATGTGACATGGACCAGAGAGGGTACAATGTGGCTGGATAGGAGAAATGCTAATCGAAGGGAAATATAGTATGGAATGAAAATTATCACATGTAACAAGAAAATTTTGGATGCAGGCTTTGCGTATAGAACGCACATGGACATTAATCGGCCGCTATGCATTCCTACATACATCAGTAGAGTGGATCACAGGCACAAAATAAATTTAAGACAGCAGAGAACGGATGTCGGGAAATTTTCTTTTACAAATCGAACGATTAGGGAATGGAATAGATTGCCTGCAAAAATCTTTGAACCCTTTCCTCAAAGCTTTCAACAGTTTAGGAAATTAATTTAGGGTATTATTAAGTAAATGAGGGAGATTAGTGGGTTATCAAGCGATGCATAAGTGTTCTATTGTGAAGTGAGGTGTAGTGCAGTGTATAGCAGAGAAATAAAGAAGGAAAGGTTTTAAAGTCTTAGTGAAGTGAAGTGCAGTGTGACCCCAGTGCAGTGTGTGTGTGTGTGTGTGTGTGTGTGTGTTGTTGTTATTGTTATTATTATTATCATTATCATTCCACTACATCACGACTAAAGATGTTATGAGTCGGCTGAACATAAAATCTACTCCAGGTTGCAACCAGCTACCTAAGGAGTCGATCTAGGGACTGTCGGTGCCTCTACCATACTTTGCGCAAAATGTGGGCTGTTCCAAATAAAGATATTTCTTGCACTTCCCAGTCCTTTGAATTTCCTGGGAGTTTAGACAAGTTCTTACTCAAATTTTGCGGAACAAATCCCAGAGCTCCGATAACTATCCTGACGACCTGTGCTTTTACGCCCCACATTCGGGTGATCTCGATTTCCAAACTATTTAAGACGTTTCTCTGCCTCCTTGGTAACGACGTTTTGATCGCAAGGTACAGCAACATCGATAAGTAAACACGATTTTTTCGCCAAATCCCGGATAACTATATCCGTTTTGTTTGCCGCTATCGTGCGATCAGTTTGAATTTGTTGGTCGTTATTTTTGTTTGGTGTTGTTATTATTATTATTATTGTTGTTGTTATTAGTGTTCTATATTAGTGAGAGACTGTGTATACTTATGTTTTTGCAATTAGCTGCCCCCGGGTTATGCCCAATTGCAGTTTCAATAAATGTAATCTAAAAATTAATGTCATCGTCCACGAATGCAGGCCAGGCGACATCAGGGAAGTGTTACGACGTTTTCTCAAAGTGTAGGACGTTGAAAGTATGAGAGGTAATTTAACAGAGATTGCAATGGGTAGGAAAGGATTGAAAGGAATATAGAAGAATGTCCGTGCACGATGGAAAATAAAGTGATGGTTGATGAATAAATGTATATATGATGCAAAGTATGAATGATCATTATTTGTATTTTAAAAATTGCATTCGATTTTTTGCGTTTTTTTATGCTGCCAGCATAACGCGGCAAAGTTCATTTCAATTGAGTAATAAGTGTTATTGGAAATTCGAGAGCAAGTATGGGCCTGTGCTAAACGACGTAATAATGCGGAAGTAGAGTAATCGCGAAAGTCAAATGGCATATTATGAGCGGTGTAAAACAATAGGCGCACATAAGTTGTTACAAGATCGTGTGCCTGAGGAGACTGAGTGAACGTACCTGTCGTGTCGTCCTATGAACAAGAACTGTCGGTCCCGTTGCTGAGTGACGTAGGTTCGTTCAGCACCTCCAGTGTCTTTTTGCAGTCCGAATCTTCGCTTTATGCACTCTCGTAGATCGTTCTAACAGCGAGTCATCCTCCAGAAGCTTCTGTCGATAACAGGAAGTGACAAGGCGGCTTATCATATAAAGGAAAGGAAGTGGCAAGACGATAAAATATATTTTCCTTCTCCGATGAAGCTGCAGTTATACGAAATTACACAAAAAATTATACTAAGGATGGTATTTATTACAAGTACCATAAGCCATTACTAATTTCCGTCCAACCTAATCTAAAATTATTAAATTTGATTTTGGCTAGTCTTTTCAATATATGATTACACAGCTCAACAAAAAAACAACAAACACAAAACAACGTTTTTCACTTTCCCGGGATTTTGGAATTAATTTACAGTAAATCGTGTATGCAAGATCCAAATATGTCATTAGTTTCGTTGAAATGGCTCTAGTTTTTGTGCTACGAACGTTGTAATGAATAATGCTATCAGAAAACTCGCAGCATTTAACGCGAATATCTATCTTTATATAAACACTGTGGTTTTTCATTTTAAACATTGAATATCGCAGTACTTTTAGGATACTTTGATCGAGATTTGTCTTATTAATACATCTTCTTTTGTTACAAAATAATGAATTCTTCAGGAACACGTTTAAACTACCGTAATGTATTTTGCAACATTTGTGGGGAATATACGCAACAAAAACAGGTAAAGAAAAAAACATAAGAAGCACATTTTGGTATAAAACTGGTTGATCTACGTAAGTGATGGGTTCCCCACATGAATGGAAATTTACCTTTGAAAATATATTTTATTATATAGGAGCGAATACTTTGTCAACAAAACTCGAAAAAAACTCTCTTTTCTGTATTCAAAATTCGACTAGAATATGGTTTAGGATAGAGACCACAGAATTATGAAAACGTGCACAAAATTCACTTCTCCCCATAGCTCGTCATACGCAGTTTTTAACTGTTTTTGACGTAAATAAATAAAAATAAATAGTGTGGAGTCTCCGTCAGCGCTAAACTTGAAAACTGAAGAGTTTAAAAATTTGTTTACCGATGGGATGATGAGAGCTCAAAAATCATCATGATGATTGTTATTTTTGTACTGTGAACGTCATAGTGTTCAATCATTACAAAAATAGCACTGGAAGTACCCTGGTTTGGAATCAACAAGGTGACCTGTGCCACAAGGATCTGATGTTATCATATCATTGTTCACCACTCTCCCAGGACTTCCTGTGTCCGATCATGAGGATATATAGATTCTAGGATGTAATTCCGATATTATCAGTGGTAGTAAATACGATGGAAATATTACTACAAAAGAGCAATTTTCTCAAGACAACCACAATACTTTTATGTGATCTCAGTTTGCCAAAACCAGCAGCTGAACCTTTTGCAACCACACTAAAAGAAAAGGAATATCTGACACCAGAAGCGAAAATAATATTTTACAGGACAAGAGATGCGAAAATCCTACCATATTTCAGTGAAAATGGAGACTCCGTGTCCTGTTTTAACATTCCTGGTCTACTTGTTATTATGAGGGTTCCAGAATGTGAACCCGAAGGTTAGTGCCTTTTCGTAAGCAATTGCACCTGAAATTTAAAGCGAATTTTACTGCACGATGGCAACTGCAATCAATCCATTTCAATTGGTCACGCAACAAAAATTAAAGAAGAATATGACAATATCAAAATGGGTCTCACGAAATATTTGCTATCGTGGCCACCAATGGCATAGATGCGTAGATTTCAAAGTGATCAACTTTTTACTTGGACAACAAAGTGGATACACAAATTACCCATGTTTTCTCTGCTTGGGGTATAGTCGAGAAATGGAGCCGCACTGGAAAAAAAATGTGACATTTCTGCCAAGGGAAAATATCACAAAAGGTGCAGCAAATATCGTAAACGACACATTGGTTGCCAAAGAAAAGATCGTTCTCCCTCCCCAGCACATAAGGTTGGGATTAATAACGCAATTTGTGAGAGCGCTAAACAAGGATGGTAAATTCTTCAAATACATAGCAGATTCTTCCTTGGACTGGGTATGCAAAAATTAAAATATGGTATATTTGATGTACTCTGAATTCGGAAATTCATAAATTATCCAAATTTTGCAAGTTCCATGACTGATACTGAATCTTTTGCCTGGCACAGCTTCATTGACATTGTTGTCAGCGACATTGTTGTCAAGAACTTTTTGGGTAATCATAAGGCAGCAAATTATACAGAACTGGTGCAAGACTTAATTTTAAACTTTTGAAATTTGAGTAAAACTGTAAGCATTAAGGTACACTCTCTCTATAGACATCTAAACAAATTTCCAGAAAATCTTGGCAATATGAGTGAGGAACTAGTGGTTCCGACAGGTAATGAAGGTGATGAGAAATGGATTTCAGGGCAGACAAATGATGACAGACTACTGGTGAGTCTTCATCGAGAAATCAAACAATATTTTTCAAACAATTAATTGTGATTCGTTTCGGGTTGTAAATATAAATATATTGAATATATTGATATAAGTACTTCACGTGCTTGCTTTTGTATAAATAGGAATATCTAGTTTCATTTAGTTCAAGTTTTATGCAATTTACGAATAGCCTGTACTCAATAAAATAAAATAAAATATTTTTTTGATCTGAATTTCAGTGTCTCAAAAACTAGAGCCAATCTACAAAAACCAATGCCATATTTGGAATCTGTGCATTAAACGTACCCTAAAATGACTTCCAATTGTTTGGCAAAAAAGTGTGTGTTGACCAATGTTATTAATATACTTTTTACCGTAAGAACATCTATATTTTTTATAATATCTATATTATAAAGAATTGTATTTTCTGATAATGACATGCGTCTGTGTAAACAAAATTATTATGCCGCCAATTTGTTTTGCGGAGTGTGCCGAAAAATAGTTTAAAGCCCTCCTATGGCTGGAAGCTATTTTAGAAGTTATAAACTGGAAATAATTTCCGTCACATTGGTGACGCTGACAAACAAAATATAATGGTATTGCAAATTTATGATTCATAAGTAAAGATCATTTGGGGTGATATTCACTTCATTTTGAACTCATTGAGGAATATCATTATGGATGGTACAAAAAATGTATAAAAGTTCATAAAGTTTTAACTTTTTACAATAATAGCAGTCAGATGATTACGCCGTGTTTGATTCTGTATGGGAGAATGAAATTTCGTTGCACAGATGAAAGCAGTTACCATAGAGTATCACATGTATAGTACTGTCGGTTTGTATGTACATTTTACCCGGAAAAAGAACATCAGAACTTTTTTCTTTGAGTACGTTGTATGTACCCAGACACTAGATAAAAACCCCAAGTTTTCGATCTCCCAGACCCTGTGCTAACTCCGGGAGGCCCGAAAAAACGGTATTTTTTCTGACTTGTTTCTATATCGTTCTTGGATCTATATCGTAGGATTCTTGTATCTACACTGAAAAAAAGGGCCATTGACTCTCAACCACAAACCCATGGTTAAGTGTCTTCCAGTTGTGACGATCGATTTATACATTGTGGCAATAATCAGAGAGTATATATCAATAATCGCCATAGATGACGTGCTGGTAGTTGATTGTCAAGCTAACCAACCGACGAAGGTTGGGAAATACGCGATTCTTATAACCATCAGTTGACTTCATATACCGTTCTAATTGGTTCCCGCAACCACGGGGTTCTCAACGCCTCCTCAACGCTTCGGAGATGGTTGAGTTGACCAACCTTTGGCGGGAGACCAGCGCGGCCTGAGGATGAATTTGACAGCTGGAAATACGGACGAGTTTCAGAGTGTGATTAATAAGGACTCTGGAGAGAGTGTTCACTTAAGTTTCTAAAAGACGAAATATTAAGATGAATCTGCTGAATCGATTCCAAGAGAATGCTCATTGTCACTCAATGGTAAGTGAAACATTTTTCATGTGAGGTTACGGCCACATTACTCTAATCGAGTAACAAGTATTTTTAACGTATAATTTATGATTCATTGCAGGTTTATCGTTTGGCGGTACACGAAGATGTGTGTGTGTATGTGGAGGGGAATCCAGTACTTAATTTGGAAAATGAGTGTATTCTGTTGTGAGAGTAGTTAGCAATTGTGCCAAATCTTTATAAGAAGAAAATTTTCGAATCTCCAAAATTCTGTTGAAACTTGGTTATGTTGATCATGGTATTTCGTTGTTGATGAAAATGCGCAGTATATATGTTTATAAAAAGTGTTGAAATGTGTCAGAGAAGTTGTTGATTAAGACCAGAAAACTACACATGCAGAACTGGGCACAATGGGCACTGCAAAATGATGTGAAACTTGACGTCATTGAATGTGTGTTTCTTGAAGGATGAGTAAATAAAGACAGTTTTTAAACAATCAAGTTAAGATGCATGTGATTTGAATTGGACATCACAGACATGAAAACCTCAATAGACCCTATTTGATGTCAGCTTTTGGTGACATCCTGTGGTGCTGTGCTTTTGAATTCTTGCAGTGTTCTTTTGTTCCGTGCTGTGTTATAGGAGTTTTCAGGCTCAAATGGTCCCAGAGAAAGTGGATCATACCAACTTCATGAATATCACCCGTTATATTAACGGCATTGGCTTAGGGACTTTTACTTACACTTTAAGTTTTGTACAGGTCCATTTCAGAGGAGTCAACCGTCAACGAAACTCCCCATGTGTTGGCACATACACGCCGAAATAGACTTTGTTTAGCTGAGGTTGGCATTTTTTCATTTGTTTTATTTTCTACCAACATGTTCAAAACTGCACTCTTAAACGCGTAGAAGCATATTTATAATTTTTTAACTGAATTGGTCGTTTTGATTTGATATTCTCATCGCATTATTTGTTTTTGAATTTTTAAACGAGACAGTGGAAACAATGCCACGTAAGTGTGTTAAAATGATGCATGCAAATCGTGTTAAAGTTAAACAATGAATATTAAATAGTGCAGCAAGATACAATGTTATTGCTCTACATGAGAATTCAAAAGCGAATTAGAACGAAAATGGATGATGAAAACGAATTCCGAACGTACATGTGAAGTGGCATTATTTATTTCAGGTAAGATGTTTATGAAACATAAAAATCTTAAATTTTTGTATTAAGGAATAGATTACTTGTGCATTACCACATGCAGGTATTTTGTATGTTTTTGGTTATATCTATAAATTGGGAATTGTATCACACACGGTGATTGAACATATTTTAATTTATATTGTTTGGTCTAATAATGAAGCCATATGTGAGTGAATTAACATTACAAATTTATGTGAATATCTAAAATGCAGTTCATATCGACTTCACAATATTCTCTCAGTATTGTGAATCAGATCACTTAGTGGTTGTGAAGAAAGCAATTGCAAGTTTCATCTATAAAAAACTCATGATGGTAACATTCAACATATGAGTGTATATTTTTGTACTTTGTAATGGGTATAGTTTGCAAAGAAGAAATAATAGGAAACACTCTTACAGGGAAAGTTCTTTCTGAAAAAGAAATTTGGGAGAATGTCAGAGGCAATTATGATACATTCTTTTTCCAATGATCTTAACCTTCTTTGTTCAGAATTCTTAAAAGAATTTTGCTTGGAAAATCAAAGTAAGTATATTGTTTATAGGGGAAAAGATGATGTAAATTATCCAGGAGAATTATTTTTGTCAGCCTTATTAGTAGTAATAATAATATCAATAGTAAAAATAATAACAATAATATCTGTCAAAGAGAATAGCTTCAAACAATGTATGACAAGGTACTTTGTTCTAGGAATTCATATTCAATAAATCATATGCAGATTTACATTGCTTTGGACATACAATTACTGATTACATACTTTGATACTTTCACACTCCCATGGAAATATATTTAGTATTTTAAATGTGGGACAGTATTTACTATGTAAACCTATATTATATTATACATTTCATTATGCAATACTTTTGTATAGTATTAATGTAATTATATAACTATTATACTTATTGAAATTTTTTGATATTTTACAGTCATGGCTGACCCAAAGAAAGGAGTGTATGTAGTATACATTGAGACCATATATTTATTAAGCTTGGCCAGAGAGCCCTTGAGCAGGTCTGTAGTGTAGGTATCATAAGTAAAATAAGACGAATACTGCCAAAGTTCTGTGCAAAATGTGAACATTTTAAAAATATTGATTGTCAGGATACATGGTAAATGCTGTATATTATTATTCTTGCATTTTAATTTTCATCTTTTCATATCCACCTTCATATATTCTATTAAAATGATTTATGCAGTTATCACATAAATTAATGTTTTTCAAGTATTATAAGTAATTAACCACAGGTGTATAATTGATAAATTGCTGGGAACTGAAGGGCAGACTGTTTTAAGGCTTACTCCCTAATACAGTTTCAACTGAAAATATGTGATCTCAGTCAAAGTGATTCTTCAATAAGAATGTCCTTAGAAAATCTTGCTACAGAATAGAAAAGGCCAGAAATCTTTGGAAGCAGCCTTTTAAACAGGTATCTTAATTATCTAAATTCATTGACACATTTAACACAAGGAAAATGAGATTCAATATCTTAAATTTAAAAAAGTTTTATGAATACATTATTTATTTTTTTAAGGTGTCAACTTTGGACAAATTGGAAAAATGCAGTGAAGCATTCTGAGAAAATTATGGTTGTGTATAGAGAGAAGAATGGGGTAGATAGTGAAAACCAATTTTTTGTACATCTGATCAGGGACAGTGTAGATGAAGATTTCAAAAAAAACTTAACTGTAAAAACACTTGTTTGTAATTATTGTAAAATAAATTTACTTGGTAAAAAAATAAATAGTGTTTTAACTCTTCTTCCTTAGTTTTCACTGTTGAATGTGGAGATGAAATATATTATTGTAATTATGAAATGGAGACAAATACAATTTAAGAAATACTCTGATTCGAATTTTTTAAAATTTCCTTCCATTAATTCTATATTCTTATCAATCATTAACAATCTTTGTAAGAATGTAATTTATTAATTTATTCCTCTAAAGCTTTCTAATTATATTTGCATTTTAAAATGAAGTAAAACATTAAACTTCTCATATTTCAACATTATGAGTTTCAGAAGAAAATTATCAAAATAATTGATCCAAATGATAATTATTTCAATGTTTCAAAACGTTCAGTTGATTAAAATTAATATCATAATGAGAGATGAAATTAACATTATAATGAGAGAAGTTCCTGATGACATTTCTCTAATTGCGTATGTTTGAATGTAGCGCCGAAGCCTAGCTTCATGTACGTTTTCGAAGTTGGCAGGGCCGAATGGCCGCCATATTGAAAATTCTAGGGACCAAAGCAAGCTGAAATCCCGTATACATACCAGCATTCACATTGAAATGTAGTGTACATAAGTGAAAAAGTTGACAACTGATTTATTTGCACTGTCATGTATTGGAATGTTTTGATGCATTTGTAGTTCATCAAATATTTATGTTTGCTATGCTTCAGCAATTTAATTAAGAAAATTGCTACCATTTTATTTTATAACTGAAGAAAATTGTGGAGCTGCAAGCAATCTAATGTTCTTCAGAGATATTAAATTCCATTGTCCCTTCTCTGTTTCCTTTAATAAATTAATGTATTGTTTTGAGTAATCAGATGAGTTCCGTATTATTTTATTGCTTAAATTTATATTTGTCAAATGAGAAAATGATATCTTTCAGGATTCAAATATATGTAAGTAAAATCTAAACTAATATTCTGCCCATGTCCATGCTTTTTTATTGTTGGTTTCAAATGATATCTATGAATCTTAAAGATTATACAAAGTGAAGCTTGACTACAAGCCTCTGTATATGAGATGGCAGGTACGTCAGTAAACTGAATGAATTGTTTTTGGGGTCCAGCATTTGTTAAAAGTATTCTTGTGATTCTGAAGATGTAACAAAACAAAGATATATAATGAATTAGTTTATGCTTGCATTGTATACATTTAAAAAAATATTTAATACGCCTGTAACAAGTAATGTACTTCAGCTTCCGGGTCAATGACCCCCATCTCGATCAGGTTTTTGTCCAGTTTCCCTGATCCATTGAGCAAATGCTGAGATGTCTCCTTGTTTTGCTTCTGGACGTAAATGTAGCTTCACTGTGCGCACGTTTTGTTGAGCACTCCTTTTGCTTGTAGTTCATTTACAGTTGAAATTGATTTTCTATAACTCGGGAAAAAACATTTTTCAAATATCTTTATTTTCTAAAATAATTATTTTCTAAATTCATTTTTTCGTTTGTTTTTTTTTAAATAAAATTCTGGCCCTCAAGAAAATGTGCGCAGATAAATTTCTTTCCCCACACGTCATATACAGTTTTTACTGTTTTTTTGACAAATAAATAAAATAAGATTGCATGCATTGTTGGTAATTGTCTCTTTAAAAAAAATCATTAATTCATATCATCTCTTTGTATCAAAATTAATCAATTAACTTATTGATTTTAATTTTATTTGTTTATTTTCATCTTTAAATATAAATTAATAGCGTCCTCTGCGAATAGAGGGAAGTGGTTTCAGTGTACAATAGTATATTAAAAGAATCAATTACTCAAGTCCTTCTTTATAGGAAGGGTTCATTTCTAGTTTTCAAATGTTGTGGGATTTACTTTTGCTCTTTTTATACTTGCATCAAATCAGTAATATCAGATATTTGATAATCGCTTCATTTCTCATTGAATATCAGTAAGGTATATATTTTAAAATTTGAACACAGGCTGCGACATACCAATTGTGATGATCTTATAATTAAAACTAATTATATCTAAAACTTGTTCCACGTGGCAAGGCAAAAATTATTCAATTACATTTAGTCATATCCGTTCCCCATCATTTTTAAATTATTAATAATTTAAATACTTCAGGTGTATAACCTGACGCCCAAAATAATTAATTAACTTATTTTCAATTTCAGTATAAGAATTTTAAGAATATTGTTGAAAGTCATTGTATCATTGTGCTAATGAAAAGAAAAAAAACAGCAAAAGTGTTGAACAAATCCATGTTAAAAAGCATAATTTCTCAAACCTTACATTCCTAGACAAAATTAGTCAATTTTTAAACAAAATGACAACGAACAGGCTTAGAATATCTCAGGTTTAGAATTGTATCTCTACATTCTGTACATACTTGTTATTTGTAAAGCTATGAATGCTCATGTAATTGCACATTTTTTATGCCAATCTCTCTCAGAAACTTGAATGTAATGCAATGTAAAATGCATATGTATGCATATTTTATGTAATGCATATTTTGTGTATTCCAGAATTTTGGGACTATTAGTTGTGTTTATGTAGTTAGGATAAACTTGTTAAAATACAAATGTGTGCCCAACACATGATGTCAAAAAATTTTTTTCAAAATATGAGGCAGTACTGTGTAATAGCGCTTCTTGAGGATTGAAAACTTTTTCAATCCTCAATAGTAACTTTGTAATAATTGGTATCTCATGTAACAATGCTAACTTCATACTGAGAGGTGAGAATTTTGTTTCTATAAAAAGTATTATATACAATTTGTAACAATCAATTTTTAAAGACTGCTGGCATTTATTTTGTCTTCGATTTCTATTGTGAAAAAATCATAAATATTTTTGTCTAGTTTCAGGGAACATGCAATTCTAATGTCCAACATTGATCTACTATGCAATAACTAAATTTTTATTAGAAAGAAGACGTGGAAATTGGAAGTAGCCCTCTCATGTGAAAATTTAATTACACTGTGCTTTTGTTAAGGCTAAATGTACCGACACTAGTTCAATTTGTCGCCACCACGTGGCAGCACCAAATATATTAAAATTTACTTTACCAATAACGTCTGAACAAATGGTCCGATTTTCGATCTGTAAACGGCATTTGACTCCTTTTTGTAATAGAATTTACGCTACGAAGCCCTTTTTCCAAAAAAACTAGCAGAAACTCATTTTCTAAAGTTTTTCTCGTACTTCCGGGAACAATTTCAAAAATGTGGGCTTATAACGCGATGGCGACAAGCTTCCAGAATCTAACGCCGCATCAAACATGCAAATCGGATAAATAGGAGCGACGTAAAGTCAAATTTCGAAAAACACCTCACCCCACTCCGCCTTCCACACCGCCCCCCGTCATCCGCCTAGTGGGGGAGGGGCCGCTGACTCAACGCGGCACCGGTACTGCTAATCTCGAGGGCCTGCGGCGGACGGGCAGGCAAGGCACGCACTCCGTTATGCTTTCGTCACTTCGCATCTCAATGTATTTTTTCCCCGCAAATGAAACTAGAGCAAACGTAATCTGAGAAAATGGCGTTTAAGCATTTGTGCAAATTCGGAATTTTCAGTTCGTTTTCACAGAAAACATCTGTTGTTGAGGAATTTTTAAGACATAATGTAAAGCACATATACTCCTAAATGTAATAATGTGAACAAATCGCCGTTAATGAAAATATTTACGAAATGAAAGGCTAGTCAAAGAATTACATTTTTGTAATTTTTGAAAAAACAAAAGAATAGAGCATTATGGCGTTTATGTCATCTCATAGAGTACATTAGGCACTATCCTTTTCAAAAGAAAAAAATGGAGCAGTTTTTGAGAAAATCTTGTTTTGTAGTTTTTTAAAAATTGCACATATTGCACGCAATATTGCGCGAAAACTAAATGTTTAAAAAAATGTACATGACCGTATTGAAAGAACTAAGTATGGAGAACAAATATCATTCTAAGGAAAATTTTCTATCTTCAAATTTGCAGTTGTAGGAAGACACCGAAAAAAAATAGGATTTTTGCAATTTTCCAAAAATTAGAGTCAATAATGAAAATGAGATCTATGCCACCTTTATAAGTATATTTTAGTTTATTCTTACAATTAATTTAAGGAAAACATTTGGAGTCATTTTTGATTTATTGGTAGTGACTTCGGGCACGTCAACTACGGAGGTCTTTAGTACCGCAAGTGTAGGGCATGTTTATTTAATTGGGAGGTGGAGGTGATGTTCCCCCTGGATGGCGAGATCCGGCGCTGACCTTCCGTCTACTAGTTGTCCCCAACCAGGTATCTGCCACCAGCGGGGCACCACCCCAGCCGGAACAAGCTCTAAATCACCGACCTATCTACCTGTCAGCTTGCGGAGTTCTTTCCCAACCAGGTATCTCCCACCAGCAACTCAAAATATTCCTGTAAAAAAGAGCTTCAATTTTCGCATTTACAGTAACGCTTACACGTCATTTTCTTAAAAGTTTATAAATGAAAATTGCCATAAAGGAGGATGTTTTACTCTTGATTAATATTCTACTAGTAATATTACGAATCTACTACTAGGAAACCGAATAATGAGGAAACTTTAAAAAATGTATTGTGGGTGGCGATATATAACAGCTGGGAAGAAAATGGGGCAAGATGGTAAAGCTGGCATAGAACAAGGAAATTAGAATACTTTACTACGAGTAAGTCGGTGAAATTCTGTTGCACCACTTTTTCAAATTTGTTCGAAAGTACGAAAACATTTTTAAAAATTATCTTCGGCTACTTTACTTGGAAAATGGGATTAACCAGGTGAATTCTATCAAGGAGACAAGCCGTTTTGAGATCAACTAGTGGTGCTACAGAATGGCACAGACTTTCCCATATTAGTTTTCTACTTCCTTGGGTTTGGGCTAGCTATTCGGAATTGCTACACTGTCGTACCAGCTGCCATATATCGTCGCCCAAAGTACATTTTTTGATATTTTCTTAAGTTTTGGAATTCCTGATGGTAGAACGGAAATATCAATTTTAGAATATTGAAGAACAGTAAAACCTCGATCTGAAAGGGAATTTTCTTTGAAAAATTAGGAGCCGTTTTTAAGAAAATTGCGTTTAAGTGCTACTAAAAATGCAAAATATGAAGCTCTTTTTTTGAGTTTCCGAAAAACTTCCTTTGAAGTCATTTGAAACACATTAACTAACAAATACAATAGTGTTTACAAATTGCTGGTAATGTGCATATTAGAGGTGTGAGAGATCTTTCACAAAAATTACATTTGTGAAACTTTTGAAAAAACAAAAAATACCCCAAAATAAACTTCACGCCATATTAAAGAGTGCAATTTGCACTATACGTTCGAAAAGCATGAAGAAAAAATTTTGAGCCATTTATAAGAAAATGGTGTTTGAGTGTTTCTAAAAATGCCGAATTTTGAGCTAGTTTTCGTAGAAAACTGTTGAGTATTCGAGAAACTTTGTATGACATTATTTAAAACACATTTACTCATAAATGTAATAATGTAAACAAATCGCCGCCAATGTAAATATTACCTACGTGAGAGACAAGTTAAACAAATATTTTTGTAAATTTTGCAAATAAAAAAGAATATAGCAATATGGCGTTTATGTAATATCATAGACTACATTATGCACTATCCCTACCAAAAGTTCAAAGAAAAAATTTGGAGCAATTTTTGAGAAAATCTGTTTTTTATAATTTTTTCAAATTGCACATGTTGCAAGCAATATTGCGCGAAAAATACTAAAATTTTCAAAAATGTGTGCATGATCGTAATGAAAGAACTCGCTTTGGAGAACAAATTTTATTTGAAGGAAAAATCTCTATCTGCAATTTTGTAGTTGTAGGAAGAGGCCGAAAGATCTTAGAAGATAACTTCACGCCATATTAAAGAGTGCAATTTGCACTATACGTTCGAAAAGCATGAAGAAAAAATTTTGAGCCATTTATAAGAAAATGGTGTTTGAGTGTTTCTAAAAATGCCGAATTTTGAGCATTTACACGGAAGATCTTAGAAGTAACAGATATCTAAAATAAAATGTGAGGAGATGGAATTAATCGTGTGAATATCACTAATATTCCATTTTCTTTTTGAAATCGGTTCCAAACGGTAATCGATATTTTGAGTAATACTTCAAACAATTTTTTGATCATATTTGAAGGAAGACGGGAGTATGTGAACAAGATAGTGTTATACTACTATTCAAATTATCTATCTATACTACTATCAAAATGAAATAAGAACTAATTGCTATTAAATATGATATGAGGCCGTTTACCTCTGTTACAACTGAAACTTTTAGAATTTACAGTTGAAACTTTTAGAATTTTCGAAAATTCAGAGTTAATCGTGAAATTATTACCGATTCCACCTTAATAAGTGTGTTTTCCTCTATTCTTACAAGAAATTTAAAGAAAAAATTTGGAGCCGTTTTTGAGAAAATTTCGAAAATGTTGGGGGTTTTCATGCAAAGTACCGCTATGTTTTATAGATTCCTTTTCAAAATCTCAAAGCTTTGACTCGAGTCAGATCAACAGGGGCTTATTCATTTTGAAAAAAACAACAACAAAAAACATACATATGGTTTAGGCGCTAGTAGTGTTCACAGACGGACGGACAGACAGACAAACGTTTTGCTTTCAATTGGTTTTTCGGTATCAAGGACCCACAAAAGAGGGATTCTGGCTACACCACGTGTTAGGGGATTTTTTCTTAATTTAGCAACTAGATTTATTTCCTTTTCGTTATCAGGGCCCTGCAATGATTTTTTTCTTCCGAAAATCCGCCGTTTTTTCCCGCAGCATTAAATAACTTTCCCTATAATACGTAAATAATTCCGTATATACGTACGTATACGGGAAAGTGAAAATCGAGTCGTAGGATAAAAGAGCTCGTACGTAATCTCTGCTCATTCTTTCAATAGTGGAATGATAACGGAAGATCTTAGAAGTAACAGATATCTAAAATAAAATGTGAGGAGATGGAATTAATCGTGTGAATATCACTAATATTCCATTTTCTTTTTGAAATCGGTTCCAAACGGTAATCGATATTTTGAGTAATACTTCAAACAATTTTTTTTTCATATTTGAAGGAAGACGGGAGTATGTGAACAAGATAGTGTTATACTACTATTCAAATTATCTATCTATACTACTATCAAAATGAAATAAGAACTAATTGCTATTAAATATGATATGAGGCCGTTTACCTCTGTTACAACATCACTAGTTTCATTTATAGGGAAAAAATATATTGAGATGGAAAATGACGAAAGCATGACTGCCTGACTTGCCAGCCTCGCGCGCGGCAGCCGCGCGCAAGCAACCAAGCCTGGCGTGCCCAGAAACTCACTGCCGGTGGCCGCGCAGGGAGCGCGTGGGCGCCCGGGCGGATGGCGCGACGGCGCGGCGTGGAAGGGGGACGGGTGTGAGGTGTTTTTCCAAATTTGACTTTACGACGCTCCTATTCATCCGATTTGCATGATTGACACGGCGTTGTATTCTGGAAGCTTGTCGCCATCGCGCAATAAGCCCACATTTTTTTAATTGTTCCTGGAAGTACGAGAAAAAAATTCAAAATCGAGTTTCTGCAAGTTTTTTTGGAAAAAGGGCTTCGTAGCGTAAATTCTATTTTAAAAAGGAATCAAATGCAGTTTACAGATCGAAAATCGGACAATTTGTTCAGACGTAATCGGTAAAGTAAATTCCCCACGATAGTGCTGCGATCTAGCGAATTTTCCTACAAGTTTTTTTCGGTACATTTAGCCTTAAATCGGCAGAGAGCGTGGTGGATATTACTCCACCTGGCCGAGTTGAATGCATTCTTAATGTCCAACTCAACAGCACAGTACTGTTTTGGGCCTCCCTTCCATCTACTTCCTCCAATTGCTTGTGGGGCGGCGTTAATGACAAGCTGGACGGCGTCAACTGTCGAGCGGGCTCTGCGGAAACCATACTGATTTTCCGAAAGACCTCCTTCCTCTACAGCTTTCTCCAGTCTGGTACTAATAATTCTCTCCAAAACCTTGCCAGCTGTGTCAAGCATACACAGTGACCGGTAAGACGATGGATCTTCGGGAGATTTATTCCCCTTAGGAAGGAGCACCAGACGGTTTTTCCATCTTTCTGGATACACCCCTTCTCTCAAGCAAGAGGCGGCGGTCACAGTGCAGCCGATTTTGGCCGAAATTTCGGTCGTCCGACGTCGGGCGTTTTCGTCCGATTTGCCCGATTCGTTCAAACACGTGCTAGTAAACGGAAATGGCCATAGTGCACCCGAACGACCTCTTCCGACGGCGTCCGAAAACATCGGCTGTCGGACGAATATCTGTTTCGTTTGGATATCTCGGTTCCAGTCGCCCGAAAACAGCTGAGGGAACCTCGTGGACGCCAATTTCAGGAATTCTTCTAGTGTTTCTTATATATTTTCACGTTCATACTATTTTCAATGTTTTGAAAACTGCAATGTATATTTAATTATTTATTTTATCAATGAAAAAATTAATTCATCATGAATGAAAATGGTGATAGTCTTTTAGATGCTTTGGTTGTTAATGCCAACCCCCATGCAGAAGTTTAACCCTTCATTGCACCGATTTGCACATATGCAAAGCCACTTTTGGAAGTGATTTACGGTTATATTTCTGTATTATAAGCTTTTGTGTGCACAATGACGTATTCGGAAAGGGTTTATTTACCATTAGGTTCATTGGGTACTCGACAATTTGAGGATAAGTAGTCTTTTTGAATTTTTTTTCTTGGTGAGTGTTCACTCCGGGAGTGCTTGTCGCCCTACTTTGATTGTTTTTTTTGTGGTTGTTAATTACTTTAATTGAATGGGGATTTTTGTGGTTTAAAAGTTAATTTTTTTTGTAAGAATTGAATTATTTGGAATCTAGTTTCTATTTATAGTTGTAATTTTAAAGAGGGATTTTTGGACTTTGTATATCTGCAAAGGTGCACGTAAATTTGCATTGAGCTTCCAGTGGTCGTGTTGTACTGAGAACACTCAATGAGATAGTTGCTCTTGGTGAACCTTTCGGGAAGATATCTTTCGTGCTATTCTTGTCTTATCTCTTTCACTGAAATCTGGAAGCCTGGCCGCTTCCTTGTTGCCGACAATGTACGTTTTTGCCAGATGATAAGTAAATGTTATAAGGAGTACAAAGCTTTTACGCCGAGTATAAAGCTCGAGAAGTTATATTAATCTTCTTCGCTGCCATACTTGTTTTTTACGCGGGTGCTTCCAGGTGCTTCTCTCAAACGTTCTGCAAATGTTCCTGAAAACGAGCTTTGGAATTATGGGAGTATTCGGATGGATTTCGGATGCAACATTCGGGTGCTTTTCGGATGAAACAAGACGACCGATTTCGCTCGGGGTCGTCCGACAGCGAACGACCGATACTTCGGCTGCAATGTGACCGCCGCCTAATAGAGATCCACAAAGATGTCGGTGTGGGCGACTATCGTAGTCTTGAGGGCAATATTGGCAATGTCACCGGTCCGGGAGCTTTTGTGTTGCCGGTTCTGCTGATTGCGTGCAGAATTTCTTCTTGCGTGGCTGGAGGAATTATTTCTAGCTCAGGTGACGTTGTATTAACTTGTTCACCGGTGTGGTTCGGGAATAGGGCTATTACAATTCTGAGCAACATTGGGGCAAGTTGGAGAACGTAGGTGCCACTGTCAACCTACTCATGACTCTTGTACCGCCTACCCCATAGGTCCTTTTCCACCTCATCACACAGGC
This sequence comes from Acheta domesticus, assembly GCA_031308135.1. NCBI lineage: Eukaryota > Metazoa > Arthropoda > Insecta > Orthoptera > Gryllidae > Acheta > Acheta domesticus. The sequence continues at coordinate 170,838,039 of JAHLJT010002406.1, read as the reverse complement.
TTTTGGCGCTTAAGCATTTGCTCTTGCGGATTTCTAACTTCAACTGGCTTCGAGTGAGTTTGTATTGCTATTGCAATTCAAGAACGTTGTCTCTGTCACGAGCTCTCTGGTAGTCTTCTGGCTCGAAGGCACTTCCGGCGTAATTGGGCGACTTCCTCATTCCACCAGTAAACTGGTGAGCGTCGAGTGATCGCGCCCCGTCTAGGCATAGCCGCAACACATGCTTTGGTTTCCCATTTCTTAACCTGTTCAGTTTTGTCACCTGCGGTACCTGTTGGTACTCTCGTCTCCAAACAGTCGGAAAACTTCGTCAAACGCTTTTGCTTTCCACCGAGCTGGTTGATATTTCGGTTTAAAATTATCCCTCCGTTGATTTTTCACCTCATACAAACGTGTCTGGTGGTCACTAGGGGTATAGTGCTCACTAACTCTCCAGGACACTCCCATTCTTAATAGAGTATCTGACATGAACGTCAGATCCACAACAGATCCCACGCCTCCTCTTCGGAAGGTGTGCATGTCTCCTGTGTTGGCGAGCTCTACATTCAGAAGGGAGCGGGATGCCGTCCAGGCGTTGGTCTCCCGCTATCACCAAGGGGCTTCGTCCTCTTTTGTCATTAACTAAGCGGTCAAGGAACTGCTCAAACTCAAACTTGTCGCATTTGGTGAGGCATAATAGCTGTAGATGTAAACACCGTTGATTTTTAACCAGACAAATCCAGCTCCGGGTCTCGTCATTACTTGCTGGAATGTGGCCCAGATTGCCACCTGGTTGTGGAGGTCAGATACCCGCGCTTCATGGTTTCTATGCTGTTCGCATATTATTGCTAAATCAGCCTCCCATTCCCTTACCGACTGTGCTAGGATATCCTGGGCAACTGCGCAATCGTTGAGATTGAGTTGTATAATTCTCATTTTCTATCGGTTATTACTTTCAGAGCTTTTTGGTACGATGGACACCTGCTGCACTCAGTAGCATGTCTGTCTTGTTTCCCCTTTTCTTCACAGAGCAAGCACTTTGCATCATTTGGGCATGCCTTAGCAAGGTGATCATCACCACTACAATTCATGCACAAGTTGGACCGGTCATGTGAGCTTTTACATGCTTTTCTGAGATGTCCAAAATCCAAACATCTGTAACACCTCAGGGGAACTTCTCATGCAGAGTGCAGTTCACCCATCCTATTCTTACTTTCCGGATGGCCAACAATTTGTTATACTGCGATTTTTGTAGGAAGAGCTCTCAAGGCCACTCAAATCCCATCTTCGCGATGGAATATGTCACGGCATTTCGTGTCATTCACAGTCGTTCCGCTAGATTTCGCACGATCGCGACCGTATGAAGCAGTGCTTGCGATCTTGCGACTTCTACCGGCAAGACCGAGAAAAGACGCCAAATGCCGTGACATATTCCATCGCGAAGATGAGATTTGAGTGGCCTTGAGAGCTCTTCCTACAAAAATCGCAGTATAGCCACCGTAAGAGGAAGGCTGACTATTGCTACCTGTGATTGCTGTAGGCTAGTCTTAGAAATTTGACCATAGTAGCTGGGAGATCACTGGCTTCGGGAAGTGTGTCCACCAGAGCCCTATGCACTTCGTCTTTAGTTGTGACGTCATCCGGGTCCTTCACCTCATTGGCCACGGTGTAAGTGAGCGCCCTCACTTCGGCGTTTGATCCAAACACCTTAACAGAGGACTGAAAATCTGTTGTTTGGCCTCCGGCAGACCGCTTCAGTTGCAGGAGATCGCCCAGCTGTCTTCCGAATGTGCGTGATATTCTCGCCTTAAGCTCAGGGTCATTCTTCATTTTTTTAGGATATTCCCGAGTCATGTGTACTGACCACCCTAGAATCATTAGATATTATAAAAGAATCTCCATCTCCTGCAATCAAAACTTTCAATTTCTAGACGTGTAAAATTAAATGTATCGCCGCCAGCTTGGCGCCAGGAAACTCATTCTACGACGCCAGGAAACTCCATCTAAAGATATCTTGAACAAAGTATGCCCGTCACCCGGAACACTTCCAGTGCAGCGGCAGAAATTGGTGAATACGCCATCTCACTTCCGACCTCTGAAATGTAAATGTATGCGAAAGTGCCTCAGAAGGACAATCGCTTTTGTGTAAACTTATAAATACTGGCCGTAAGAGCCTATGAGTCAGTTCACATGTAGTATGTCGTAAGAACCAGATCTGTCTGTACATTTCATCTGTAATAAACTTCTGTTGGAAAAGAACTTCGTATTTTCATTTCTACAGCAGTACAGCATAAGCAATCTGAACCTGAGTCGGAGGAAAGCAACTGACTCGACTTCTTTAACTCGCGTACGTCAGTGCGTCGTCCTTTATCATCAGGGCATCTGGTCTGGGTGGCATTTTCCGCGTTTTAGAACGCTCACGTGCTCTTTTCTTACGAGTGACCACCTGCCACTTGGGCTCTTCCCGTTCCATTTCCGGAGAGGACGTTTCTCCCGAATGTTATCTGCGTTTTTCGCAGTTTCTTTGCCTTGAGCACCTGGGATATCCGGTTTCGCGAAGGATCGCTTCTCATTATGAGTACTCCCGTAGCCACCTTCTCAGGGGACGTCTGAGTGCACTCTTCTTTTGTAGTAAGTTTGGCGCACTGAGGATCTGGGCTGGATGATCCTTTTTGCAGTGCTAGCACCTCGTTAAAGTGCGTCTGAATCGAATACGCCATTTCTTGATCTCATCATGGACATTATGGCGAAGCTTAACAAAATTGAGAAGCTCGGTTATTGTCTTCTCAAGGCTACACAATGCCTGTTGCTTCGCAAGATCATCACTTTTTAGTGATAGATACTACAGCAACCAAGTGGTCCACTGCTGAAGTACTGCGGTCACTGGTTGACGACTCCTGGGAGCCCGCTTGCTCACTCCCAACAGACGCCGGTACTGGGGATTCGGGCCCCTGCACCGTAGACTGAGATCCCAAAAGACCTTCCATAATGGTCTTTTGACTGAGGTGTCCTTTGCCGCCTGTTGGTACGTGAGAGGTATTTTAATTGCCTCTTGACCTCTATATCTAGAGATTCCTCCCCTGTCCGCCACCCGGGGACACGTCGCTTAGGGGTTAAGCTCCCCCGGCTTCACCCTTTACCATGGGCCAGGGTTGTAACCAACCAGACCGTATCCCGATATACTTTCGGGGCGCTTCAGTACGGCGGTTACATGCCATTCTGACAGAGTGACTTGTCAGAACCCTCTTCTCTCGTCTGTTGGTCGACCCGTACCGCCGAAGGGATTGGTTACCACAACCTTGGCACGGTTACTCGACTCGACAGAGTCCACCTCTTGAAGGTGAGAGCGGAGTTGGGATGGAGAGGCTAGGAGACTCTCTTCAGCGAGTCTTGTAATCCCATCACATCCCCTTGGACCCGTGTGTGTGTTTTCTTTTTTTCCCCTCTTGAACCGATTGATAGTTCCTTAAATCAATAAATATTGCCTCTCTTCAGCTGACACCTTGCCAGCCGTGTTTCATACAATGATTTTTATTGAGTGACCATCGCAAGCAATTTTGAAGTGTGTTAAGATATGAAGCAAGAAATTGGTGGAGATTACTGTTGATTTTATGACTTCCTGCGAAGGAATGCCTTGTCAGATTAATTTAAACAGCAACATCAGTCATCTCACAGAGGTTTAATTTCGTTTTTTCTGAATCAGAGTATTTTAATAAATATCTTTTGATGAAGCAACAACACATTCTCTTTGCCCATTTGACAGCATTCCTATAGCTTGCTAACTCATGCTTCCCTTTTGTGTGCAATTCTGTTAAGGACTCGTGGAGCATGCCACATGCAGAAAACCGGTCTGATAGTCTCCTTTTCCTTGAAGCTTGTCGGAACATTTCTAATGCCTTGTTTGATTTGGCAAAGTTGGCAGAGGCGTATCTAGGCATTCATGCATCGAATTTGCGTCCCCTGTTTCAGGATACTTCAAATTACAATTGCTGTTACTTGTTTTAATGAGTATACCTTAAATAGTGCCCCTTACCTTAAAATAATTTAAATAGTGGCGCCCATGGCGCGTGCCATGTCTGTCATACCGTAGTACGCCTCTGGAAGTTGGTTCTTTCTTGAAGAGAATGAGTGACACTTAAGTTGTGTTTTGTTAATAGCTGAGAGGAAGCAATTGCTTCTTAATATGTTATTTAAATTGTATAATGTTATTTATAGACATTAATACCATTCAAGAGAATGTACTTCAATTCAAAACAAGTAGCACCGTCAAAAGAAATTAAAACAATTAAAATACTTTCAGGAGAAAAATTTAGGTATCTTGTATTTCTGGTAAAAGAAATGTGAACTGTAGTTTGGAGATGGAAATTTGAATTTAGATGTTGGGAAAAGCAGAGAGGAGAAGATAAGAGTAATTGAGAATTAAATTTGGTAATTCAGAAGTTGTGAAAAGCAGGGAGGAGAAAGAAGAGTTATTGGGAATGAAGGGGAGAATGTGAGAGATACAAGAAATGTTTTGTGTAGTAGAAATGAAATGCTAATTGTTGGAAATGCAAGAGTTAATAATTTCTATTTTTAGTTTATGTAATGAATTATCTTATGCATTCATTGGTACTTTCCGTCATTGAGTTCGTACTGAGGTGGAAATTAATTTGAATATTTTCTGATATCATTCTAAGACAATAATATCCTGTCCAGTAAAATTTTCTTTTTCAAAATTGATATCATGATCAAATTGTAGTCTGTGATTAGTAGGAAGCGGATTTTGATGACCTAAAACATTGCCAAAAATGATCAATAAAATGTCCTAAAAGCAAAGAAAAATTACATAAAAAATATGATCAAAACCAGTTCAGATGAACAACTCAAGCTGTTGGATACATTACTGATCTAATCTAGGCTTCTTTTGTTGAAGTGAACTCAGCTGGAAAAAAAAAATTTTTGACTGCTCTCTACCAGAAAATCTGCCTTTAGTTATCTCGAAGTCGGCTCAACTGAGGATGATGCTGGTAGGAGTCTCAGGAACCTTGGATTACGTACTCACAACGGCTGACATTATTATGTGAGTGAAGAAATCGAATAGGCTACAGGAATTCTGTGGAGAACATTTGTCGCATCTCGTAAATATTATTTGAAGAAAGTACAATTTCAATGAATCAATGAAATTAGCGAAAAATGCATTAACACTTACGGAAAAGGGTAAAAAATGACTATATTCAAAATTGGCGAAACAATTACATATAAAAATGGATAATTTTCTTTTGTCGTAACAAATTGAAGTTCTATCCTAAACGGCACTTTTCTAAAGTGAAACGAAAAAAAATTGACATTTCATTAAAATCCTCCCCTAGTGATTAGTAAGGGAATTTTTGCCTATTTGAAGATTCTTCTTATGATAAATGTCATCTTGGCCTCTTTTTGCCTAATTTTCGCTGAGCTTCATCTATGTCTATAAGATAATTATTGTAAGAAATTTGATGTGCCAGGTTGCCTTGGTCACATATATATTCAATTCAGTTAATGCTTTATTTTAAAATATAAAAATTATTATATAAAACTTTAAAAATGCCCCCACGCTTAGAGAAGAGTCTCCATCAAATTCCAGTAATTTCATTTCTGATAATCTCGGCATTTTCAAATTGATTTTGTCAGAAACTGTTTGATAATGATCATCACCTACGTCTTCAGTCGGTGACTACTCGTATCTTCTGCAGCATCAATGATTTCCTGTAATGTAGCCACTGTCTCAAATTAAGACGACTCGAAGAGTTCTCTTTCCATTTCACACTCATGAATAAACATTTCTGTGGCTTTATCACTTGCTATCTCGTGTTCGATTTCTTCCTGCTTGTTTTGAAATTTTTGCTAAGTCTCTTCTCACATTTTTAATTTAACTTTCGCTTCGAATTTTGTTGTCTCTTTATTGACTCTATTTTTCACTCTAATGCTCCTTTTCGCTGAAGCTCGGGATAATTTTAATTTTTATAATAGCGACATATTTGAGGTTACTTAAATATAAGTATCTACTTGTTTGTATAACTCTGACTTTGAAATTAATAACTCTCCCCTTATCAAATGATAATATAAACAAACGACTATTAAATTATTAAATGAAGCGACTCACTAACCTAGTTTATGCTTGTTCTTGCCCTAACGCGGACGATGATTTATGATGCTTTTCCTAGTTTCTTTAAAATCGTTTGCGATTTGCACACTTCCATGTTTATCCGATTTGGTTGAAATTTGTTAAACTCTATTTGTATTCACTACCGGACAGTGTGCTTATGAGTCTGATTGCCGAGAGTCGATCCTATTGGGCGCCAATGTTAATTAATGAAGGATAGTGTTCACAATATGGGTCGTTTGTTGAGCCTTGAATTCGTGTCTATTAATCGCGCAACTTTACTTGAGCGATGGCATTACTTCCCCCTCTCTACCATAATAAACAATTGAAGTCACAAGCTCGTAACAAGCACTGATGGCAATATCTAAAACACATCTTCACTGGCGCGAAATAGAAACTATTTTCTGTTGAAGACGAGAATTTTTGCCCGTGATTTTACCCAAAAAATCTGAAGAAATGACTAAAGCAGGTGAAGATCCATTACAGGAGATACCTCGAAGTCCTGAGAAAGCTAGAACGCAAATTATTGAGGAAGTTAGGAGTGCATGATTTATTCTTCAGAGATTGGCATTGCTTCATAAAATCTGGTGGCCGATTTTGTAACTAATACTCTCACTCTACCCGCATTTCTTCAATCCATCAGCAAATACTATAGTCTTTATAGTATTTGCAATCAGTCAAGAAAAGTTGCGCAAATAATATCAAACAATGTCTTGCCAACTGTCAATGCCACCTGCAGTACACATTTAATTTATAACAGAGATCACTATTGAAAAAGGAGAGAGTACAAAAGAGGATACTCTTGAAAGAGTAAGCATGGTAGCACTGTATTTTCATATTTACTATCTGTAAAGGCAATAATCATTCATCAATACGAAATATTGCAAAGTAGTAATATTCAAGTACAAATGAGATTCAAAATCTGTTTTATGTGAAATTTGGTGGATGTAATGACTTCCAAAAATAAATATGCTCAGGTTCATTCAAATGTCGAATGACAATAGCTGTATGTATTGGACGCTATTTATATTTTCCTCAACACGAATAATTTATTATATTAATTTTATATATATATATATATATATATATATATATATATATATGTAATACAAATATTATTATAATTTATTATATTAATTTTATATTCATAAAAATGATTTTAATAAAATATTTTCAAAAAAACACTACACCTTTGACAAAACAAAGTCAAGCCTCCAATCACAAATCGCACACTTTCATTATTTTGACAATTGGTAAATTTGAGTGGCTGCTACAGTGCATCCTTTGGAGCGTGACATCATGTTACTTACATCATGGTCATCCAATCCATGTAGAGAAAGACTAGTGTTGTCAGGTTAAGAGTTTTCCCTCTAAATTCAGTTTTTTCTCTCTTTAGTGGATGTTTTAGAGATCAAACATGTTTAGGGGTTTTTGTTGAGTTTTTAAATATATTTTTAAATATCTATTGTGTATCACAAAATTACAAAACACAAACATTGTGCCATACGATTGTTGCAGGTATAAATTTAAATATAACAAACAGTAGTAAAACTCTTGGCGTGAGTGGCTTGCCTGATGGTTGTCAAAGTTTCGTGCTAACATCGTCAATGTTAAAAAAGTTTAACATCAATAACATGTGTGAATCACATATGATACGATGAATCACACGATAACATGTGTTGTTGATTTAATTTCAGAAATAAGAATGCAGAACTGTTTGTGTATTGCGGACTCGTTTTGATTTAGTTCGTTGTTTGTTATAACAAATATCTGTTAGCTATGAATATCCATGGAGCTATGAATACTCATACTATGAATATTCATCGCTCCATGATCTGTTCCTGTACTGCGATATTTGTAATTTTGCCCCTCCAGGCCCTTCTTCACGATGGAATAAGTTGCGGTATTTCGCGTCGTTCCTTGTCATGCCGCCTTAGATATTATATTTATCTCATGATCGCAACCGTATCAAGCAGTGCTTGCGATCATGCGACGTCCAGCGGCACGACCGAGAAAGACCCGAAATGCAGTGTGATACTCCATAGGGGCTTCTGAGGTAGAGTTATAAAAATCGCACTATACAAGATTGTGATCTCAAGTTACACTTAATACATGAATTAAATTTTATAATTTTATCAATTTTTTGCTACCTCTTATTTTAAGATGTTAAAAACATATTTACAATTACTTGTAATCTATTTGTGTATTTAGAATATTTAATAATTTGATGGTTTATTTTAAATTTTAGAGGGTTTTACCGCGCCATCTGGGGGTAATTGCGTAGAGGCACATGGCAACACTGAGAACTATTCTTTTGTGAATGTTACGGCGTTCAGTGGTTGAAGGTATTTGTTGAAATGCCGGAGATAGAGGAAAACAACAATACGCCATGGATAAAGTCAGCAAAAAGAATTTATCATGATCCATTTCGTTGGCGTATTTGCAAAAGCTTGCTTCTTTTTATTGTTGGTGTGAAAACTGCCAGGGAATGCGTTGGATTGGAATTAATGAAGAACCCTTAGGGTACCACGTCCATTTTATTTGCGAAAAGTAAGTGAAATTTCTCATTCATTGCCCGTTTGAAACTGTAACACAAGCCAAGTTCATTCAGAACGTAAAAGATGTCTTTGCAAAATCACTGTCGAAACTTAAATTTCTTTCAAAAAGCATGTATAAACAAGAAATGTAATTTTGCAGTCAGCTTGAACCTACAATTAGTTATTAGCATAAGCGTTCATGGAAAAAACAAACGTCTATAAAAAAAAACAACATTATAGTAATACTTATGACCGTTAGCTGCATCTTCTGTCTTGATGTGTAGGAGCAAAAGCAAGTAGATACCTAATAATTTTACTTGTAAACGAACGAGGTTCCGGCAAAATCCAGTGTGTCCACAGCTTTGTTGTAAGTACAATATTAAAGAACATATCCGTGTAACCAATAAGATTCACGATAGGACTGCTCATGCCGCATGGTTCATTCCGTTTGAAGTCTTCACAATAGCGTCCTATTTTATTTATTAGAAGACAGGGATCTCAATCTTAAAACCAAAACTGAGTAGTATGTGCAAGAACGCGCAGATCATCAGAAATGTGAAGCGAATCATTATTCAGAAAACAATGAAAGGGAAGAAGATTAATACTGACATAAGTAGGGAGCAGATTTCTATGATTTTGCATATCTATGTATTTGTATTTTTGCCCGTTACTTCAGTGCATAGCTAAACGAAATTGATTGACATTTGGTTAGTATAAATTAATATGTTAATGCATATTTGGATTTTTCCTGTTGGTGCATATTCGTGTAATTATAGGCGCATATTTTGCTAAAACAGACTTCTCTATAAAACGTTTCATCTTTTCATGAAATCTATTTATTTGTGAGCGTCCATTGATTCGAAAGAGCTTGTCGCAGTTTGCGTTTTTTCTGTAGATTTTAAAATACATGTGCAAATGTAGGAAATTTCTTGAAAACATTTTTGAATCCAGTCAGAAGAAATACAAGACATATAATGTACTTCACGAAGATGAATATTTACTTCAATTATTTATCTCGCGAAGTAGGGTAGATTACAGTATGATATCACAAAAATATATCTTTCGAAGCATGCTTTTTTTAAATTTTATCGAGAAAGGTTTATAGATATCAAGAATGGTTTATAGCAACGAAATATTGTTAATTTTAATTGCATATTACAGACTTTTTAGGCCATAAATGCAGATTTTTAAAAGCAAGATTTTTATGGCATAAAAATCCTCTACCTAGTCATAAGAAATCCCACAGCAACGTTTTAGATTTGATGAAGCACCTACTTCGAGTCTTTAGAAACGTCGATTTTCTTTAACAAATGTACGATTTAGCCTTCACCAGGTGTCAATTGAAAGGGGTATACCGTTGGAAAAAAGATCGTAATGCAGCAGATCTATTGACTGAACTTTTAAGAGAGAAATGGAGAGAATTCTTCAGATACTCCTGGCCTAGAATCGTGTTACTTTGTTCTTGATAGACCAAAAGTTGAAAGTCAAATCGTAATGGATAACCAAGAAATGAAAGATAATTATAATTTTTCAGAAGATGATCATGGCTGGCACGTAGAGATTTTAATTTCTTTTTAGTTCTTTGTAATGTTTTTAGGGACAAAAAAATGGTTACGTTAGCTACATAAATTGTTGCAGTAGTTTTGTATGTTTGGAAAAATCAAATATTGCATACAAACTGCAGTAAAATAATATATCCCAATGATTGATCACAAATAATTTATCCTAAGTAGCCCTATTTTATGCAAAACAAACATGTCCGCAGGTGCTTCGTACAAAGGCAAACAAGTCCAAATTTTCCAAGCAGAAGCAAACCTGTTTAACTTTTAATCTAAAATATCGTCATAATTGTAAATAACTGATTTGACAGCAGTATACGTAGAGTATTGTAACAATACGGGCAAACAGTGCAGCATGCTACATTGAAGAGGCGATAACTTGTCAACAATAAGTGTTTCTGAAAAACTAATTTGATAGACATGTTATTTGCATGAACGCTTCTCAAATTATAAAAATATTTATTAAAATGAAAAATTAATACATTGATATTTATAAATTTTCGTGATAAATTGTATTAATATTTATTAATTTTTACAGGTTTCTTCGGGACTAGTACGTAATGTTGGAGAAAAATTAACTCATACAAGCTGAGAATTATTAATTTCGCCATGAAAAAGTGAAGTCTACTGTATTTTGTTTCAATTGATTAAATATACCATTTCATACTCGTCATATATGTATTTTAATATTTCATTCTTATTCTAAAACCAGTAGTCCTGCGTGTGTCCTCCGTCCTTCACTCTCAGATATTTTCACTCTCACTCCCAGTCTGTCCTTCACAGATAAATACACACCGTATTTATTGATTTATTTATTTATTCATTCATCCTTCCGATTCTTTGCTAATTATCATGGAGGCCCGCAGGTTCGATTTTAAGCCCTATTCTCTTCTTATACTAAACGTAAACGACATGCCCCCGTCAATTAGACATGGAAACATAGTTATTTTTGCGGATGATACGAATATTCATTGCAATAAAGAAACAGCATAAAATTTGAAGTCATCATAGTACAATCGTATGGTTTATCAGGTATACGACGTGCAATTGACTGATGTTAAGGAAACAAAATTTATGGAAATCTCATTTCAAACCTCAAATGGAACGTCCATTTAAATGAATTGAACAATAAATTAATTCCATTATGCTATGCGTTCGGAATTCATTCAAAATCAGTCAGCCTTCATACTGTACATTATGCGAATGTTTATTTCCGCCTGAAATATGACATAATATTCTGCCTTTTGTTAGAATGTAAGTAAATAACTTTCTCTCCGTTTTATTTTTCAGAAATATAGGGGTTTTATTCACTATTTATGTGAGTTGAAACGGAACTGGGTTTGTTCGTTATCATATTATTTATTTATAATCGCCTCCACATTAGGCGTGTCACAGGGATAATTCTTAACTTATAATTTCATCACAAGCACGAGCACTTGACGTAAAACTCTGGACCGTTTAAAGAAATTGTAGGATCGTGGGTTTGCGAAGCCGCCTATACAGGGTACGGTATTTATCATTTATTGTGGGATATTCGTACGTAGCATGCTCCCTTCCCGACTTCCCAAATTAATAAAAATAAAACCAAAATTTTCAAAGATCAAAGCCACCATCAATAGTTGCATTGGATTTATTCCCAAAATTTACTTGGCGTAGTTGTCACCTCTCGCTGCTGATATAACATCAGCGCGCATTTTCTTTTATCATGGCCATGCTACTTTTATTTTAAAATTCTGGTATCCCCAATCAGAGGAGAGCTTGGGGTGACGCTCCGCTAGTGGAGGGGCGCAACCCCTCCCTTCTCCTCACCAGGGGTGGGGGATAAAACCCCGAGCCGTCAGCGGAGCGCCGTCTAGTTATACTGCGATTTTTCTAACTTTGCCCCTCAAGGCCACTCAAATCCCATCTTCGCGATGAAATATGTCACGGCATTTCGCGTCTTTCTCGGTCTTGCCAGTAGAAGTCGCATGATCGCAAGCACTGCTTGATACGGTCGCGATCATGCGAAATCTAGCGCAACGACTGAGAAAGATGCGAAATACCGTGACATATTCCATCGTGAAGATGGGATTTGAGGGGTGAAGTCAGAAAAATCGCAGTATATGCTAGTCCCACGCCGCTACTGGCGTGAGATGTTCAGTTACTATGACGGAACGCCATTCAACGGAGGCGTGGGCATTGTGTGGTGCCTCCCGCAGGCTTTCGCTCCAGAGATGTTTATTTATTTATTTATTTGGTAAAAAAACAGTAAAAACTGTATATGACGTGTGGGGAAAGATATTATCTGCGCACATTTTCTTGAGGCCCAGAAAAAAAGCAACATTTGAAAAACAAGAAACAAGAATTTAGAAAATAATTACTATTTTAGAAAAATAAAAATTTGGAAAATCTTTGTTCTCGAGTTAGAGAAAATCAATTTTAACAGTAAATGAACTGCTGATTTGATTTTTCTGCATTGCTAACAAAATAGTAATGAACAACAGTTCTACCCCTACCATACAAGTAAAAGGAGTGCTCAAAACGTGCGCACAGTGAAACTACATGTTCAAGGGTTGCGTAGCCGCTTACCTAAGCGGGCACACCGCACGCTGCCCGAGATAAGAGCACCGTTACCAGCAGCCAGCCGGCTACCTGCGCGGCCGACCTACACCATTCCGGACATCGTGCGGCAAGGACGCCGCCTCGGTCATTTCGTTTTGCTATGTACTTCGGTTGAGTTATATATAGTGTGGCAACGTTAAATTTGTTATTGAATTTGTGGTGTTAGTCTGAAACCTGATCCTTCAAATACAACAAAAATCATGTTTCTTTCTTTTTTCAAAAACATAACTTAGTCTTCTTATAAGCGTCTATTATGGCAGCAAAACAAAAATAATTAGACTCAAAGCCATTCGGAGTCTTGACAAAGCTGGGCCCGAACCATAACCATTCCAGCTTCAAATATCTTGTTCTCGATAACACACTACAATTGTCAATAATTTACACCGCGGATATAGACCTCGATCAGTCTCCTTCGATATGCACTTATGATATTCAACTGGACCAGACCCCGATGCATTCTCTACCCAACCAAGTCTCAACATATTCAGTACCCAACTTCTTTCTTTCATCCATAAGAAAGTTCGGAAAACAAATTCTCGTCTCTTCCCGTCTTTTCACACATGTATTGTTCTATGAAGAAAATTGTACTTTCTTCTTTATTCCAACTTGCGTTTACTGGCATTTTCTACGTAAATTAATTGTACATTATTTTTGTAAACGTCTCACATCTTTAAATGCTGTAAACTCTTCTTATTTTGTCATTTTTATTTTAATTTACATCCTTACGTAAGGTGTTTGCCATTGACTTGTCTCGTGAAACCAAAGTAAAATTATTATAATTTTGTTACAACTTTGTTCTTGAACCTAATGCTCATCAGAATCTCGTAACTATTTTTTTTATTTATCTTTGCTCAAATTTTATTAGTTTTACAATTGCGGTGTAATAAATATATGAAAATGTTCTTACTCCTCGGCGCTGTCATTTGTCACTATGAACAATGTCATATTTTTCTTTAATATTTCTCTTCTTTACGGGGTACAAATTCTTAAGTCAATTTTTGCCGAAATTGGGCTAAGTTTGCCAATTTTGGACGAAATTGGGACTGAAACTACAAGTTAGGTATCTATATTTTATTTTAGTAAAACTACCGAATTCAAATATTACGACACGTTACCTTAACGTCAAAAAAGCGTTGGGAAATATAGCTTGACGTTGGGAAACGACTCAATATTCTAACAGTCTTTGTTTCCTGCAAAGTAAAATTTTTGACTTAAGAACCCCGTAACCACAGAAATAATCTAAATATTGAGTTTTGCGGCATGTCCATTTGAAATGTCAAAGGTTTCATTTCATTTCGTACTTTATGATGGGTTATTATTTCTAGTTCAAAATATGTTTCTCAATCTTTTTGCGGTTTAGTACGAGGTATCTGCTTGTAAGTTTTGATTGTGTAGCTCACAAATACCCATAGCCACACCCCTGCCTCCAGCAAAATGCGAGCATGTCTAGTGCACATCTGACGCGTTTCTTTTTAATAAAAAAATAATTCAAATTGTATTTAACTAAATTGGACGGAATGTTAAATTCGAATCCGTTTCCGCGAAGGTGGACAAACAGGGCTGGATTTAGATGTATTGACGTCTTCCAAGTCAATATTGTGTTGTCCCTCCCCAGAAAAAGACCCCTCCAGATTTTCTAAAGTCTAATTATATAAAAATTTTATGAACCACCACAAATGAAACTTAACACATTGTTTACAGAATTTAACGTACATAACTTTTATTTAAAAATATTATTGTTATTTGAATTAATTATTTTACATTAGTATAACAAATTATTTTATAAATGTAAACATTTTTTCACGTTTTTTCAAATATTTTATGAAAATTTTCCGGACCGTGGGGCGGCCTCCATGTACTTGCTTACTAACGGAGCCCGGCAGACGTTCAGCCCTTTATCTTCCTCTTTCTCCTTCCCTCTCCCTTTCCCTGTGTTTCACCGTCTCTCTCTCTCACCCGCCTCTCTCTGTCCCTGTCTCAGTTTGACTGTTTTTGTGTGTTTTTCTCTGTCCCTCTCATTCACATTTAGTTGCAGATTCTGCACGTCTTTGAGAAGATGTGTTAATATTGAGAAGCGCCGGACCAGAAAAAATGTAATAGAATATTCAGGAAGATCACGGATTCAAAATTTTTGTTTTAAAACCCTGGAACGATTCATTTAGAAGTTATTTAACGATATAAATTCAAAAAAATATCCTGTCACGTGTGTTGCGGGTTGCATTCAACATGGGTATTTAGTTCCGTTCCACAGCTCCAACTAGTGAATTTTTCCGATATTTTAATAGTTATTCTGCTATTCGGGGTGGGGATGAATCCAACAAATGAGGTATAATTAATATTGGTCCAGCCCTTCTTAATTTATGAACGGTATAACTAACCCGACTGTTTTATTTATATACATTTATATTTCTCTTATTTCATTTTAAATTGCGTTCTTTAATTGTGTTAAAAGTGAAAACTAATAGATGAGCGATCATTATCGGTTGTTTTAACGCCGCACTGATAAGGCGACAATGACAGCTGTTTTGTTCGCGCTAATGTAAACTAATACTTTTATATATTTGTAGGATATTACAATACCATAGTGTTTAATAATAACATATATACTACTATATGTTCGTGAGTACACTGCATACCTCATACAATGAATTCAAAGCCAGAAATATATTTTCACTTTCTCGCGCATTTTCATTTAAAGTTTTGGATAAAAAAATATTGCTTGAAACTAATTTTCTCACCAAATGTTCTACGATTTCAAATTAATTTTACAAAAAATGATGACTGAGATGTGTTTTTACGGAGAGAAATTGTAGAATGAATAGTATTACATAACCATTACCAATGGCGAGAAAGTACGTGCTGTTTCAGCTCCACTAGTTTTATTTAAAAATATTAATTGTTATTTGAATGAATTATTTTACGTTAATATAGTAAATTATTATACAAATACCAACATATTGTTTGACCGGATTTTCATATATTTTATGAAAATTTTCCGGAGCATGGGGCTCCATGTATTGTCTTATTTTGCATGTGGGTAAATCCGTCTCTGCGCGCCTTCTATTGCGCTGTGTTGAACCTGCGCGCAACGCAGAGGCGCGGGCGTACCGCAAGGGCGAGGGATGGGGCGGGGCTGGGCGCAGCGCGGGTGTGGGAAGGGAGGGGGCGGGGCCGTTGTCCGCGCCGGGAAGGCGTTAATTAACGATCAACTGGGCGGCGACGGGCAAACTGGATGCCGCGGTGCAATTACCACCCGGCGTGGCCGGGTGAGAGGGAGCTTGTTCAAACTTAAACACGGACCGCGGCGCCGCAGTCGGCATCCCCTCCCGTTCCCCCCGGGCGGGAGCCTGGAGAGAAGGGCTGCCCCCTCGACACAGGACGACGGCAGCACAGCAGCCGGCGGGGAAAGGGAAAGAGCCGAAAGGCAAAGAATATTTACTCACACGCACACGCACACACACACACACCATATATATATATATATATATATATATATATATATATATATATATATATACACACACACATACATACATATGAGAGAGAGAGAGAGAGAGAGAGAGAGATCTCAGAATCACAATTCATAGCATCTCTTTGGCAAAATAAATACAGACATTAGTAACGAGCATTTGAGGAATATATTTTCAATTGTTGATATCGACGATCCAGTTCAAAAGTGCAGTTAAAATTGATTTTTGTGTTAGATTGTAAATTATGTTTATCATCTCTAATAAAACCATTTCAAAACGGCAACAATTCTGTATGTTCCATTTTGAGCTCTGTATTTCATAGGGTATGAGTAACTCGGTGAACTCTTGCGAACATTCCACACTTTGTAGATCAGTTGTAGGTGAAAATAGATTCATTATGGGATCCAAATAGACCAGAGATTTTTATAAAAGTTAATTCACATGTTTTGAAATTTTATACAGGAGAAATCAGGAAAAGTTAATCTCGGGGTTCCACTAGGTCGTAGTATTTTTCACTTTTGTTTTACTTATAAATAATATTTTTACGAAATTGTAAAACAACAGGAAATACATCTTGGCAGTTATACTTTTGATTTTAAAACATTAACAGAATGATAACACAAATAAACAAACACAATGACAGATGACACAATGACCCAAGTCGTAATATCGTGAAGGGTTGACTTCAGAGGGTATGGCATACATTGTATTTACTTTTGAAAACTACTTTTAAGAGCCCTTTTAAATGCTATAATATTTGTAAAAAAAGTAAGGGAATGGCATTTTGTACAAAACATCATGTAAGACTGAAAATCCAAACAAAATAAAACAATAGAGGATGTAAATCAATTAAAATTGTATGGTGTCACACTTGTAATAAGGATATCGATGAGAAGGCGAAAATCGAAAAATGTTAATGAAACAGATTTAAATTAGTATGTGTGAAACAAAATTGGTAATAACTCACTGTAAATAATTACAAAGTAAAGTGTACGAACATGGAATCAGATGTTGGATTGTGAAAAAAAGAGCGTAAGTAAGCTCCAGGCCAATGATATATGTGTAGCAGGGTATTGAATGACGGATCACAAAAACACAGCCATTAGATATGTGCTATATATAGATGAGCCATTTCATGTGGTAAAAAAACACCGGCAGGTTCCTTATAATATTAGCAGTAAATAATTCCTTTACAATTTTGACGTCAGAATCCTCTAGAAAGTTTTTTAAAAAATTTTTCCTTTTCATTGCAGTATGTATATCACCACGATTTTACGAAAATTTCTAAATCTCAAAGTGCTGTTGTAGACTGGGCACTCTCTAATTTGTGAGCAGTGAGTGCACATTTGTGCGCAGTTCTGACGGCCAACTGGCTAAGGTTCTGATGGCTGAAATTGGGTGCAATTACAGGACCGCAGGCGATACAGAGCTGTCGTAATTTGCACCCTGAAACCGTCAATTAACATATTTTTGTTCTTTCTTCTTTTGTAACCGGAGCAGCACCCTAACAAACAGGTCGCGGACAGAACCCTATCTATCCTTCCTCTTCCTTGTCCTATCCTCACCCCTTGCACACACACTTATACTAGCTCTGAATCTACTTTTTTAACTAACACTTAATTAACATATTTTTGTTCTTTCTTCTTTCGTAACCAGAAAAGTAGATTCAGAGCTTTGACTCACTTCAAGCACAACCTTTCAGATCGTATAGAAGAAAAGTCATCAACCCACTTCTGCAGTAGTAGATTCAGAGCTAGAATCTATCACTATAAGCACAACATTCTGGACGTCATAGAAGAAGAGATATCCTCAAATAACTGATCTGCAGTAATAGCTTCAGAGCTTCAACTCACTATAAGCACAACCTTTTGGACGTTATAGAAGAATAGAAATCGTCAAATAACTGATCTACAGTAGTAGATTCAGAGCTTCAACTCACTACAAGCACAACCTTCTGAAAGTCGAAAAGAAATCGTTTACAAATTGCTCTGCAGAAATGAAAAAACATTCAGAAAAATTCCATAGAGAGCATTTGTTCATTTAGCCAAGGAGAATACGAGGATGCATTTTTTCAACCTGAAAAGATTCACTCCGTATTAATGACAAATGGAAAGGTCAAAGAGAATAGAAATAACTACACTGGACATCTCTCGCGAATAAAGGTAGCAAAACTGGTTTTACACTTGTAACAGTAAAATATTCTTAGTAGGAGGAATCTCCTAGGCCTACACAATGGTGAAATGACCACAGGCAAAATAATGACTAACCCATAAAATATTACGATGATTCTGATGATAAGATTTTATCAAATGTTGTACAGAACGTGGTTTTGTCAGAGCCACATGTGTATAGAAGTAAGTGGAGAGTCTTTGGGACATTTTCGAGGGAAGGTGGATTGAATCGCGAGGCGTGCGGCCAAAGCAGGGGCGCTTGCGCGGTCAGATCCACGAAATCGAGTGACTACCGTCCGGGAGACGGAGTGAGTGGGTGAGTTTAGTTTGTGTGCACATCAACTTCTTTGGTCATTAATCTCGAGTGTAGGGCTACAGCCGAGAGATGGCGGCTTTCATCCTCTCTGAAAATCTGACTTGACCTGCTACTTCTGCCACTGACCTGTAATCTGTAACCTAGAATCTTCCCTTGCCCTTGTTCCTTGCAGGAAGGAACCGATGGACGGAGGTTGTGAGGTTCTTGGTGGAAGCTGGAAACGTCCACCCGTCGGCTGGTACTCACGTCGATAGCACCAAAGTGAGTGCAGTGAGTAGGCGATGCTAAGCTCCTAGGCTTAGCTGCGGGACTTGTCTCAAACCCACATAAAGAAGTTCTTTGAGGAATATTGAAGCCTCCAGTCAGGTTGCCTTAGTCCGGCGTTACTCACGTCGATAGTACTAATTGGCAGAGCAGTGAGGAGACGGGTT
Source organism: Acheta domesticus (assembly GCA_031308135.1). NCBI lineage: Eukaryota > Metazoa > Arthropoda > Insecta > Orthoptera > Gryllidae > Acheta > Acheta domesticus. The sequence goes on along the minus strand of JAHLJT010002406.1, from coordinate 170,818,854 downwards.
GGAGACCCCGAGCCTCCCGGGTTTTACTCCGAGTTGCTCCCAGATGGGCTCTAAGCATCGTCGTGGAAGTGCCCGACACTCAGGGTAATTGAGTAGGGATTCCTCCCGGCGCACTGTGAGTGGCATAATTAGACTCCGGTACTAGTCCTGACCAACCAGTAGCCTTGAGCTGGCAGGTTAGCCCCACCCAAGCTGAATTGGGGAGGCCGCCCGGTGGGATGTTACTATCCCGATGCCAGCTCAAAGACGTACTTTTTCGTCCGCGGGGGTGAAGATAAAGGCCAAAAAGCCTACGTGCTCACCCTGTTGAGGTGAAATACTCCTGGTATGACAAGAATGTGTGGAGTAGTAGCTCAGCCAATAATTGTCCCTTTTTCCAAACTCTCAAGAAAGCCATCAATGAAAAGTTTTCTGGGGCCTTCACAATCGGTACCAATCGTTAGGAACTCAGTTCTTTATATATTAAAATTCGAAAGCTTTAATTTTCAATGTATTTCAGACTTCTTCTATTTTTTGTCGAGAATTCAGCACATTTCGTTCCTTTCTTTCAGCTGAATTCGTGCTTCCCGCCACTCTCATTTTGTTGGCGCTCATGCAGGTAGGTGGCGCTCAGGCAGAGGTTTGGCGAACTACTAAGGAACTCGATGACAGATGCTGACTGGTGGCGCGCTGTGGCGGTCACAGAAATTACAAGAACTCCCGACTTGTATCAGCGGGACTTCCGAATGATCCATTATATGGTCCAAAACAGTTTTATTTGTTCCCCTAAAATTCGTGAGATACACGTTTTTGTAATGTATAAATGCAGAAAAATGACTACCCAAACAGTAATATGTTTGATGAGATACAACCAAATACACTTATTTTCTTACTTTGTATTCTAGATAAAGTTCTGTTATCTCGAGTTACTAGTTTTATTAATTCATGAATGCACTGAGTTTAGTGCAAAAATTGAATATAAATTCCAGAAAATTCACTTTTTTGTAACTAATTGAGTATTTTCGTCAAAACTGTCTCAATGTCAGTCCGTCTCGATTTCAACGTGCAAAGACCTGTAATTCCCAAACATTCCATTTGATTTTGTTTCCAAAGTTGGAATTGTTCTAGCAGTCTACTATTGCTTCAGGACCTAATGATCAATATTAAAATATTATGTTTAAAAAGGAGCAGGAAGTTGCAGTTTTCTAAATTTTCTGGACTCCATTTTGTTTGAAATTTTATTAATTTCCTAGCTTTTAGCATTTTGATTTTATTGTACTTACTTTAGTATCCCGTATTACTTTAGTATCCCGGGAATTTATTAACAACGAGCACCATTTCTAGAATCGAGGGTAGAAATCAATTTTATGTATCCCGCTCTATCCTGCGTTCCGCGCCCTGCCCTGCCACTCTGTCCTGTCTTGCCTCGTCCCACTTAATCCACACTGTCCCTTCTCATCCTGACCTGCCTCGTCCCGCCTACTCTGTCCCTTCCCATCCTTTAGTGCCTCGTCTCACTTAATCCTCACTGTCCCTTTTCATCCTTTTGGGCTCTTCCTTGTCTGGCCACGCTCTATCCCTCTCCGCTCCGCCCTGTCATGTTCTTCACGATCTTACCCTACAAGATGGCGCGATCCGGCTCCAACTCACACGTTAGCAGCGAGGTTTTCTCAATCAGGTATCTTCCACTAGCGGGGCACCGCCCCAGCCGGGATAAGATCTTAAGCTTCCGGCATGTGTGGTAGTGTAGTACGAGTTAGTGTAAGAGGATAGGACAAGGAAGAGGAAGGATAGATCGGGTTCTGTCCATGACCTGTTTGTTAGGGTACTGCTCCGGCATTCACCTTGTTCGGAGAATCAACGGAAACCTACCGATCAGAGCAGCCGACCGCTAGAATTCTCCTCCAGACAGCCGCTGTGTTAGACGTAGCTATCTAGCTAGTGTCGAAAATTCTGCCAGAATCCTAGGACCTCCCGGTCAGAGGGATTGCAATGACATCAGTTGATGCACTGAGCCACCTTACTCGTCGGATGCAAGTATAAGACGTGTGTTAGTACATTTTCGTTCCGGTTATGCGAGGAGAAATTCATCTGCGATTGCCGCTTGTGTGGCGAGAAAACTGCGCCAACTGACAAGCTACACATCCGCGATGTCGTACGTACGTTTTAATTTATTCTAAATATTTGATTTTGAGATTTAATTGAAAAAGAAAAGAAAAATAAGGTATTGAGAACTTAAGTGTGCAATATAAGTTTAGTCTGGGTTTTCGTATTCCGTTTTTCCGATTTTAGTATTCCGTGTTTCGTATTTAGATTCCCAATGTCTTAAAAAAACCTGTATTTTAATGGAAAAAAGTCTCCCATAATATAGAGAAGAAAAATGTGAAAACGTAATGCAAAAAGAAAATGAAAAAAGTATGTGACGTAACGCTAATGGGATCCCAAAATTGATAAGAAATTTCTAATTTTGAGACTCTTGTTCTGAACAGTTATTTTCACTGCACTTAGACTATTCTGAAATGTTAACAAATGATCCTACAGAGGTAAAGTATGATGCTGTTTGTACTGTAACACATATTTGATGGTTTGATAAATTCCTGAATCACTTGAGTGGTATGACATGAAAAGAGGACTATGTACTCCGACAGTTGACTAAAATGTTCGAAGAAAGTAGAGAATAATGGTTACTAATGAACTTTCTTTGTGGCAAAAAGGAATTGAAAAATGAATTCTTGTATTCAATTAAATATTCTCCTCAATGCCATAGGAGTGTCTTTAAAATGTGTCTGGCACATCTATCAGGATATTATTCCTTCCTTCCCGAACAAAAGTACGTTGGAAATGCATTTGCATACGATTATCGTGATGTTGATGAATGTGATTCACATCTCGTTCAGATCTTCTGTCAAATTAAAAAAAAGAATACCCTGAAACTAAATTTTGTACGTCACTAAGTGCGTTTTATTAGGGAAGATTTAAATTATTTAAAGCCTTCATCCCGGAGAGAATCTTTTTAAGTTCCGGGTCCATTCTTCTCTCTTGATCCCATCCATTATGGAGCACTCGCTCGCAGTGTTTCCGGCTGAAGAGAGACTGATCATTAAGGACGACCCGTGCTGATAGAATAGTTGATCACAAAATGGCTGCTGCATCTGCTGTGCCGCAAGGGAAAGATAATGAGAGGTACTTTTCGCCTAAAAGTTAGCTGCTTGTGGATAGTTCTGATATAAGAAATTCGCTTGCCTTAAAACTAACGTTGTCTTGAATATGCAACAAGTTTATGGAATGAAGACAAGTAAATACGAAAAATCAATAAACAAGAACGAAAGGAAATTTTAAAGAAACGTATTAAATTGTTGTCAAAGTGTGATGGCAAGAGACAAAGTTGTGAAGACAGAGGGTGAAACATTTATTTATACTTATTTATTTTAACATAAAAATAAAAGTAAACAACAACTGAATGTGAAATTAGGAAAAGGGGTAGGAAAGAAAAGCTATATTTATTGTTCAGAACAATTCAAAAGTACATTCCGATTTCTTAAAAATAAGTATTAAACAAAACATGTAACAGTAGTATACCAATGCCATTCTCATACCCTTAGAATACGAATGAGGATCATCGGCGGACTATAGAATAAATTCCATTATAACTTAAGGAGAATGTTATATATTTAAGAACTAATGCTACCAGTATTTTGCTTTCTTGTATACGTACGTAGTATATACGGAGTAATATTATTCTTAGTGAAGAGAAAGTTGTTGTAATGCTGCGGCGAAAAGTGCTGTTTTCTTTTTCGACAGAAAAACTCGTTTTGTGGTTCCCTGACATTGTAAAAGAGGATTTTTCGTGTCCCTGTAGTATGTAGTAAATCACTTTCTCTATAACGTAGTGTAAAAGATTCCACGTATTGCATCTTAAAAAGCTTTTTTTCATAAAGTCCCTCCGTTTATATGTCTGTGCGTCTGTGAACAACACGAGCGCCTAAAATATTCATAGGGTTTTTCAAAAATGAATGTTCCCCGCTCGAACTGACCCGACTTGAGAGCCCTGTGATTTTGGAAAGAATTATTTAAATTTTGGGGCTACTTCTCTTGAAGCCGCTGGGGCATGTATTTTTTTTTAAAGAGGGCTGCAATTTTTTAAATAATTCTTAAAAAAATCCATTAAAATAGTACATTTATAAAGACGACATATGCCAGATTTCCACTGTTATTTTTGAAGTTTCAAAAAATGAAAAAGTTTGTCATTTTTGAACGTATCAACTTCCTTATTGAACAACTTTCTTATTGAAGTGAGAATTTTTCTTTAAATGAGATTGTTCTCCATAATTAGTTGTTTAATTAATATAACGTACATTCTTTTAAAATTATCAGTAGTTTTGTGCAATTTTGAGAGAAATATGTGCTATATTAGAGACAAGGTTTTCCCAAAAAATGCGTCAAAATTTTTATACTTTATGTATGGATAGTATTGTACACACTGAATCTCTGTATTGTGAACACTAGCGCCTGAACTATTGTATTGTATGCACTGGCATCAACGCCATTTTGATGTATTCTTTTGGATTTTCAAAACTTATACAAATGCATTTTTTCGAAACACCTGTCGCGTCGTTAAAATTTACATTATAGTATGTAGATTTACTTATAGATTACGTAGATTTACTTATTTAATACTTTTGTTAACTTACTCGCAGACGCGTGTACAAAGTATCTCTAAGTTGTTTTTTTCAAAAATCCAAAGTTTTTGAGAACGCGGAAACTAAAATTGGTGTATTTTCGAAAACGTTCGATCCAAATTTTCTCAACAAAAGCTTCGATTTCCACACAAAAATCTCCATTTTAGAAAAGTGTTTAGTTATTACGGTATTTCGAAGGCCTGATTTCCAAAAAGATATTTTGGGACCGAAAAATTAAGAAAATATTGAAAAACGCTGTTATTTATTTTCTTTTTATTTAATTTCTTTTTGTACATTGTTATTTTTATAAACACAGAATAAAAATAATTATTGTACGGAAACGGAAAGTAAACCATGGTGTTAATTGAAATGTTTTGTAAGTATTTTGACTGATAACATTTGGTCAAATGTTTGGAAATATCTCGGACAATATCAACTTATATGTATCAAGTACTATACCTGGGGTCTTTTTGAACCCCAAGCTCTACCGACTACTGGAAGTGGAAAACATAAATGTGTACGGCAACATATGAGTGCATATAATTGATTTTATACTATGATTCCTTTTTCAATTTATTTTCAGTAGTATAATAAATATAATTTTTTTCATATTAAATATTTCATATGAAGAATAATCTTCACCATGCATAGCACTCATTGTTGATATACAGGTTGAGTCACGTAACTTTAGCACCTCCTGTAACTTTTGAACGGTTGAAGTTATTGCAATGCAATTTCACGAAAGTGCATGAGGGGAAGGGGGTAATAGATACGTGCATTAATTTCTATTTCATCACTTGTATTTTACGAGATTTTTTAGGTAACTTTGTTTTTTCAAATGGAACTATACATATTTTTTCAGTCCATCATGACGAGCGTAAAAAGACGAATCCAATGATGTACATATTGTCATATGTTAGATAAGCATTTTTTGATTAATTTTGATTTTTGCGACTGGGGTTTAACGGACATTTTGAATAGTCCACCACACAAGGTCACGCAGCGCTCCACCAGCAACGCGCGCCCGGGTAAGGGAAGGGAGATTTGAAGATACGAAACATATTCCAAATATTCACAAAACCATTGCAGTTTTTTCCTGAACTGTGCTTTCCATCCTTCCGCATTTCCAGATTTTCGACTTTCTTTGATTAAAGAAATTAAAGGATGAAAAATAAGGATTTGTCATAAGTTTGTATCGTAATAAAATTGTTTATAACTTCAACTCCATTTAATGGGGTTTCATGAGATACGTATTAATGGTATCTTGAAACAAAGCACAATAAGAATAAATAATTAAAACTGTACAAAAAATATTGCGTATTTTGAGCAAACAATTTCAATGTTAATAAGAATATAATAATAACTTAGGGATAGAAATAATCTTATTTCAATAAATACTACTTAAGACAAATCCGTATTTTCAATCCCTAAGAAACACAAAATATCTGAAAGTGGATCAGGATGGAAAGGAGAGTTCAGGAAAAAATGCAACAGTTATGTGAATATTTTTCGTATCTTCATATATCTTCTATATCTTTCGTATCTTCTTCTTCCCTTCCCTTTCCCGACCCCGCGTTTGCTGGGGGAGCGCTGCGTGACCTTGTGGGGCTGACAGTTACAATAAAAATATCCGTTAAACACTAGTCGCAAAAAAATCACAATTACTCAAAAAAATGCTTATCTAACATATGACAATATTTATATCTTTGGATTCGTCTTTTTACGCTTGTCATGATAGACTGAAAAAATATGTATAGTTCTATTTGAAAAAACCAAGTTACCTCAAATATCTCGTAAAATACAAGTGATAAAAGAGAAATCAATACACATATCAATTAGCCCCATTCCCTCAATTACTTCCGTGAAAACTGCATTGCAATATCTTCAACCGTTCAAAAGTTACAGGAGGTGCTAAAGTTACGTGACTCACCCTGTATAATGCTTCAGTAATATTTATAGAAGTTTGAGAAAATTATTTTGAGATGAATCGGATATTGACGGTATCCGATTTAACGACGATTTAACGATGTAACGGCGGTAATTTTTACTTCCCCGTGTACGTACTATGTACGGAGCAATATACGTACTATAGGGAAAGTTATGTAATGCTGCGCGAAAACACGGCGAATTTTCGGCAGGAAAAAAATTAATTGCTGGGCCGTGATAACGTAAAAGTGGATAAATCCAGCGGCTAAATAAAAAAACAATCCCCTAACACGTGATGTAGCCAGAATCCTTGATTCCTCATACGGAAAAACCAATTGAAAGCAAAACGTCCGTCCGTCCGTCCGTCCGTCTGTGAACAACACTAGCGCGTAAACCATACGTATGATTTCTTCTAAAATGAATATTCACCGGTCGATCTGGTTCCACTCAAGGCGCATCGATTTTGAAGAAAATTCTTCAAAATTTAGGGGAACTTTACATGAGCCCTCCGAACATTTTCAAAATTTTCTCAAAAAAGGTTCCAAATTTTTTCTTAAAAATTTCTTGTAAAATTAGAGTAAAATACACTTATTAAGGTGGCATACGTCCGATTTTCACGGTTAACTTCGAATTTTCGAAAATTGCAAAAGTTTGACATTTTTTCGGCGCCTTCTTACAACTACAAAATTGAAGATAGAGATTTTTCTTCCAATTAAAATTAATTCTTCAAAGTGAGTTTTTTAATTAAGGTCGTGTACATTTTATTAAAATTTCAGCAGTTTTCTGGCAATATTGCGCGAAATATTTGCAATTTTAAAAAATTACAAAAGCAAGATTTTCTCAAAAACGGCTCGAAACTTTTTCTTTAAACTTTTGGTAGAGATAATGCTACATGTACTCTATGAGGTGATATAAACGCCATATTGCTTTAATCTTTTATTTTTTCAAAAATTACAAAATTTTAATTTTTTTACTTATTTCTCAGTCCGTAATATTTACACTAGCGGCGATTTGTTTACATTATTATATTTATGAGTACATGTGCTTTAAATAATGTCAAGTGACGTTTCTCGAGAACTGAACCGTTTTCTGTGAAAACTAGCTCAAAATTCTGCATTTTTAGAAACGCTCAAAGGCAATTTTATCGTAAATGGCTCCATATTTTTTCTTCAAACTTTTGAAACGGTTAGTGCTAATTGCACTCTTTAATATGACGTAAAGTTCAATTTGAGGTATTTTTTTGTTTTTGCAAAAATTACAGAGCTGTAACTTTTTTGAAAGATCTCTCACACCTTTAATATGCACATTACCAGCAATTTGCAATATTATTGTATTTGTAAGTAATAGTGCTTTTAATTACTTTAAATTAAGTGTTTTTAAAACTAAAAAGTGTTCTGTGAAAAAGAGCTTCAAATTTCGCATTTTAGTAGTGTTTAATCGCCATTTTCTTAAAAAGGTTCCAAATTTTTCAAAGAAAATTGCCATGTAGGACGTGGTTTTAGTGTTCTTTAACATTCTAAAATTAATATTTATGTTCTACCATTAGGAAAACGAAAAATTAAGAAAATGTCGAAAAAATGTTTTTGGGTGGCGATGGCAGCTAGCACGAGTATGTGGCAATTCCAAATAGCTAGCCCAGACTCAAGGAAATAGAAAAATAATACGGGAAAGTTTGTGCCATTCTGTAGCACCACTAGTTTTGTTCATCTTGTCAAGTTCAAGACAAGATATTTCAAATGATAATGAGAAAATAACAGACTGTACCATATATCAAATTGCTGACATGTAACAAAAAATATTAATAACTCTCTCACAAAACTTCGAAAATGTGTGAAAATGGTTGGGTACCTCCTTAATATGCCTTTTCTCAGTGCACAAAGGCATATCTAGAAGACTGAAATTATCCAGCAAATATTTAGGAAAATATTAACAATTGATGATGGTGAGGTCCAAAACGACCCCAGATATCGTAAGAGATTTAAAGAAAACGCGCATTTTTGTGTCTTTGCGTTCTTAAGATTTGGAAGGTGGTTTGGGAAGAAACTGGTTACTATGTCAAGAATGTGGGATAAATAATATGTTTTGATAAAAATAGCTGGCATTGAAGATCAAGTTTCAGAGATTAATGTTTGTGATTAAAGTGGTTAAGATGTGAAATGTTGAAACAATAGAATAATGTGGTATATTTGACCTCAAAGTTTGCTAGTTACGTAGATGGATTTGTGTGATGTTTTCGTTGCAAAATAAAATATTGCAGTGCTTCTTATACTTACGTCACCATTTAAAATTCTTACAGAGAAAGTGATAAGAAATGAAAAACGCTAGTGGCTTAAATGAATGATGATACTTTACTTTGCATTCATCATTTCAAATCGTTCATAGTTAAAAGTTTGTGATTAGTGAAGGTATTTTCCCTTTGTTAATTGGTCTATGCGTTTGACTCATAAAATATGAAAATTCTTGAATTATGACTATCAAATTATTTTTTCGTATTAGCCGAATTAGAGATAGAGTTATCAAGTAAAACTCAATAATGTTAGAACGTATCCTGAATAAATTAAGTGGAAATTTTACAAAGCCATCAGAAGAATTGGGTTAAGTCGTGTGAAGAACATATCATAGTCAATTTTGACTGTTTATGTCAGCATATTCGTAAATAAAAAGAATTTGTAAACCCTCATCCCTCCCAACCCTCAGGACGCTTTTTTTGTTATTAAAGAAAACAATGTTTTGTCTATTAAAATGTAAGATATTGGCTGAACTTCGATTAACATACATTAGTTTTAAAATTAACGGTAAACTAATTGTGCGTTTTGTAATAAGCCACTCTTAAGAAACTTTTTCTTGGATTTTTAGTTGCCTACATTGCCTTAGGTGCTTTTTTCGTGCACCATATTTTCTCTGTGAGCAAAGAGACTCATAAAAAGTAAATTGTCATTTCGTTCAGTATATATCATACATTTACAATCCACATGCACTACAACTATCGTGGGGTTTCATTCTGCTCGTCGAACGTTTTTAATTTTGTTTCTTATTGGCTCTTTGGAAAGAAATTTCTTTGGTATGACAGAAGCAGAGACAAGTGTGTTACGCACAGTAGTGTTATACTTGGATTTTTATATCTTGACGCGTGAGGGCGTGTCTTCACGATGGAATATCTCGAGGTAAATTCGCGTCTTTCTCGGTCGTTCCGCCAGATGCATAATTACGAGCACTGCTCGATACGGTCGCGATCTTGTGGCATCTTGCGGCATCTTGATCGAGAAAGACGCGAAATACCGTGAGATATTCCATCGTGAAGACAGGTCCTCAAGCGCCAAGAAATAAAAGCCAAAGTATAGCCAGGAAGTCGCAGCAACTGTGAATAAGTGTAGTAAATATAGTTGTCTTATAGTAGTTTTTGTTTACGGGTGTGAGTGGAAATTTGATTCTAGTGATGAATAACATGGTTATCCATGTAAACATCGCAAGTGGCTTCAACAACACTTCGGTATCAGTTTCGCATTACATATTTCCAGAGAGAAATTCTCGTTTTGTGTACCATTAATGACATCTCCATAACCTAGAAGGTTACAGACTGATTACGGCAATTCATCATGGGTGTTATCTTTGTTAAATGGTGAGTTTCTATCATATTTTTTTTTGTTTCATGAAGAACGTAAGGTGAACTGAATATTTTGCCGGTTGTCGAGCAAGATTTCTAGAAAAGAAATTGTAAGCATGCTAGAAATTACTTTTATGGCAATTGAATTTCCATTTATTTGTTGTTCAATTGAAGTGTAATCTTTCTGTATCGTTCAAGAACAGTAATACAGGCTTCAGAAAAAAAAAGTTTTTAGATAAACGAGGTTAGTGTTCCCTGGCCGTTGAAATATATGTCACAGTTACTAAGTGATAGTTTGTAAAGTAAACGTTACTAAAATGCTTCATAGGAATTATGTAAAGAACTAAAATAAATAAAACTCATATTTTTCAAATGTGCCAGAGTTGATGTGCCTGTGAAGGACATAGAGAAGCCCAGAAAACTTGCAGAATGATTCAGTTGAATATTTTATTACACATTTTTGTCTTTGGCTAGTTCTGTGTGTGGGGGTACACCTTATTTGTACTTATAGGATTTTGAAAAGCTGATGAAAATGTGCTAACTTTCATATTACAAGCCACATATTTTATTTTTTAGATGAAATATAATATAGTAATATATTTGTGAGACTTTTTCTCCAACTTAACAAACCCTAGACAAAGACTTGAAGGCATAATATAAATATCTTTTCAGCGTTTTTAGGTGAATTGTTAGTAATCACAATGTAATTAGAAATTCTTGATTCATTTACTTTTTTTTCATTCTCAGTTTTCCAGGGATGTCTTCTGTATATTGCTAACCCAGGTTAATGTGAAAGAGGGAGCAGAGAACTCAAAAAAACTTTCAATATATGAGCGGTGTAGGCCAGAAAACTGACAGTAAAACTTTCTTCCACTATTTCTGATCGTGGAGTGTTAGTGATACCCCATATATTTTTTATTTTAACTAGTTAATTCTAAAATGGTAATTTTATGCTTGAAAATTGACTTGAAAATTGATTATGGTAGTATGCATTCTGATACATTTAACTTCCATATGTAAAACAACAAATGGAATCATTAATTGACATGACCACATGTCTGTATGCGCCATGCTTTAACATATTTTTAATATAAAAAACAGTTAAACTGCGTGTAACTAACCGTGGGGAAAATGTCTTCTGTGCACATTTTCCTGAGTTCTTGGATACCTACCCCAACTCATACACAAGTTTAATTATGAATAGAAAGGTGTACGTAAAAATAAATTTGAAAGGTTACGTAAAAATGTCTCTCAAAAATTTTAAAAACTGACACGAAAGAAATTGGTCAATAATTTTGAATCTAATTTTATTGCCTTTTTAGAAGAGTATAATCAATCCTGTTTTGAAAACATTTCAAATGTTCCGGTGCACAAGGGTGCATTAAAAGTTAGTTAACGCGTGTATAATGGGAGCCGCACAAGTTTTTTAACAACCAATCCGGAAATTCAGACAAATTGGCCGAATAATTATTTTTTTAGCTTACCGATTATTTTCAGAAATTCATAGAAAGATATTTCAGAAACAAACATCGTGTCGAAAATGTTTGTGGAAACTTCTAATGTTGACTTTTTGGCTGTGGACCCTTTGCAAGATCAACCGCAATTCTCGAAAAATATTTGTTGAAGAGACTAGCCATGTTTATCTCTCATTAACTTTTGTAACGAACATTCTTAACAGGGTTTCTAGTTAATGTACTTTTTACTATACGAAGCCCTAATACTTTCGTTTCGGTATTCGAATTCAAAATATACTTACCATGATTCTTGATAGCTTACCTTCTGACTTTTCTTGATAATTACTAATATTTTTGGAAGTATCAGTGGAAATCATGAGATATTGTGATATCTGGGAATGAAATAAGGAATTTCTTTGGTTGTAGGTGATGCTATAATCTCTCGTATTATCCAAGTTTTTTTCATGAAATATTCAATTTAATTTTTATGAGGAAAGCACGTTTTAAAGTGAAATGAAAGCGTCGAAAGAAAAGGATTATATTCGTCGTTTTTATCAACAGTATTGTAAACCGTATCCTATGATTACTGCAGAAAGTACTCTATGAATCATTTTCTTTACTTTTAGTAAACAATATACACATACGTGTATTATGTAATGTGTCGGTGTTAACATTTATTGTAATTGTAAGAATTTTGTGAATCATGACCACTGAATTTTAAGTCTTTCGACCCAATTTCTTATCAAGTGGTTTTGATTCATTATCATTTGATCAATTGTCCTCTTTGATTAAAGTGTGTTTCAAGTAGAGACATTTATTGTAATATATGACCTAAAGAAATTTATTGAGAAACTGCTCTTTCTAGAAAGATTCGAACAGAAAATCTATGTTAAAACCAAGGAGATAGAATCGTTATTATTTATAACGTAAATATAAGAAACTCCATGTATTGTACCCTTATTTGATTTCCTTGCTCAGGTGAAAAGGAATTGTCTCTGAGATTGGGTGAAAGGAGAGTAGGTTCAGAGCAGGAGGAGGTGGCAAGAGGTTCGAAATAGGGATGGAAAGAGGAGAAACGAAGGTGGTGAAAGAGACAGGCAGGCGACTGCGTTGGATTTAGTGATGTGTAATGCTGACTTCCGAATGTAATTTCCAGCAAGGTTCATGTGCAGACCATCCCGGTTTCCCCGTAAATCGCGGTGACGGAGGTTGCTGCGATTTCCCATGGAGAGTTGTAGACAACCACCCTGACCCTGAATTTCACGGCGGCACTCACGTCGTTTGCTTCAAGATGGAGGCAGTAGGCGATGCTAAGCCCCGTGTTGCCGGGCTTCGCCTGATAACTCACCAGTCGGACCCTGGCATGGTGCTGGAGTTTGCTGTGATTTCTGTTGGAGAATTGTAGACGATGTCTCTCATCCTGAGATATGCGGTGGCACTCACGTCGTTAGCTTCAAGGTGGAGGCAGTGAGTAGGCGGTGCTAAGCTCCTAGTTGCCGCGCCTTGCCCGGTAACCCACCAGTCTGGCCCCTGGCGCGTCGACCTTTGGGCAGGATTGGGCAAAGGAGATTCTTCGGAATCCTCTGAAATCCACAGAGAGAAGTTCGAAGGGAAACTGATACCTATCGTCAGGTTACCGAGATTCTGGTGAAACTCACGTCAATAGCCTAAAGGTGTAGGCAGTGAGAAGGCGGGAAGAGGGCCCCAAGCCGCCCGAACCTTAGTTCGGGTGGTCCCCTGTTGGGCTCTTGGCTTCGTCGTGGCAATGGCCCGATTCTTTGGGCAAAGAGTAGGGACTTATCCCGGCGCATTGATTTGACTCCGGTTATAGCCTGGAAAGCCAGTAGATTTAAGCTGGTAGGGAGGCACCAACCCAGGAATTGAGTAGGGAGGTTGCCGTGGGGGCAAACTGTGTTTCGGGGGCAACCGAATACCAGCCTGTCGTCGTACTTGTGCGGCGGTGGGGAGTGCGGATAAAGGCTCAGCCCCAGGTGCTCACCCCGGGAACTTGTGCCCTCTGGTAGAACATGTATAGAGTGTGGAGTAGTAGCGTAAGCAGGGTCCATACATCCCGGTTGAAGGGTTTCGCAGAGAGGAAATGAATTATCAATACTCTAGACTGTCTGTTAGAATACAATCTATTAAATTAAAAGTTCCAAGTTTTAATTTAATAGGAAATGAAGAACTATAAGTGTGACATTTGTTTCTCTAAGATGCAGCTTTAATTGTTAGTTAGCCTGTTTAGTCTCGTTGCATAGTGTTGGTTTTTTATACCGGAAGGACCAAAATGACCAAACGTTACCAAAATGTTATTGTTTTGAACATCACATTATAATTTGTTTACGTATTGTTCAGGTGTAAAATGACCGCCCAAATTAATGTCGTTCTGCCATCCTGTGATAATGACTCCTTCCCGATTGGTCAATGCCTTCGTATGGGTATCCAACTCAGCAGTCACGTCCGCAAACCTTCTTTTTAAAAACAAATGAAACTGAATAGCTAGAGGGAAACTTCGTACTGAGAATGGAGAAAATATGGCGACCAAGGCTCACAGCTAAAATTGGTTCCCGTTTTTTACGTCGAATAGGAATGTCTTTATTTTAAAGTGGGTTAGAATGTACAGATTTGCGTGTTTTTGTTTTAACCCTTTTCTTGGGCTGTTTATGTTGGTATATATGTGAATTTGTTGATAGTAGAGAAGGGTTTTGGGAATTAGGAAGGCAAGGAAAATCTGTTTCATAATTTAAAACACTAAATTTGTTTTGAGTTGTGATTAGAAGGGGCGACCATGTGTGTAATCATGGGTACACGGTTGGGAAAATTCAGTGTAGGCGACTTGTGTTCTACCGTCTGTATTGTGACGATCTCAGAATGTTGATCTAAATTAAGGTTTATATGAGTAAAGTGAAGACCCTCGGTGGCCCGTTGGTTAGCGTGCTCGCTTTCCAGGGGGCAACCCCAGGTTCGATTCCCGGTCGCGGCAAAAATTAACTGTGCGCTTTCCTTGCAGTGTCCCAGTGTCTGTTGCTGTGTGACCATTAGAAAGCTCACTTCTCAGGTTGAGAAGACTAGAAATACGGCTTAGGGATGGTTATGTGCTAACCACACGTACCCCTTAGCCCATGACCGCAAGGCCGGGAAGCCGGCGGTAGGTCTTAACTCATAAAGAGCTGTTGTGCCAGAGCTCGTAAAGACTTGTTGTGTCAGAGCTCGTAAAGAGCTGTTGTAGGTACTTACATACACACATGAGTAAAGTGAAAGCGTACGTTTCCTCAGCTGGCGTCAACAGAAACATGGCTGATAGAGAGACACCGAGTCGTAAGCATAGTTGCTAACCTTTCTTTCTACTGTTCTGCAACCTTCTTCAGGACGAAGTGTCCTGGTCTCTATATGTGTGAAAACTTTCAGTGTGTAGAGAGAGTAAGATGTGTAGAACGAATACGCGTTTTATGTACGTAATGAAATGGGAAATAAATATAATAGAACTCGAACAAGAGCAAAAAGTTCCCAACTTACAATTTTGAAACTGCAGAATTGAAGTTTATTCAATAAATTAACTAGTAGTGCTACAACAACAAATACTTTCTACATTATTTATAACTTTTGTAATTCTTGAAAATTTTGAGAGTTCAACGAAAATGACACCTACGCCATTCTCTTAAGCGTCTTTTACGCTATCAAAGGACAAAGTTGATTTAAAAAAATTGGAATCTCTTTAAGAAAAGTTTGAAAATGTAATTGAGGCTTCATATAAAGTATCCCCCAAAAGTAAAATCTCCGTTTCAAACTCTTAGGGTCTCGAGTTCCTTTAAATTGATCGAGGAATATCAATTTTGGAGAAAACGGTTTAGACGCTAACATTGAGCACGTACAGACATTTTGCTGTCTATCAATTTTTCGGAATCAAGGACTCAGAAAAACATGGATTCTGACTAAACAACGTGTTAGAGAAAGTAAATTACTATACACAGGAAGAGGATTTATCCCCTTTTTTCTTTCCCGACTCCGGCAATAAAAGTTTTTCTGTCGAAATTTCGTGGCGCACTGTTACAATACTTTCTGTTCTTACGATGTTAGGGTAAGGAAGTAAAATGATAATTCGGTATCAGTTTACGAAAGTTCATCTACAAAATCGAATGCAAGCAGATACTTATGAAATTTGGAAATGAAGTAATGAATATTGCAGCATCCTTAACCTGCAGGTATTTAATACAATCAGTATACGACACTTCTGGGTGAATATATCAGAGAGTCATCAAAAGTTGCAGTAGAGACTGGTGTTTTCTGGGAAGGTATGGCCCCAAATACGATCACAACAAATATTTATCTAACCTTCTTCCAAAATATTTCATTTAAACTCACAAAACTCCTGTCACTTGAAAACTTTTTAGAACTAAATAAAATTCTGACAATGAAGTTACTTGTCACGAAGTTCTCCTGCACAGATGAAGATTATCTACGAATTACCATGTCCTTATTATCAGATTTCAGAGCAAGAATTAATTTGTAGGATATATTTTCGTTCAAACCGTGAATAAAATTTCTTTCTTGTTTCTTGTTTGTTCTCGTTTCTACTTTCTATTTACTTTTACATTTGTTCCGTCTCTGCGTTTTTGTGATTTTCAAAATTGCTAAAGGGTCATTCCTTGTTCTACCCCCTTCCCCCTTCATGAATTTGTTTCACCAATGGCACCTTTGAATGTTGTGTGAATAGTGTGAAGTTTGTTACTGTGAGGAGATAACTTGATTAAAGATGCTTCAATAAAGACACAAGGACATAAAGAAATGGGAAATTAACTTTAAGTGGAAATTAACATGCGATGAACACTAGTTCGGGTGCATAGAAGTTTTTAGAGCTTTTTTGAAGTGAGCACACCAAAACATTGTAAATGGATTCTTTTCAAGCTATTTTAGAAGCAACTTATGCCTCTTCAATTGTTAGTAATTTTCTTGAATAAATCATTTGAATTCGTTTCCTGTGTTTATCTTTCCCTAATAAACTGTTTGTTAAGTATTTTGACATAAATTGAAACTTCTTCGCGTTGTAAATTACGTGTTGGGAGATTCGAGGAGGTTTTATGGTAATTGCATAGGCCGAAGGTCGAAGCCTTACCACCAACTTTGATATGCGTATCGAAGCATCAACTGCGCCCTAAACGTATTAGATTAAACACGACACCATTCCGCTCACGTTCTTCTTGTTCTCTTGGTAATAAGTCGACGCCTTCACGTGGGGAACAACAAAGGGGAGAAAACCTGATAACTTTTATTGTTTATTTATTCGTAATTTCCCTTCCGTCCGGCCTGAATGACCAATATAGCACACTGTCTCAGTTTGTCTAGAGTCCCAGGTAAGAATTCCACTCTGGCAATGAATATTTTTCCCAGCTCTTTCGTGTGTGTTATATCTGGGAGACTGAAAGTATATTAACATCTAGTGCATTGTGGAAATTCTTTGAAATGTTGCCATAGCCAAACTTTTTACGTTATGTAGTTCAAAGCTTTACTGTGTGCGTGAAATACTACAGTTTTCTCTTACAATAAAAATGTCTCGAGAGAATCAGGAGAAACAAATTTGCAACTCTTGCGTTTCTAGGTAATCCTTCATTATAATGTTTATGTTTACATTTTAGAATGATCAACATTCATTGGATGCATTTTAAAAGAATTGAGCCCTTCACAACACATCATCTCCTTCAATGAATTGTGAACCCCAATATAACGATCCATTTCGCGACGGAAGTTAGTACAAAGCATTTTATTGCCGATAACTTAGGGAGGCTTTAGTCAGATCGTTTTGAGCGTTTTTCGCTAGAACGTGTTGTTGACAAGAAATTTTACAAAAGTGCATGATCACTTGACGAAAATTATCGCATTCATAATTCAAACGCTCCCTTTTTTTGCCTTCCTCGAGGGTTACGAAGGAGAACAATTTCTCCTTTCTTCACTGAATGCACAATGTAAGCACATCCATCAAATTCTTTTCCCTTTAAGGATTGATGGATGAAGCGGGAAGGGCTTAAGGTATCGAGTGCGGGGCAGGGGGGAGGGGGAGGCATGTGTTGAATGAGACTACTCGGGAGAGGAGAGGGAAGAGGGGAAGGGAGGGGAGGGAAGGCGCAATTTTCCCCTTAGGAAGTCTCTTTTATTCCGCTTGTCTTTGATTTATGCTCAGGGGCCCAGGGTGGCTCCTTCAAGAGGTCTCTTGCCGGGAACCGTTGATGCAAGATTCATAGGCAGCTGCCCGATACAAGATCACCGGCGGACGAGAGTGTTTTTCATCGAGCGCCAATCATTAGTGGCAAAAGGGGCGCGCACAGTGTGACCAAATGGCAAAATCGGGGCCAAAATTTAAAAAGTTTGCGTTGTTTTGAGAAAGATTGGCGATCAGTCGATAAACAGTAATTAGGGTTGCGAAGTTAGCCACAAACATTCTGAATTCTTTGAAGAAAAAAGAATTATTTAGAGAAAAATAACGTGCCACTCTGCTACAGATTTTTTTGCAAAGTTAGTAACTATAAAAATTCTAACTTTGAGCAATGCTGAACCAAAATCTTTGCTCTGAGATGACTATCAACGTTCAGGGACAGTATCACCATATACACAATATGGATAAAAATGTTATCATTATTTGAATTCCTGTTCAACTAGAAATACCAGAAGAGGTAAGAAGAAGACCCCCAACACTTCAGTCAAGATGATTGATCTTCAGTAAAGAAAAAATACATACGATATTCAATTTCCATAAACGATGCATAGAAACTCTCTGATCAAGCCTTAAAAATGAAATGGAGGACTTGAAGACTTGAAAGGGGACAAACTTTCATTAGAAAAACAATTTTTATGAGAAGAAAATAGAAAAAAACTGCAAGAAACTGCTAAGTTGCTATTATTAGGATCAGATCTCAACATACGAAAATAAGTCACTTCCACTTGCTAAATAAGAACCACTCTCATACTAGTGATACATGCAACGAACGACTAAAAATAGACTATCATTTATGTATTCCCCCAACATATCCTTTATAACAGTCAGTGCTTCAAAGTTACCATTTATCCATAATTATAATTAAATATCTTACCAGAATAAATTATAAGTTCTGAAGAATTATCAACATACATCATGAAACGCAAAACTTATTGTTGTTGTTGTTGCAAATTTAAGTGCCATGAACTTTACAACTGTTTAACTCAACAACACACTTTACAACCACCTTACTCTTAAAACTGTTTTATAACAACCTTTAAATGCAAATGTAAACATTCATTTAATAACTATTTTAGGCAGCCCTAGTAAGAGAGGATACTTTTAGAGCATACAAAGCGTGATAAAATAGTTATTCTACGAGTGGTTAAAGTGACATTTTGTTTTGCGATTAGGAAACGTTGCGACCCGAGGCCGACAGGTCGAGTAGTGCAATCCTAAGTGAAAAATAAAATCACTTTCATCACGTGTTTCGTATACTATTTTAAACAGCCTTGCCTTGTATGATTGAACTAAAATAAAATTAATCTCAGTAAGGCAGTAATGTTTTACACACGTGGTCAAAGTGATTTTATTTTGTTCGTAGTATTGCGCAACTCTCCCTAACAGTCTCGAGTCACAACCTTTCAAACTCGCAAACTCGCAAAAAAATGTCACTTTTACCACACGTATCATAAATATTTTGTTTTGGAATATAATATTGTAAAATTATAGTTTATAAATGATGGAATCTGTATGAAAATGATTGCTAATAACCAATGCAGTTCATGTGACTAACAGAAATATAATAGATTTTTAATAAATATAATAGACTAGTGGGAACCCGTGCGATTAAATCGCACGGTTAGCCAAATAACCAAACTATTTTCTGATTAAATTCTTTTTTGTATTCCAACATTATAAACAACCTAACCTCACTAAGATCACTAACCTCTACTATTTCAAGATTTCTATTCAATGCAGAAAATCACGTTCACGTGCTTACACAACCTATACTAAACTGAAACCAACAACTAGTGGTGCTACAGAATGGCACAGACTTTCCCGTATTAGTTTTCTATTTCCTTGGGTCTTCGCTAGCTATTCGGAATTGCCACAAACTCTTTCTTGCCAGCTGTCATCTATCACCGCCAAAAGTAAATTCTTTTGGTCATTTTCTTAATTTTTCGGTTTCCTATTGGTAGAACGGAAACATTAATTTTAGAATATTAAAGAACATAAAAACCTAGTCATAAATGGCAATTTTCTTTTAAAAATTATGTGCAGTTTAAGAGAAAATGGCGTTTTAGCGCTACTAAAAATGCGAAATTTGAAGCTCATTTTCACAGAAAAGTTTTGAGTTTTCAAAATATTTTATTTGAAGTTATTTGAAGCACTTACACACACAAATATAATAATGTTTACTAATTGCTGGTAATGTGCATATTAACGATGTGAGAGATCTTTCAATAAAATTACAACTATGTAATTTTTGAAAAAACAAAAAATAACTCAAAATAAACTTTACGCTATACTAAAGAGTGTAATTATCACTATCCGTTACAAAAGTTTCAAGAAAAAATTTGCAGCCATATACGAGAAAATGGCGTTTGAGCATTTCTGAAAATGCCGAAATTTGAGCTACTTTTCACAGAAAACGGTAGTGTTTTCGAGAAACCTAACTTGACATTATTTAAAGTATATATACTCCTAAATATAATAAAGTGAAA
Source organism: Acheta domesticus (assembly GCA_031308135.1). NCBI lineage: Eukaryota > Metazoa > Arthropoda > Insecta > Orthoptera > Gryllidae > Acheta > Acheta domesticus. The sequence goes on along the minus strand of JAHLJT010002406.1, from coordinate 170,798,518 downwards.
AAATCGCCGATAATGTAAATATTAACGACGTGAGAGACTAGTAAAAATATTTAAATTTTTGTAATTTTTGAAAAAACCAACCGATAGACCAATATGGATTTTATGTCATTGATAGAGTACATTTACCACTATCCCTACCAAAAGTTTAAAGAAAAAATTTGGAGCCGTTTTTGAGAAAATCTTGTTTTTGTAATTTTTTTAAATTGCACATATTGCACGCAATATTGCACGAAAACTACTAAAATTTTGAAAAACATTTAGGTGACCTTTATTAAAGAACTCAATATGCAGAACAAATTTTATTTGAAGAAAAAATCTCTATCTTCAATTTTGTAGTTGGTGAAAGACGCCGAAAAAAAGTCACTTTCACAATTTTCGAAAATTCAGAGGTGTACGTGAAAATCGGACCTATGCCATGTTAAAAAGTGTATTTTACTGTATTCATACAAGAAATTTAAAGAAAAAATTTGGAGCCGTTTTTGAGAAAATTTTGAAAATCCCCGGGGGGCTTCATATAAAGTACCCCCAAATTTTGAAGAATCTTTGTCAAAATCTCAAAGCTTTGACTAGAATCAGATCGGCCAGGGAATATCCATTTTGGAAGAAATCGTACGTATGGTTTAGGCGCTAGCAGTGTTCACAGACGGACAGACGGACAGATGGACGTTTTCCTTTCAATTGGGTTTTCGGTATCAAATACCTAGAAAACGGGGTTTCTGGCTACACCACGTGTTAGCGGATTTTTTTTCTTAATTTAGCAACTGGTTTTATCCACTTATTTGTTTTCACGGCCCGGCAATTAATTTTTTTCCACCGAAAATTGGCCATTTTTTCGCGCAGCATTACATAACTTTCCCTATACTACGTATATCACTCCGCGTATACGTACGTATACGGGAAAGTAAAAATGCTTGAGATTGCAACTTTCATTGTCCCCCGCCACCATCCGACAGCGTAATTTTCTTCCGAAAGATCGCACGGCAATCAGAAATTACAGATCCCGAATTACTACTTTTTGTAATATTTACGTATTTTTAACGCAATTTTTCAATACGAATGTCCCAGCAGAATGTGCTGCCGAAAAGAAACAGGATTTTTCAATCCATTGCTTCTTTATATTGATTGGTTTCATATGTCGGCCAATTTATTGAAAAGACAAAACAGCACTTTGAGAAATAATATATATAAGATAAATATAATAGATTTAAAAAGAAATTCTAAATCATTTTAAGATATTTTATTTCTCATCACATTACACTGAACACATTAACATTTGATGGCATAAGTCATTCATACTACAGCCCCCCCCTTTCTTCTCTCTCAATAATAAGTTGCCCTTGAGAACACACACACACACACACACACACAAAGAAGACCCTTGTACACTTCTGCAGAGATTCCGCGACTATTGATCATCAGCTGTGAAAGTGCAACGCGAATGTTTACCTAGGAATTTCCTGAAACTCTGGGTGGCGTGGATGTATCGTACGCGGTAAGACTGCTGGAAGCGTTTGAGGGGTAAGGGAGCAGTGGTTTTGTTTTTTAAAAAACGAATGTTGCCAGTCTATTTTTGAATATTTGCGTTTCTGGAACAACTATAAAATAAAATTGTATGTGGTTCTAAAATGAGATTTCGCTATTTCACATTAAATGTAATAAGATTGTTATATTTTACTAAGCTTAAACATTATTATAACATCGCATAATGCCTGATAGGTGATATCAGGTATGCCTGATATGCCTGATAGGTGTTTTAGCTTGATTATTTTCCAAATTAAAATCACATTAGCTACAAATATCTGCGAAGTGCAGTTTAAAAGAAACCTTTTCTTAAAAACAATCGTTATTAAGAAAATTATTTACTAGAAACGGAACTTTGTATCTGTAACTTCAACAAGGCGAACTGCGTCAAAAAGTATGTACCAACCATTTTATATTATAATTTAGAATGTTCAGCGTTGAAGTATCTTGTTAATAAATACCACGCAACATCATTTAAAAATTTAAATAAATGATGAACACAAGGTTTCTATATAGTTGATTAACGTAATTTTGAAGCGGATTTCAGTTTCAGCTATCTCAATAACATTGACTGTGTGTTCGTAATTGGATGGGTAGTTTGTTGAGGTTTTGGCCGCATTTCCGGTATTTGGTCACAATGTGAGTTGGGCCGAGGAGAAGATGGCGGCACCCTCTCCTCTGCCCTCCCTTTACTCGCAACTATGAAGGGGGGGGAGCCCAGAGGTTTTCTCCGCCTCACCACTTAAACGTTACATCAACGTTGCGTAAACAAACAATGCTTTTAGTGGGGAGTACTCCTCTTTTGTTTCTCGTTAGCGTAATGTCTGCGGGGCCCCGATATGGAAGGTGATGGAGGTTCGTGCTCTACGAGGTGATTTGTTCGCGAACTTTCGATCGAAAAGTACGAGAGAAAGCAGTAACGAGTGGACTTTGGAAGAAATTTGTTTTCCTTCTCGGCATGTGCGGATGATTCGACGTATTGTAGCGGAAATTAATAGTTAGAGGAAAACATGACTTTACGCTTTTTGTTTTGTGGAATAATCCCGAATTGGATGTTAATGAACTGATGATTAATATACGAAGTAATTTCGCCAAATACAGGAATATATATTTATTAAAATAAAGATTATAAGATGAAAAACTGCTTTTTAAGATCAAAACATTACACGGAATCAATAAATGCTTTAAACAGACTACACATTTTTAAATAATAACAATAATTTTTCGAACTCAAAACTTTAATTAAAATATTCCTCGAGGTCAAGTAAAATTATACACATTATCTTATCGGTTTTTACAGTAGAAAAACGGGATGACGGCTGTGTTTTGTGGCATGCGTTAATTTGCTTACTCTTCTGTTCGTGATATATGCATTAGCGAGGCGACAAAATGATGACTACTCCTTGAGAAACAATGGACTCTTAAATTTTCCTTTCTTTATCCTTTATTATTTTTAATTTTAGACATTATGTTTGCATTTTCCACGAATTTTACGATTTAGTTCATTAATTATGAAAGTGCGTAAGGATGATAGTAACTAATGTTAATTATGTCTGCAATACTGGTTTGAAAACGAAATCATAAAATGAATTAGAAACGTGTAGTTAAAAACGCACAATATTATATACTTTCCCCAAAGCTGCTGGAGCAGCTTTTCTTAAAACCTTTTTTCTGGCATCAAACTTCAATTTTTTAATGCATCTTGCATTTTTTATAGCAGAAACAATAAAAACCTTGCAAATCACTGCTTTGCTCGTTTGGATCAAGGCGGATTCTTCAGGGAGTGTCTGTGCCTCCAAGGTTCGAAAGACTCCAGCTCGTTTCCGAAACGGAGTAGCATTACAATCTTCATACAGAGTGGACCATGTAAGTGGAGTGCCGTGTTAACGCACGGACCTGAAGAGCCTGGGCCCAGGGCTCCTAGTGTTCAAGGACCCCCCACAGATCTCGTAAAAATTATTTAATACTACATTTTTCAAAAAAATAAATAAAAAGCTTTATAAACAGTGATGTATGATTAAACTATATGCAAACAATTGACATAATGGACTCGTGTGTCGCGCGTCGTTGGATAACATTTTTATGGAAAGCTGCTAGTTGATGTGCTTCAATTTTGTATTGTGAAAATCAATAAAAAATTCAAATTATTTAATTTTTTGTCTTTTTTTAATATAATTATAAACTTGTTATTCTTACTTATACACTTATGTCAAAAATAACATAAGTCAAAAAATGCATTTTAAAAAGTTAATGAAATCAATGCATACATCAAAGAAAAGAACGTCTTTTGTTCTCTGGCTTTACAAAATATTAAATTTCTGTCACAATTACAACACGAGGTACATACAATTAACTTTAACAATGTGAGCATTTCTTCGAAAACTTTTAATATTAATGTTGCCTTGGAAAAATTCTTTGGGATAAAATGAAAAACGTGTACTTCATATTTTTACTCATATTCTCCACAGAAATAAGTTTAAAATATGGGACATCAAGGTCAAATTTTGATTAAATTTATGCGATTGGACGTGAAATGACTCGCTTACAAAATTCTTTTTATTTTCATTCATTTGAACAAAATTATCCACGAAGAGTGCTTCTTCAAAGTATGAAAGAAAATTCTATATTTTAATTCACTGAATTAAAAATTATCTGCACTCATCTTGAGTGGCCCAATTTTGTGTCATCTGTTCTGAATGTTAATATTTTATCATAAAAACACACGGGGACTTTACAGGCTCTCAAAGTACGCGCAGACTTTATCTGGATCGGAATGTGAAATGAGGGTTATTTAAATTTGTGTTGGCTGGATTACCCCGGACAATAGAGCGAGGGGTGGCTGGTATCGGAGAGTGAAGTGCGGGGGGGGAGGGGGGATGGACGGGACGGGGGGGGGCGAAAGAGCGTGGAGTGAATGGAGAAGGACCACGGAATAAAAAAAACAGGGCAGATGAGGATTACAAGTGGGGTACACAGGGATTTTGTTTCTGGGGATTCCCAGCGCTACTTGCCCTGGATTCTTGGCACGTTGAATGGAAGTCGGTAGCACCTGCAGACACGGCGCTCCTGCAACTAAGCTTCTTAAGAGGTTTGCAACACAACATCTCCTGAGTCTTCCGGAAAGGTGAAAAGTAGATGTAAAAAAAATGCAAAAAATAATCAACATCTTTAGCTCTTCAGTCCTCGCGTGGGGTATTTGGATACCCCAAATTCTATGCTGTTAATTTTTGGAGATAGTGTTTAGGGCGTAATGGAGTTGTAGAATAACTCTGTGGTCACGGAGTAAAGTTCAAAATTCTAAGTCAAAAATCTTAGTTTGAAGAAAACAAGGGTTAGAGTCTTGAGCAAACACTTTTTCCTACGCTCAACGCTATTTCCCAACACTTTTTTCTCGTTAAGGAGGCAACATTTGAATTCGATCGTTTTACTAAAATAAAATATACATAACTTGTAGTTTCAGTACTTAACCCAGTTTCGCCAAAAATTGACTTGAGAACTTTTACCCCGTGTCCACAGAACTATGTGCACGCCTTGTTCACAGAGCCGGTGGCGATAAGCAATGTCGTCGGAATTATATCAGTCACTCCAGATGCTTTCGCAGAAGTAGAAGTTCCTGTACACTGCGATCACCGCTATAATAATCAATATTGTGTTAAGAAATTATAGTTTCTGCAATAGATATTTTGCGTAGGAACCAGATGTATTACCTTTTGACCCTTCATCTTGATTTCGTCAAGTTTTATTAATGCAAGGCTGGGGTATTGAAATACCACGCGAGCAAAAACTGTTTCGTAGTAGTTACACGAGTAGCAGAAAATGAAAATGAGTTGAGATATTAATTAAAGTGCAGTTTTACGAGTTTAATTTATGTTTTTTTAAACAATATTTTTTTGTCCTACTAGAGAAACAACGAAGTGCTATTCTAAAAATATTGATTAATAAATTATCAGAGTTTTGACAATGTATTCCTACGAATTATCAAATGTGCAAACTGTTTCTCTTATGTGATTCTTGGTACATTTTTGTCCAAATTAGTCTATTAACTTAAAATATAACATATTGAAATAAAAGAACTAAAAATGTATTCTGAAATAAAATCTTGTTTCCGAGGTATGAACAGAATCACAAGTTTGACTTTAAATAGAATTCTGTTGCAGAATGTTAGAAGTAAGTTATTGTATAATAAGCAATTCAACAGGAGGACCAAAATGTTTCTAGTGTAAACAAATTTAATTTTTTGAAAGTATGTTATTTTACAGGAAGACTTTATAGTTATTTATTCATTAATGTTAACCTCCTACAAGAGAAACCCTTCTAAACTTTTAAATTTTGTTCTGAGTCAGTCTTTGCGTTTTTTCAGATAAACACCACAGAACAAATTAAATGGTAACCTATGTATCTCTGGACTGACTTCTTTTTTCTAAAGCTGGATATTTAATAAGAAAACCAAGCCGCATTGCAGAAATATCCTTATTATTATTATTACAATGTTTAATTCTGTTGGCGCCTGAAACGATACCCCAATATGCTAATTCGGAATTGAAATAAAATAACTATGAAAATTTTAAAAATATATTTAAAAAATAATATACTTTTCGCAATATATACGAAATGCTATATGCGAAATGAAAATTTAAGACATCTGATTACAGTCTAAATTTGGAGAATTATCAAACAAGGCCATTTGGCTGATATAATTTTCATGTATACTTCGTTTTTTCTAACGTGGCCGATGACATTATTACATCTCCTGCCTTATTAAATGTATCTTTTTAACAGTGGTAAGCACATTTCTGAGGCCACGAGCCCCATTGAAAAGGATGTTCGCGAATTAAATAAAAATTTTAATTTTATAATGCAAGAGGTCTAATAATGTCGTAATGTCGTCGGCCACGTTAGAAAAAAGGAAGTATAAGGTGTGATTAATAACCGACTAGCACACCAAATACCCCAAATTCATGATAAATTGACACGGGATATTTGAAATGTGTGTTTCTCTGCGTCCCCCAATGAGCGAAAAAACTCGCCAGTCCCTCGTGATGTGTGGCGCTCAGAAAACGACGAAAAGCGAACATCGCTTTCCAGCGGGAACAACTGCGCGCCTCGCGTCGACTATGTAAATTACAAAAATATATTTAGAAATAATAAACTTCACTTCATGTACACGAACTGAAATGCTATTTAGTAAATGAGTACTTAAGACATCCGATTACAATTTAAGTTAGAGAATTACCAAACGAGGCCATTTGGCTGATATAATTTTCGTGTAAGATGTGATTAAAAATCGATCAGCCTCCCCCCCAGTACGTATTTTCAGAATAATCTGACATGGGATATTTGAAACGTGTGTGTTTCTCTCCGTCCGCCAATGCGCGAAGTCCCGTCCCAAAACTCGCCAGTCCCTTGTGATGTGAGGCGCTCAGGATGCAACGGAAAGCGAACATCGCTCTCCAAGCGGGAACAACTGCTGGGCGCCTCGCGTCGACGCCACGTGGCCCCCCTCCCCCACCTCCCCCGCCGCTCCACCCCCCCCCCCCGACATCGCGCGCGATGCACTTCCGCTTCCTGCTGCGGGGCGCGCTGGCGCAGCTGCAGCAGCAGCAGCAGCAGCAGCAGCAGCAGCGGGGAGAGGGCTGGTGCGACACGTTCTGGCCCCCTCCCCTCTTCCCCCCCACCGCGTTCCGACGACCACCGACAGCACGCGCCCCCAGACATCCCGACCCGAATTCCGCGCCCCGGCCGCACGCCGCGCTGCCGACGCCACGCCGCTGGAGTCCCTGATACAGAGAGTAGCGCATTCCATTGTTCCATCGATCCCGCCATTTCATGTCCAATTGACAGGAGAATTGGAACTGTGTCGTATTATGTATGTTGAGAATCATGAGTCTACACCAAACCAATATTAATATTCTTGAAAATCTTCATAATGTCACCAAATGTAATAATTTCCTTTCAGTTCCTGATTGTGCCTGACGGGGTTGTCAAGTGAGTGGATATTAAATGGCGGCGGTTGCTAGGGACTCTGTGTCTATGACTGTACGCGCCGCTAGAGTCCCTGATGCAGAGAGTAGAGCATTCCATTGTTCCATCGATCCCGCCATTTTATGTCCAATTGACAGGAGAATTGGAACTGTGTCGTATTATGTATGTTGAGAATCATGAATCTACTCCAAATCAATATTAATGTTCTTGAAAATCTTCATAATGTTACCAAATGTTATAATTTCCATTCAGTTCCTGATTGTGCCTGACGGGGTTGTCGAGTGAGTCATGAAATGCAAACGCCTTCCTGTAATTACGTAGTATTGCACAAAATTTCACTCGTGCCTTTAGCGTGGTTCCCGCGTAAAAGCGGTTATTCCTTAAAAACGTTTGGAGCGGCGGCAGTAGTCCCAACTTTGATAGCTTAACCTGTTCTCATGGAACGTTAATGCGAGCTCACTGAAGCTCGTTCCCTGGGCGGAGCAACTACTTTAAATTTCCTGTTTCGGCGTTTTGAATTTGGCGACAATGCAGTCATAGGTTAAAAACGGAGATCTAGTGTGTCTAAATAATTTTCTCTGTACCAGAGTTATAAATTCCCATATTTATTTATTTACGTCAAAAAACAGTTAAAAACTGCGTATGACGAGCTATGGGGAGAAGTCACTTCTCCCCATAGCTCGTCATACGCAGTTTTTAACTGTTTTTTGACGTAAATAAATAAATAGAGCGCTCGGCGTCGGAAACCGGTAGAAGCTGCCCTCTGGCGAAGGGAGATGAAACTAACAAAGGAGTCCGCGAGATCGAATGCAATACGTCGAAATGCAAAACAGACAAAGAAACTTAATATACCCGCTCTTCTCGCAGCCAACACGCGATTTTGGAGGGAATTTTTTATAAGACCGACGCGGTATGTTTAAAATGCAAATTCTGAGCTAGTAATAAAGGCCAAAGATTGTTATTAAAAACCAATCTCCCGCCACGGCGCCAAATTTGAATCATTTTTGATGCCAATGTGCCAACAGTTGTCGAGTGAGTGGATATTAAATGGCGGCGGTTGCACTACTCTCTGTGTCTAGGGACTGTACCCGCCACACTGCGCCCACAGCTGTCCGGTCTCTCCTGCTAGTCTAGTCAAACGGTGCTCAAAAAGGCCCCCAAAAAGCACGTTTCTGAGGCCACGAGCCCCGTTGAGAAGGACGTTTGCGAATTAATTAAAAATATTCATTTCATAAGGCAGGGGCTCTAATAATGTCCCGAAGTCATCGGCCACATTAAAAAAAGGAAGTATATTTCAATTCATTTTTCCAAGAAGTGGCATATAGTGTACGTGCCATTATCTTGTTACCACGAAATAGACGTTCCCATATGAAAGGTCATGGGTGCGGAATGCAGGGTGGGAAGCGGGTGAGAGGAGTAGTCGAAGAGTCTAGACGCGGTGATTGTAGGGCGGGTACGTTGCACGGAGCCGACCGGACGTTGCCGCATAGTCCAGTCAAATGGTATCTGACCCAGGAAAA